>WEZZ01016777.1:103109-143279 GCA_013400585.1 Chloropsis cyanopogon | reverse complement strand
CTCCTGTCAGGGAATTGCAGAGTGAAAAGGTCCTTCCAGATCCTCCTTTTCTCCAGGCTGAGCCCCTTTCCCTGCTCCCTCAGCGGCTCCTGGTGCTCCAGACCCTTCCTGGCTCCATTCCCTTCTCTTGGACTCACTAACCTTAGAGGGCTTTTCCAACCTCGTTGATTCCATGAAAAGAAGGGAGTCAGGATCAGTGCTGGGAAGAGCTGGATCAGTGAGAAAGGTGTCGAGGCTATTTTGTGACCAGGATTTTAAGGAATGAGAGGAAACCTGGACTTGCCACCCTTCTCCCTCAGGAGCGACAGAGGGATCCAGGTGGAAAGGAAAAGCATCAAAGCCTGGTTTGTTTTTCCTCCCCTCCAGTTTTCTCTGAGTTTGGAAAGTTTATTTCCGAGGGAGAAGAGTGGAGCAGCTTTTTTCCAGCCTGGAGTGGTGTTAATTGGTTTTTGTTTGAAATATTTACGGGATGGGAACATCAAGGATGAGCCTCTCTCCCTCTAAGTGGCCTTGACAGGTGACATTCCCTGGCAGCTCCAAGTCCCCGTGGTGCAATCGGGTGGATTTGAGAAGTGCTGACTCTCCAAATAAGCCAGGTTTATGGATCGGCCTCAATCTTGTCCTAAATCTTGTTTTCTTCTGGATTTCATGGGAATGTTTCATGTGGACTGGTCTTGTTTTGGGATCTTTGGAAGTTTTTTTGTTGAGGTCAATTCCTCTAAAATATGGTGCTAAAATAACAGAATTTAGGGAGAGGTTTTAATCTGGGAAATTGGATCTGAGGATTGGTGGGATCTCACTATCCCAGCACAAGAAGAAGGTGTGGTTTCAGGGTTTGGAATGTGGGGTGGCCCTGGAAACAGCTGGGAAGTACCAGAGGACCACAGTGAGCCAGAGCTGCATCCGTGACAGCAAATCTGCACCTGGAAATGTGGGAATCTCTTGGAAAAGGGTGTTAAAGGAATCTGTGCTCAATCATTTATCTTCTTGGCCTTTTCCAGGCCAGCTTGGACAGGACTTGGAGCAACCTGGGTTAGTGGAAGGTGTCCCTGCCCATGGAATGTGATGGTCTTGGAGCTGCCTTCCAACCCAAAACCATTCCATGATTCTGTGAATTTATTTTTTTTTTTTCCCGTGGAACATTTTCATCCTGGAGTCTCCAAAGGAAGCATGTCCCTTCTCCAGAGGAAGTGTGTCCCTTCTCCAAGATAAGTGTGTCCCTTCTCCCAGAAATCTGAAAATTGAGGGGCTTGCCTGGAGAGATATTTCTTTCCTGTGCTCTTGTGCTGCCCGTGTTTTTTTCCAACCCTGGGAAGGTGCTGTGTGTATCCAGCACGTTCCTCTGGAATGTGGTAACCCCATTCCTTGGGAATACAATTTGAGCTATGACATAATCCCTGGAGCAAGTGAGGAGCCATTAGCAGCTTCTTCCTTACGGCAGTTGGTGGAGCGGAGCTGTGCCTCGGGATTCTGCTCATTCCTGGGTATTTTCTCAGGCTCCAAACTCCGACAGGTGGCACCCGGGAACGACTGGGCAGGGAATTCTGTTTTAAATCATTCAGCACCTCGGAATGGCTTCCCCTGTTTGTCTGAATTATAGCACTGACCTCCAGAATTTCTTAGGAATATCCCCTTAATCGGCTCCGTGCAATGGGAGAATCCCGATCCGGAGCGTGACGTTACGTGTGTCCCATCTGCTATCCAAAGGATCCCATCTTGGCAAAGGGAAAATTGGGATAAATGAGAAGGAAAAGGAGCTTGAGGTGGTCCCAGCTTGGATTACAACTGGGTCACAAGTGTTGGAAAACATTTACAGAGGAGATCAGGACCACGGGGATGTGCTCCATGGATTCAGCGCGTTCCAGGGCCCATCTCCCAAGCTGACACGTCCTAAAATCCTTCAAACCTTTTGGGATGTGGATGTGATCCATGGATGAATCTCCTCTCTCTGCCAAGCTTTCCCTTTGAAAATTTGGGGTAAAAATTAAATAATTAGGGATCTTGAAGCACTTTGTGGGAAGAGCTGCTGGTGTGGGAGTGGGAAGAAAGGACCGGAAGGAGCAACACTGGTGTTTCCCTTTTTAACTGGGAATTAGGGAACTGTTGGATTGATGTGGCCAAAATGCTGCTTTTCCCAGCTGTCCTTGCTGCCAGCTGGTCTCTTTCCTGGGATTTTCTCAGAATTTCCATGTCTGGAAGCAAATACACGTTTGAATTCCATGAAAATCTGTGCTCAGTCCTTCATCATCCCATTCCTGTGGGATTTTTGGTTGCTTCTTCCACAGCTCCAGAGAGAGGGACAAGATGAGGTGGTGGTTTGGAAGTTTATCTGTAAAATTCTTGAATGTTGAGTCCTGGGAGAACGGAAATTCCATGTGGGAGGTAAAAAGCTTAAGGTGGAAGTCAAGGAGGAGAGAAAAATGAGATGTCCACCTGTGGGATGTTCCTGGTCTCCTGGTCATGGAGCATCACTTGGAGCCAGCATGGAAAACAAGAGTTGGGAAGCAGCAGCATCTCCACAATTCTCCCTCCTTGCTATCTCCAGGAGCTCCTTCCACGGGTGAAACGAGAGGGAATGGATTAAAAATTCCATAATTAGCGCAGCCAGGGCTCTGCTCCAGGCTGCAGCCGGCATTAATTAGTTATCCCAACAATTATGGCATTGTTAGGAAAAATCAACTCATTCCAGCTCTTTGTTTTGGATTTGTTTGGCACCTCCAGGGATGGGATCCTGGACAATGACTGCGGGATGCTGAGCAGCTGACAGTGGAGTGATCCCATTAAAATACGGAGATCTCATCTCTGATTCAATTCTGGCTCCAAAGTCTATCCTGGGAAATCGTTTTGTTGCTCCCAAGAGCATCTCCAGTTCCAGTGTCACGTTGTCACCCCTTGGAATAGGCTGAGTTATGGCTGTTGTTATTTAAGGAGAAATATTAATGGAGCATTTCCTTCTAATCCCATAAGTCTTCCTTATTTTCCCTCCTGTAAACCTGCTTTTCCTTCTGCTCTTCCTTGCAGCACTCCCTGCTGGATTTCAGTGCAGGAACGGGAAATTCACCCCTCTAAAATGCACTTTATTATCTTCATTTGCTCTCAGATTCTGGGTCACTGCTCCCTTCCCTCCCTGACACTTCCCAGGGACAAATGAATCCTTATGTTGCTCATCAGCTCTTGGGAATTGTTGGGAACGCTCCAAGTATTTTACACCTGTAATGGAAAATAATAAGTGCTGCTTTCCTGGGTTTTTGTGGGATTTCAGGGAATTTTTATGCAATGGAGGAGCAGAGGTTGAAGAAGTGATTCCTGTGATTCCTTTGGAATGCTGCTGATTGCATTGCAGCCAAGCTTTGACATTGGGAATATTCAGCACTTGTGGGAATATTTGTGTCTGGATTTGGTCCTGTGAACAAACCTCCTGTGAATAATTCTCCTGATTTAGTGAAATTTAAGATTTATTTCCAAGTGGCAGTTTGGCAATCCAGGAAAATAAAGCCCTTCCTCATCCACAGCATGGGCAGGGGATGGTTTGGGAATTTTGAAGGTTATCCACTTCCAACCCCTGCCATGGGCAGGGACACCTTCCACTATCCCAAGTTGCTCCAAGCCCCATGCAGCCTGGTCTTGGACAGTTCCAGGGATCCAGGGTCAGCCACAGCTCCTCTGGGAATTCCATTCCAGTTCCTCAACACCCTCACAAGGAAGAATTCCTTCCTAATATCCCATCCATCCCTGCCCTCTGGCAGTGGGAAGCCATTCCCTGTGTCCTGTCCCTCCATCCCTTGTCCCAAATCCCTCTCCAGCTCTCCTGGAGCCTCTTTAGGCGCTGGAATGTGCTCCAAGGTCTCCCTGGAGGCTTAATTTCTCCAGGCTGGACATTCCCAGCTCTCCCAGCCCGGCTCCAGCCCTTGGAGCATCTCCGTGGCCTCCTCTGGACTCACTCCAGGATACCCACGGACTGGGATGGAGCTGGAATTAGAACCAAGGTTATGACCCCACATCCCATGGTCCTGGCAGGTCCTTGGGCTCAGTGGGGCCAGAAAGGGCTGGAATGATCCACCTCCATGGCTGTGATGCTCCAGGATATTCTTCCATCCAATTTTTCCATGTAACAGGAGTATTTGCAGGTGTGAGGTGCCAGAGTGCAGGTATAGGAAAGTGTAGGAAGGATCTTTCTCTTTTCTCTTGGATTATTTACAGGAGTTGGAGTTCCTGCTAATTAAGACTCATTTCCCCCCTGTGCTATTCCATATATTATTATTTTCCAATGGAGGAAAATTAATGGAATTTTTCTGTATCCACGAACAGAACAGAACATTCCAAGAGCATCCCATGGATTTTTGAGGTGACACTTGTAGTTCTTATTCCGTTGAGTGACATTTGTACGTCTATAGAGATTGTCTCATCCCTCAACTCCAGAATCAGCCCATGGAAAAGGAGCCTGGAATGTCCTGAACTGCTCCTTTCCAGGGCTCCTGGAAGTTGTTTTCAGCAGGCTGCAGAAATATTCCTGCTGAAATCCTTAATGAAAACACCTGTTCCGAGTCATCATCTTTTCCCTTTTCCACTTCTTGTGTCCATATATAACAGCGGGAGTGATGAAAATTCCCAATTAGCTGCCTGTGAGAAAACGAGGGAATGCCAGCTGTGAGCAAGCCACGTCTCCCTCCCTAGGGACAGAGTAACCTTATCCCATTCCCAACTTTCCTCCCAGTACTCCCAAGCAGGGGGGATCACTTGTGAGGGAGAACAGGGAGACGGCGCACGAGGAAAAAGGGGAAAACTGGGAACAAGAGGAACTCCAAGCACGGGTTTGTCCTGGTGTGCCGGATCTATCTTTACCCTCCTTGGCTCGGGGCAGTGCTTGGATTTGTCGAGTCCCTACAGAAACATCCAGCTTGGCATCCCACTCACGCCAGGAACGTCGGCCCTGGCTCGGCCTCCGCTCCGAGCCTCGGGAAGCTCCTCGCTCCTTTCACAGGTGCCTTTCCAATTTTAAGATTCGGTTCGGATGCGTCGAATTGATGGGATTCGTCATGGAAAGCTCTGGGCAAGATGTGATTCCCGTAAATTAAAAAAGCATCCCGAGCTGGAGAGGGGTTGGGAGATCAGGGGCTCTTGAGGCCAACGGGGAATAGTGTGGGATTCGATTCCTGACACCTCCCGGGGTAATTTTTGTGGATGATCTCATCCCGATTCTGTTGTTGATTTGCCACTTGGCTCATCTGATTCCTCGTGGATTGACCCCCCCCTTCCCTTGTCTGTCATTCCATGAGGGCTGGGAAGGAGTTGAGGAGGTGATGGAAGATGGGTTTTGTTGCTGTGCTCCCTTCTCCTTTTCCCTGCTTGCTGTCAGCTCAGTGACCCTCACCTTCTTAAAATCCTGGAATAGCTTGGGTTGGAAAGCACCTTAAAGCTCATCCAGTTTCACCCCCTGCCATGGGCAGGGACACATTCCACTATCCCAGATGCTGCAAGCCCCATCCAACCTGGCCTGGAAAATTCCAGGGATGGGGACTCCACAACTTCTCCAGGTTCCTGCACGTCTCCCTCAAAAAGCAGAGCCGGTGGTGGTGAAATCCCTGGAAGTTGTGTCCAATCCCAGAGCTCCTTTTTCCTTTCTTGTCCTTGAGTGCAGTGCCAGGACACAGGGAATGGCTTCCCACTGCCAGAGGGCAGGGGTTAGATGGGAAATTGGGAAGGAATTCCTCCCTGGGAGGCTGGTGAAGGGCTGGAATGGAATTCCCAGAGAAGCTGCCCCATCCCTGGAAGTATCCAAAGCCAAGTTGGATTTGGCCTGGAGAAACCTGGGATAGTGGAAGGTGTCCTTGCCCATGGCAGGGGTTAGAATTCCATGATCTTGAAGATCCTTTCCAACCCAAACCATTCCATAATCCTGTAATTTGGAGTCTGGACGTTCCAGTCTGGCTCTGGTACCACCTTGCTCCCTGCAGTGCCAAGAACTTCCCAGGTTCCACTTCCCAAAGGTTTTATTCCAATACACACCCACACCTACAAATCCCCTTCCCCTTTTTTTTTTTTTTTTTTTCCCTCCTTGGACCTTTCCCAAAGCTCCCAAACAAATGGGAAGCTCCCGGTCAGAATCTGCAGCTGTCCCTGAGCTCAGGCTGGTGGTGAAACAAGTGGGGTGGGGTTTATTTTCCCTCCCCTTTTCCTGCTGGGAATGCCACAGGGCTGGATAATTCCAGGTGTCTGATTAGCCACGCTTAATTAAGAGCCAGGGATCTTGGAACGAGCCTGATGGACTTAGCTGAAGGAAGCCTGGAGGGAAGGTTCAGCTCGTTCCCTGTGGGAATGTCAGCTCCAGGCTACCCAGTCCTTTGGGATTGCTGCGTCCTCATCTTCCCAATTCCACGGTTTTCTTGGAATAACCAGTTGGGAAAGGTGTCCTGAGAGCTTGGGGAAGTAGCAGAGCTGTTGCTGACAGCGGAGCAGGACATTCCTGTGCCCCATGGAAAGCATGGTTTGGGATTTGGGATAACCCAGGGCTGCTGGCTGTGCAAAATCTGAGATTTTTGGCTCCTTAAATTCCACCAGGAAAACACTCCCCCCCACCCCCCAGACAGTTCATTTAAAGGGGAGCAAACTTCCCCTCCTCATCCGTGGACGCTCCTCGAGCTCTATCCTGTGTCGGGATATTCCCTTTCCATCCCTTTCCCGGGATGGATCCTTCACCTTGGCAGTTCCCTGAGGCAGGAACAGCCTTCCCCTTGTATTTCTGCGCCTCATTGACTCCCATCTGTTCCCACTCTCTGCCTTCAAACCTATTCCTTTTGGCTTTTCCCTGTTTTTCCCCTTCCACTTTCCCATTTAATTGTGGCTGTGTTGTTGGACTCAGCATTTTCCCAGCGCTGAAATGCAGGAAGAGATTTGGGAATGGGAGATGGGTTGGTGAATAAACTCCCTCTGAGGGTTTGAGCAAGAGCACATCCCAAAGGGATCCTTTTGGGATGATTTTTAGGGATAACTGGACTCAGCCCAGCACCAGCAGCTTCCCTGGAGAGTTTAATTCCATGTGTGTCGCTCCAGCAAAACAAGAAGGATCTCCTCCCTGTATTCCTTGGTTTGGGATAGATTTTTTTTCCCTGTATTCCTTGGTTTGGGATAGATTTTTTCTCTGTATTCCTTGGTTTGGGATAGATTTTTTCCCTGTATTCCTTGGTTAGGGATAGATTTTTTCCCTGCATTCCTTGGTTTGGGATAGATTTTTTTTTTTCTCTGTATTCCTTGGTTTGGGATAGATTTTTTTTCCCTGTATTCCTTGGTTTGGGATAGATTTTTTCTCTGTATTCCTTGTTCCCTGTATTCCTTGGTTTGGGGTTTAATTACACCAATTTCCCCGTTGGAAAGGAGAATTTGGAGGGATAAAATTTGGAGCCTGTACTGCAAAGTTTAAAATCCCCGGAATGCATTTCTCCCTTTCTTTTCCAATTCTTTACAAAGCATATTCAGGCACAGGTGTGGAAATCTGTGGGAAGAAATTGATTTTTCCTTCTTTTTCCCGTTGGGATATGGAAAAGCAGGGATCTGACACCAGGACCCGCCGTGCTACCCTCTAGGGGGCACGATGCCTCTGCTGTTTTTCTGGAGAAAGGTTTTTTTTTCCATAGGGAAAAACGAACTGAGAGTTACAAGAAGCAGCAAAATATCCGTGTGTTCAGCAGGAATTGTAGCCGGGCCGGAGCTGCTTGGAATTTCCCCAGCACTGGTGCCCTGCCTTCATTTTTTGTGGGACTTTCAGGGTAAATTTGGGTTTAATCCCTAATTCTTTCAGTCCCAAATAAAATGAGGTGTATCCTGGCTCCTCTTAAGTTAAACCCTCTGGGATCTCCATGCATCCTAGATAATTTGGGATATCCTGGATAACCTGTGAGGTGCAAGAATTGAATTTAAACACCGTGTTGGTTTTCTTTTAACTCCTTCATTCCTGGTATTCCTGAACTATCGGGAGTGAGAGCGGAATGAGACGCTGAGGAAATTCTGCTCTGTAAAAAACCCCTTTGGGAATAAATCCTGTTTTCCAGTGCTCCTGTAATTACCTTTTCCCACTCTGTGTGGGATTCCTGCCTTAGGGACAGAGCTGGGGTTGCTTTTTTGCTGCCTCTGGGATGTTTCCCACACGGAGCCGATTCCCGTCTCGTTAATTGATTCCCAAGAACGGTGACTTGCCCGGGAATTTTTTAGTGGATCAGATTATTTTATTTCCCTGCCTTCCCAAAACTTTCACCCTGTTCTTAACCACAATTAATTCATTATTTGCTGCTTTAATTGCTCCACAAGGAGAGGGAATGGGGTGGCATCACCTCCAGACCCTCTGGAGCAAAACAACAGCGGGAAAAGCTCCGTCGGGAAATCAAATCCATCTTTTCCAATCGGTCTCTGCCGACCAGGATTGTTTTGGATTTTATGGCAAAGAGCTTCGTGCCAGAGTGACCAAATTAAGGAGTGAGGGGATCCCCGTAAAGGATAAAAATGGGATGTGCATCCCTGGCTTTTCACGGACAAAATTTCAGGATTTAAAAAAATCCCAAACCACCTTCAATTATGATTTGAGTAAATGGGAACATTTCCTTTTTATGACATAAAATTCCTTGTGCAAAATAAAAAGCCTTGTTTTTCCATGAAATATCCATGCTGGGATTTTTTTTTTTTTCCCCTTTTTTCCCTCTTTTATACATATCCAGGAGGATTTTGTTCCGGAGAGGGGAATGTTGAGGCACGAGCTCCGTGCTGGAACTCCGCTCCAGCCCGATCCTGCTGCATCTGCTTCCCTCTGCCTCATCCTTCTCCACTTTTCCTGCTGGGTCAGGATTTTTCCGGCTCATAATCATTCCAGCAGATGGTGGGATAAAGGGATGCTGACCAGGAAATTACCTGGGAGCCGGGAGCAGCGGCACCTTTATGTCACAGAGTGCCAAAAATCCGTTTTCAGCACGGCTTGGCTTGTCCGGGGAGGGCATGGATTTATGGAAAAGAGTGGGAAAAGCTCTCCAGCTCTTTTCTGGGAATCAGGATAAGGATTTTTTTTGGGAAAGAGGCTGAATTGGTGATGTAAACCTGCTCTTGGTGGTTTGGTGATGTCCTTCAAAATTTCCACAGGGAAAATCGGCTGCTCCTGCGATGTGAGGCTCCTGGAATTTCACGTGGGAGAGTGGGATATCCAGGAAATTCCTGGTGGAGCAGGGTAGAACCTTTGGGATTTGTTGTCCAGTCAGGAAAACTGGGCTGTCCTATGGATTCAAGCATTTAGTGTTTGGTGTAGGAGGGTGGGATCTCCCAGAGATTCCCATAAAAGCAGGGCAGACCCTTTGGGACGTATCATCCCGCCAGGAAAACTGTGTTCTCCCATGTTTTGAGTCTCCTGGTGTTTGATTAAGGGGAACTGGATTTCTAGGAGATTCCTAGAAAAACAGGCAGAGCCTTTGGGATGTGTTATCCAGCCAGGAAAACTGGGCTGTCCTTGGATTCAGGCATTTGGTGTAGGATAACTGGATCTGCAGGAGATTCCCAGAGGAGCAGGGCAGACCCTGTGGGATGTGTTGTCCTCCCAGGGAGCGCATTTCTCCCAGGATTTTACCGCCCAAAAAGAGGGAAGTGGAAAACCACATAATTCCATAGGATGAATCCCTCCCTCCCTCCTGCCCCTTTTTAAGGGATATCAGCGGGGCAGGTGCTGCTGCTTTGGGAACACAAAGCTCCACTCCCGTTTTCCCAGTGCCTTCCCCGGAGCTCGGGAAGTATCCAGTAAATCAGACACTCGCGGCTCACTCCATCCAGTAATGAAGTGGGAATGAACTCTGGAAAAGGGAAGGGGGGGGGATGAACTCCCCGGAGATTGATGGGATGTGCTGACGTCGGGGCCCAAACACGACCATCTCACTTTTCCAAGCAATCCATCTGGAGCTGGGGTGATCTGTCATCCCGGCGAGCCGGGAAATTTCTTAGGAGACTTGGAAAAGAGCTCCCACCTTTCCTCGCTCCCTCCCTCCCTTCGGGAAAGAGTTGAGGGGGGGGGGATGCAAAAGAATCTTGGGAGCTTTTTCCCGGGATTCCTGAGTGTGTTAATTTGGTGGCAGAGGAGTTTAAATGGGCTTAAACACTTGGATAAATCAAGGAATTCCTTGGTATTTGGTTTATTAAAAATTGGTTTATTCCGGATTTTTTTTTTTAAAGCAGAGCCAGAATGGAGAATGGGAAGGAGATTCCTTAGGGTTTAGGGCAGTTAAGGAAGTGTTAAAGCAGCTTTGGAAGGAATAAAAGGTGATTCGGGGATTTTTTTTTTGAGGTTTATCCTTGTTTTTGCTGTTGAGCCTTCTGTCTGCTCTAGGAAGAGTCTGTTTGTCGTTCTGCTTCCTGGTTTTCTTGCTTTTAAATGAGGAAAAGTGGGATGTTGAGGGCTGTGTTAAAAAATTCCTCTGAGGTGTCCTAAGGGAAGACCAAAGTATTCCCCATTGTTCTCATTCCTGCCTGGATTTGCATCAGAATTAATCCCAAATTCCATGTAATGATCCAGATTAACCACTTTTTAAACGAGGGAACTGGAATCTGAGACCTGAGATGTGACAGAGTCTAAAACCCCTTTAAAAATGAGTTTGAGATTTTTCCTACAGGGATTTGCAGGAGAATTAATCCCAAATTTTGTATAAAAATTCGATCCAAATTTTTAAGTATGAATCTCTGGAAGTGAAGGGCAGAAGGATCCCTGGAATCTGAGACCTGGGATGTGACAGGATAAAGCTCCTTTAAACCCCAGCTTGAGGTTTTCCTGCAGGGATTTGCAGCAGAATGAATCCCAAATTTGGTGTAAAAATTCGATCCAAACCAAATTTTTAAGGATGAATCTCTGGAAGTAAAGGGCAGAAGGATCCCTGAAATCTGAGACCTGGGATGTGATAGGATAAAGCTCCTTTAAACCCCAGCTTGAGGTTTTCCTGCAGGGATTTGCAGCAGAATTAACCCCAAATTCCATGTAAGGATCCAGATTAACCACTTACAAAGGATGAAATTTTGGGAAGTGGAGTCCCTGGATCCTGAGACCTCTCCCTAGATCCTGACACTTGGAATCTGGCCAAGGCTAAAGCTCTTTTAGACTTCAGTTTGAGGTTTTTTTTCTGCATGGATTTAGTGAAATTCCATGTAATGACATAGATTAACCACTTTTTAAGGATGAATTTTGGGAATTGGAGGGCAGAGCTATCCCTGGATCAGTGGGATCAGTGCTGGGGCTGGTTTTATGCAAAGGGCCACACAGTCCTTGGTCCAGACTTCCAGCACGCAGTTGTTCCCAATGCAGAGGCACAGCTGGCATGCCATGGCCGTGTCCCAGCATCCTGGGATGTATTAATAGCCCCACAATTTGGGAATTCACAGCTGGACCGAAACCCGACTCCAGCCACTTTCCCACCCTGCACATGGACACAATTTTCGTGGAGATCCCAACCATTTCCAGCACCCGTGCTGGAAAAGTGCAGCTCTTTTGTTTACATCCCACCTTGATCCTCTTTCCTGAATTCCTGGAAAAGGGATCAGGTGTTAATTGAAGGGAGGGAAATCCTGGGAAGTGAGGGCAGCACTGATGTCTCCTTTGTTTTTCCAGCAAAGTATCCTGGACGCTGCCTCAGTTTCCCCGCCTGATTCCCTCCTTCCTAATCCTCCCACTTGGTTGCTCCCAGGAAGCTGCATGGAGAAAGGAATTTCTCCTTCTTTCCATGAAAAGTGGCGGCTGGAGCCCTCCGGGACAAATCTATGTGGAGATGAGTGCAAATATCAGGTGGCAAGATGCAAAGTCCATGAGATAAAATCATGGAATCATTAAGATTGGAAAAGACCTTGGAACTCACCGAGTCCAAGTGTTCCCTCAGCATTTCCAAAGCCACCACTGGCCATGTGTCCCCAAGTGCCACATCCACATGGATTTTAAATTCTTCCAGGGATGAGGGCTCCACCACTGCTCTGGGCAGCTGTGCCAGTGCCTGACCACGTTTTCCATGAAGAAATTTTCCCAATATCTGACTTAAACCTGTCCTAGTGCAAAGGTTTTCCACAGAAATTATCCCTGCAAATCCACCCTCATTTTCCCTTTTTCTTCCTGCAAATCTTGTAAATACCCTGAATCCCAGAATGGTTTGGAATGGTTTGGAATGGTCCTCAAAGACCATCTCATTCCAACCCTTTCCATGGACAGGGACAGCTTCCACTAGACCAGGTTTCTGGGATTCCCTTCTGTGGGAGCAGGAAATAGAATATTTATGGAATAAACACACCCACGGTGTATTTTGGCAGTGGTGCTGTCATTGCTTTGCATTCAGTTTGGTGCAAATTCCTGATCCCTTTATCAATAATCACTTCCCTGCTCGTTATAAATTTCCATCAGATAAATATTGATATTCCACTCCAACTTTATGGATAAACATCCTCCTGGGCTTCCATATTGTCCCAGATTTTATGGATAGGAAAGATCAAAGGTGGTTTATGATTTGAAACATCCTGGAGTTGGTTTGGGTTGTTTTATATCCACTTGTGTTAATCAAGGGGGATGTTTGGGATTTATTCCAAGAGAGGTTTTGGTGACAGCTGAGGTATCGGATGGTGTCATCCATGAGGGAATCCAGAGGGATTCTGGGAAGTGGCAAGTTAACGGAGAAGTTCTGGAGTTTTGAGCAGGGCATGGATATTTTTTCCCCACCTGAGAGCCACTTTGGGAACTTGCTGGGAGCCTGCGGTGCTGCTCGGTGTTTTGTGTCACCCTCGGATCCGGAGGAGCTCCTGGAGGGGCTGGAAAATCTCCGGCTGCAAGTGAAGCTCTGATGGAAGGTGCTACTCGGTGTTTGTGTCACCCTGGGATCCGGAGGAGCTCCTGGAGGGAGCAAATGAAGCTGAAAATGAAGCTCTGATGGAAGGTGCTGCTCCCGGGCTGCCTCTTCCCGTGTTCCTCGGGGCGGGAAGCAGATCCCGCGGGCACCTCCCGTGTGATGTCTGTGCCCAGCAGGAAGGGAAAAAACTGGAGAGAAAGGGTAAGAGGAGGTTTGCCATGTGCTGCTCCTCTGGCTCTCCCCAGCCTCGAATTGCTCGGAGACACTCCGTGGATTCCTGGGAGCCACCACCCTGAAGGAAGCACATTTCTTCCCCTAAGAACCAAGGGGCGTCTGGGGACTTTGCTGCCACTTCTGGGACTCGCACAGGTACATCAAGAGGAGAAAATCAGCCTGGAGAAGCCTTTTCCTGAGGTTTGTGCTGAGCTTGGAGGAAGATTTTGCTTAGCTGATTGGCTTTTGTTATCCTCGAGGATGTTTAGCTCCCTCTGGAACGCTCATTCCTTGGGCTGGAGCTGGTGGAAGGAAGAGTTGGGTGGACACTGGGGTACAGCATGTGTTGAGCTCCTGGAGAAAAACAGCTGGAATGTGTAGTCCCAGAAATAAGGATTTAAAGCTGTCTCAAAGGGAGAAGATGAAGGGCTTGGAGGGGAAAAACCTGGAGAAGAGGAGACTGTGGGAAGAATCATTGGGATCTTGAACTTCCTCAGGAGTGGCAGCTCCAATCTCTGCTCTCTGTCACCATGGCCAGGACCTGAGGGAATGGCTGGAAATGTCTCAGGGAAGGTTTAAGTTGGATATCAGGGAAAGATTCTTCCCCCAGAGGGTGATGGGGTGCTGGGACGGGAATGGTCACGGCCCCAAGGCTGCTGGAGCTGTTGGAAAGGGCTCTCTGGCACAGGATGGGATTTTTGGGATGTCCTGTGCAGGGCCAGCAGTTGAACTCGTTAATCCTCGTGGTTCCCTTCCAACTCAGAATATCCTATGAATCCAGAGGGTGTTTTGGCAGGTGGACAAATCCCTTTGGCCCTCAAGCCTATTCCCCATCAGGCACAACTATCCAAGGAATATTTTAACGTGAGATTCAGTAGTTTTCTGCCTTGAACACCTTAAAACCCGTGGTAAAATCACCACCTGCTCAGCTATTTTCTCCTCAAGCCCATCTTTTCCATGAGCAACTGATTCCCAAGTTCTCAGCTTTTTTTCCCCCACCGTTAATTATTATAATTACTTTTAAAACCTGGCCCCTGATTAGGCACTAGGTGGACACAGTGGCTGGGTTTTATTGCAGAACCTGCTCCTGCTCAAGGAGTTATTTTTTGCTGAAGGCTTCCCTGGAATTGCTGAGTCAAGACAACGCTTTGATGGGATAAACATCTTCCCGCTCCCTTCTGTTCAGACCCTGGAGCCCCATTTGCCTGAGTAAAGACATTGAGTTTCTTGGAATGCAGCTCCTGTTAAAGGAGCCCTGGAGCAAACACAGCGAGCTCTTGCTGTAATTTAAGAGTTTATCCCAAATCCATGAACAATGGACCCAAATTTGGGGGCTGAAAGTTGCTTCCTTTTCTTGACCATATCTCTCCCAAGACCTGCAGGTGGCTTGAATTCCCACCGATCTTGGAGCTGGTCAGTGCTTTCCTCATGGAGACACCACCTCAGAGCCACTGGTCACCTGCTCCTAAAGTGACTTTTCCAGAAGAGTTTGGCCAAAAGGTCAACGCTCAATTGCTCAACGGAGCCATTCCTGACGGATGCACGGAGAGGCTTCCAGGGGGAGCGCGTGGGGTTTACACAGAAACAGTCGCTCCTCCGACTGAATCGTTAATTCCCGTTGCCCGCGGAGACTAATTAAGGAGAGCTGCAGCTGTTTTGGGAAGCACTTTGTGGGGATTACACGGCGAGCGCGGGCTGGAGGAGCTCTCGGAGTGTGAAACATTAGGAAAGGCGTTTTGTGCCGCTGCGCTCCGAGGCGTTAAGGGAAAGGGGAGGGGGGTTGTGGGGACAGAGTTTTCCAAACTGTTTTCTTGGAGACGGTTTGAGTTTGGCCGAACAACGGGATGTGAGCGGTGACAGCCCGGCTTTGGTGTGGACACGTCAGGAACTCTGGGAGAGAAAGGTTGATAGGGTGTCCCTGCTGCCTTTCCCTAAAATCCTGCTGCTTTTTCCATGTGCTCCTGTGGGCATTGGGGCAGCTGGGGAGGTTGGTGCTTTCCTCTGTCACATTGGTGGCTCTGAAGAGCTCATGGGAAAGATCTTGGGTTTGTCATTTTCCAGAGAAAGGAGCAGAGCTGGGAAGAGTCTGGAGCACCAGGAACAGCTGAGGGAGCAGGGGGGGCTCAGCCTGGAGAAAAGCAGGCTCAGGGGGAAACTTCTGGCTCTCTACAATGTCCTGCTCCAAGGCCCATGTCCAGCTTGGACTTCAACACTTCCAGGGATGGGGCAGCCACAGCTTCTCTGGGAATTCCATCCCAGCCCCTCCCCATCCTCCCAGGGAAGAATTCTTTCCCAATATCCCATCTATCCCTGCCCTCTGGCAGTGGAAACCCTGTACCCCATCCTGCTAAAATTGTGCGATACAAGATTTCCTTTATTCCTCCTTTTTGAATTTTCCAGTGGTTTTATTTGGTCATTTAATTTATGTATCTTCATTTACATAAGATCAAGTTTTCCTGCACATGGGATGTAAATTCTCCAAGACCATGGATCGCTTCGGGTTATTGTAAAAGAAAATATACGGACGCTTTGTAAAACCTTGTACCTGGTTTTGTTAAACTCCTGAGCCATGCTGGAAATCTTTGATTCCTTGGCCATAAACCCTCCTGAAGGATTTGCTGAACTGGATTAAATCCTGAGGCCCTGAGAAACAGCCAGTGCATGGATCTTCTGGGAGCCAATGGGAAAACTTTGGGAGGCATTACTGCAGTTGAGATTCAGGCTGGGAGTCTGGCTGTTGACACTCCCAGTGGCATGTGCAGAATCCCTGGAGCTCCAGGGATTGCGGCTTTATGATTCACACGTGGGATTTGCTGTGAGCTCCTGGTTCTTTTTATAGAGAGTCTATTCCGGGGGGATTTCGGAGAGGGAATTTCTGACCTTTGGACAAGAAGCCATCAAGCTGTGAACCAGAAGGAAATCCAAAGTCATTTAACCCATGGTCCTTATTAAAATCCAGCTGTTTCCTGGGTTAGGATGTTGTTTGTTGGGTGATTGTTGTTGCCAGGGGCTGGAGCTGTGCTGAGGCAGGGTCTGGGTGCCCTTGCCTTGTGTCTTCATGGAATCTGGGAATGGTTTAGGTGGGAAGGGATCTTTCAAGACCATCTCATTCCATCCCCTGCCATGGGCAGGGACACCTTCCGCTATCCCAGGGTGCTCCAAGCCCCATCCAGCCTGGCCTTGGACACTTTCAGGAATGAGGCAGCCGCAGCTTCTCTGGAATACCTGTGCCAGGGCCTCACCACCCTCACAGAGAATTCCTTCCCAATATCCCATCTATCCCTGCCCTCTGCCAGTGGGAAGCCATTCCCTGTGTCCTGTCCCTCCATCCCTTGTCCCAAGTCCCTCTCCAGCTCTCCTGGATCCTCTTCAGGCACTGGAAGGGGCTCTGAGGTCTCCCTGGAGCCTTCTCTGCTCCAGGCTGGACATTCCCAGCTCTCCCAGCCTGGCTCCAGAGCAGAGGGGCTCCAGCCCTTGGAGCATGGTGATGGAATCACCGTCCCTGGAAGTGTTGAAGAAACATGTGCATGTGGCACTTGGGGACGTAGTTTTGTGGTGAACGTGGCAATGCTGAGTTAACAGTGGGAATTGATGATCTTGGACGAATTTTCCAACCTCAACAATTCCATGATTCTGGGTTTATCTTTCTTTCATCATCCCTCTTGGGTCAGGGGACATGAACTGGACTCCCACGTGGCTTGTGAGATGTATGGAATTCTGCAGGACTCATACCCAAAGGATTTATTTGGAGGAGGAGGTGGATTGTAGCTGTTTCTCCCTCCAAAATATGCATTTGGTTTAATAACAAGCAAGAGCACGTACCCTTTTCCCTGACACTACAGAAGAACCCTAGAGTGGTGTCAATAAAAAGATTCCTTGATAGCTTCTGAAAGGAAATGAAAATTTATCAAATATTTCCCCCCCTGTCTGGAGCAGCTTGTCACATGTGGAGGCTGGAAAAGAGAGATTTGTTGTTCTTTCCCTCTCCCACACTGACACCCCTGGGCGATCCTGAGGATGTGACAAAGGGAATGCCCTGCTCTCCTGTCACTCAGGCTTTGGAAAATTAATTTTTTGTTGGAATAGAATCCAGGCGCCCCTGGAGGTTTGGAGTCACAGGAAAAGATTGAAGGAAAGTGATTTGGGTTGAAAGAGGCCTCAAAGATCATCTCATTCCAGCCCTCTGTCCCAAGGCAGGGACACCTTCCAGGAGTCCAGGTTGCTCCAAGTCCAGTCCAACCTTGGCCAGACGTTGTTTCCTTCAAGCTATGCTGTTGGAGAGGCACATGCTCCAACATGGGATGCCACATGCTCCAGGATGATGCTCAGGGATACAGGGGTAGAAACCTGAGTGTAAAGCGCTGGATCAGAGGGTAGAGATGGGATTATGGACATTTTGGGTAAAAGAGCTTTTGCTTTCCACCAAAAATTTAATTTTTTTCTTTGTTTTGTTCCCTTCGTCCTTAGCAGCCTTGGATGTAGTGAAGTTGGTGGGGATCAGGTAACTTGGAGGTCTGAGCTTTCCTTATTATGATGTTGTTGACTTCAGGAGCTGAGGAGCCACCAATGCCGAAGCCCTCTTCTTTTCCCTTTCCTAAAAAAGTGATGTGGGCTCATCTTTGTACCTTTGTGCTTCAAAACCGTGGTTGAAAGGAATCATGGAATATCCTGAGTTGGAAGGGACCCATACAGGTCATCCAATCCAACTCCTGGCCCTGCACAGGATACCCCATGAATTCCACCGTGTGCTTGAGATGACCTTGCATCAAAATTATTCCAAAGTCTTGTGGTGTGGTGCTTGCTTGGGATTTTCTAAGGAGGATTGGCTCTCCTGAGCCATCCAGGTAGCCAGTGGGAATTTCCTTCTTGTAATCCTGTTTCCCACATCATAAATTTCAGTGATCCTGGTCCCCATATGGATTTGATCCAACAGAAAATCTTGTCATCTTGTTTCCATGATTTAAGCTCCCTCTCACTGCACTCCATCCTGAAGAGGATGTTTTTTAGGATCGGACCTATGAGAAAATTCCTTCTCTGGTGCAGGAATGGTGACTTTGGGTCGTCTGGTCCCATTTGAGCCCTAGTGCTCAATTCCTTAAGTTCTGTCCATGGAATGGGATGGTGGGTAGGGTTTGGGTGCCTCTTGGTGCCATCCAGCCCCATGCTGAGCATGGAATACCATTGGATTCTTTCCCTTCCAGCACAGATGAAGCCATGGTCTTTGGGGAGGTGGGAGAAGTGGATGAGTGCCAAACCCATCCAGCTGGATCACCCAAATGGGCAATCCAAGGAAATCAACCACATGCCCTGATACTCATGCACAGCTTAGGCTGTGAAATTCCTTATTTATAGGAACTTAACGGGTCCTGTAATGGCTTCAAGCAGATGAACACGTTTCTTTAAAGCAACAGCAACGTTCTTCTTCCTCAAGGGGAAAAGTTTTAACTGAAAGAGGGAAGATTTAGAGCAGAAATTAGGAAAGAATTCTTCCCTGGGAGGGTGGGGAGGCCCTGGCACAGATTGCCCAGAGAAACTGTGGCTGCCCCATCCCTGGAAGTGTTGAAGGCCAGGTTGGACAGGGCTTGGAGCAACCTGGGATAGTGGAAGGTGTCCCTGCCTATGGTGGAGCTTTGGAACTGGATGATCTTCAAGGTCTCTTCCCACCCAAACCATTCTGGGATTCTCTGAAGTTGCTTTGAAGGGAAAGAGCTGGGATAGAAACAGCACTGAAAAGCCCGCACGCGTTTTCCTCTTCTTCCTTCCCATCCATCCTGAGCTTTGTCGAGCGATGGATAAAAAAGGGGGGAAAAAAAACAACCAACCCACCCACAATAATCTATAGCAACTGTCAGCCAGCAAACTACTCCCATTTCATAGGGATAGGTTGGATGTCAGCGCGGGATCGATGGCTCTCGCGCCGTAATTATAAAAACTCGTGGGTTGTGTTGCTTGAGTGAGTTTGGGAAGAGNCATCATCCCTCTTGGGTCAGGGGACATGAACTGGACTCCCACGTGGCTTGTGAGATGTATGGAATTCTGCAGGACTCATACCCAAAGGATTTATTTGGAGGAGGAGGTGGATTGTAGCTGTTTCTCCCTCCAAAATATGTATTTGGTTTAATAACAAGCAAGAGCACGTGCCCTTTTCCCTGACACTACAGAAGAACCCTAGAGTGGTGTCAATAAAAAGATTCCTTGATAGCTTCTGAAAGGAAATGAAAATTTATCAAATATTTCCCCCCCTGTCTGGAGCAGCTTGTCACATGTGGAGGCTGGAAAAGAGAGATTTGTTGTTCTTTCCCTCTCCCACACTGACACTCCTGGGCGATCCTGAGGATGTGACAAAGCGAATGCCCTGCTCACCTGTCACTCAGGCTTTGGAAAATTAATTTTTTGTTGGAATAGAATCCAGGCGCCCCTGGAGGTTTGGAGTCACAGGAAAAGATTGAAGGAAAGTGATTTGGGTTGAAAGAGGCCTCAAAGATCATCTCATTCCAGCCCTCTGTCCCAAGGCAGGGACACCTTCCAGGAGTCCAGGTTGCTCCAAGTCCAGTCCAACCTTGGCCAGACGTTGTTTCCTTCAAGCTATGCTGTTGGAGAGGCACATGCTCCAACATGGGATGCCACATGCTCCAGGATGATGCTCAGGGATACAGGGGTAGAAACCTGAGTGTAAAGTGCTGGATCAGAGGGTAGAGATGGGATTATGGACATTTTGGGTAAAAGAGCTTTTGCTTTCCACCAAAAATTTAATTTTTTTCTTTGTTTTGTTCCCTTCGTCCTTAGCAGCCTTGGATGTAGTGAAGTTGGTGGGGATCAGGTAACTTGGAGGTCTGAGCTTTCCTTATTATGATGTTGTTGACTTCAGGAGCTGAGGAGCCACCAATGCCGAAGCCCTCTTCTTTTCCCTTTCCTAAAAAAGTGATGTGGGCTCATCTTTGTGCCTTTATGCTTCAAAACCGTGGTTGAAAGGAATCATGGAATATCCTGAGTTGGAAGGGACCCATACAGGTCATCCAATCCAACTCCTGGCCCTGCACAGGACACCCCATGAATTCCACTGTGTGCTTGAGATGACCTTGAATCAAAATTATTCCAAAGTCTTGTGATGTGATGCTTGGGATTTTCTAAGGAGGATTGGCTCTCCTGAGCCATCCAGGTAGCCAGTGGGAATTTCCTTCTTGTAATCCTGTTTCCCACATCATAAATTTCAGTGATCCTGGTCCCCATATGGATTTGATCCAACAGAAAATCTTGTCATCTTGTTTCCATGATTTAAGCTCCCTCTCACTGCACTCCATCCTGAAGAGGATGTTTTNTGTGGAGGCTGGAAAAGAGAGATTTGTTGTTCTTTCCCTCTCCCACACTGACACCCCTGGGCGATCCTGAGGATGTGACAAAGCGAATGCCCTGCTCACCTGTCACTCAGGCTTTGGAAAATTAATTTTTTGTTGGAATAGAATCCAGGCGCCCCTGGAGGTTTGGAGTCACAGGAAAAGATTGAAGGAAAGTGATTTGGGTTGAAAGAGGCCTCAAAGATCATCTCATTCCAGCCCTCTGTCCCAAGGCAGGGACACCTTCCAGGAGTCCAGGTTGCTCCAAGTCCAGTCCAACCTTGGCCAGACGTTGTTTCCTTCAAGCTATGCTGTTGGAGAGGCACATGCTCCAACATGGGATGCCACATGCTCCAGGATGATGCTCAGGGATACAGGGGTAGAAACCTGAGTGTAAAGCGCTGGATCAGAGGGTAGAGATGGGATTATGGACATTTTGGGTAAAAGAGCTTTTGCTTTCCACCAAAAATTTAATTTTTTTTCTTTGTTTTGTTCCCTTCGTCCTTAGCAGCCTTGGATGTAGTGAAGTTGGTGGGGATCAGGTAACTTGGAGGTCTGAGCTTTCCTTATTATGATGTTGTTGACTTCAGGAGCTGAGGAGCCACCAATGCCGAAGCCCTCTTCTTTTCCCTTTCCTAAAAAAGTGATGTGGGCTCATCTTTGTACCTTTGTGCTTCAAAACCGTGGTTGAAAGGAATCATGGAATATCCTGAGTTGGAAGGGACCCATACAGGTCATCCAATCCAACTCCTGGCCCTGCACAGGATACCCCATGAATTCCACCGTGTGCTTGAGATGACCTTGCATCAAAATTATTCCAAAGTCTTGTGGTGTGGTGCTTACTTGGGATTTTCTAAGGAGGATTGGCTCTCCTGAGCCATCCAGGTAGCCAATGGGAATTTCCTTCTTGTAATGCTGTTTTCCACATCATAAATTTCAGTGACTATGTGGATTTGATCCAAGAGAAAATCTTGTCATCGTGTTTCCATGATTTAAGCACCCTCTCACTGCACTTCATCCTGAAGAGGATGTTTTTTAGGATCGGACCTATGAGAAAACTCCATCTCTGGTGCAGGAATGGTGGTTTTAGGTCATCTGGTCCTATTTAAGCCCTAGTGGTCAATTCCTTAAGTTCTGCCCATGGAATAGGATGGTGGGTAGGGTTTGGGTGCCTCTTGGTGCCATCCAGCCCCATGCTGAGCATGGAATACCATTGGATTCTTTCCCTTCCAGCACAGATGAAGCCATGGTCTTTGGGGAGGTGGGAGAAGTGGATGAGTGCCAAACCCATCCAGCTGGATCACCCAAATGGGCAATCCAAGGAAATCAACCACATGCCCTGATACTCATGCACAGCTTAGGCTGTGAAATTCCTTATTTATAGGAACTTAACGGGTCCTGTAATGGCTTCAAGCAGATGAACACGTTTCTTTAAAGCAACAGCAACGTTCTTCTTCCTCAAGGGGAAAAGTTTTAACTGAAAGAGGGAAGATTTAGAGCAGAAATTAGGAAAGAATTCTTCCCTGGGAGGGTGGGGAGGCCCTGGCACAGATTGCCCAGAGAAACTGTGGCTGCCCCATCCCTGGAAGTGTTGAAGGCCAGGTTGGACAGGGCTTGGAGCAACCTGGGATAGTGGAAGGTGTCCCTGCCTATGGTGGAGCTTTGGAACTGGATGATCTTCAAGGTCTCTTCCCACCCAAACCATTCTGGGATTCTCTGAAGTTGCTTTGAAGGGAAAGAGCTGGGATAGAAACAGCACTGAAAAGCCCGCACGCGTTTTCCTCTTCTTCCTTCCCATCCATCCTGAGCTTTGTCGAGCGATGGATAAAAAAGGGGGGAAAAAAAACAACCAACCCACCCACAATAATCTATAGCAACTGTCAGCCAGCAAACTACTCCCATTTCATAGGGATAGGTTGGATGTCAGCGCGGGATCGATGGCTCTCACGCCGTAATTATAAAAACTCGTGGGTTGTGTTGCTTGAGTGAGTTTGGGAAGAGTAGGGTCTCAATCTTCCCTCTAATGGGGCTTTGGCAGTCGGTGGCGCAGCGGCTTCGTCTTAGTCTGACAGTGTTGTCATTAAACACCAGGTAGCGTGGAACAACAGGGAACACGGCTCCGGAGCGGCCGGGAACACGCGGCTTTGACAGGAGTGATTTGTCATCGAGGAGCTGCCCAAACTCCTGAGCCTGGAATACGGGCGGCTGCTTAAAGTGACTTATTGCCCCTGTCGGCGGCTGCAGTTGTGATTTGATAATCGGTAAATGTTTGTCAAAGATGAATTCCCTCCCTGATGCAGTGCAGTGCTGGAAAAGCAAATGAAAAGCAGGGGAAAAGAACATATTGGATGGATTAAAGACTAGGGCAGGATAAGGGTGATGGAAACAACAGGTTTCCCTGTTAATGTGGCATCCCTCCTTCATGGAGGTGAAGTGTTGAGGTTTGGGATACTGAGATGGGGATTCACTGTCAACACAGGGGCTGGGGGACCAGGAGTGCTGCAACATTAATTCCGTTTCAGGAAAAATTTCTTCATGGGAAGGGTTGTTAAGCGTTGGAAGAGGCTGCCCAGGGAGGTGGTGGAGTCCTCATCCCTAGAGGTGTTCGAGGAATAACTGGATGTGGCACTCAGGGCTCTGGTCTGGGTGACAAAGTGAGGATCAATCACAAATTGGACTCGATGATCTTGGAGGTCTTTCCCAACCTTAATGATTCTGTGATTATTAGGAGTGGGTTTTTTTCCAGATTTCAAAGATCTTGGAGATGTGCTTGGTCTTGAGGGACTGTAGACTGATGTGGAGCAATGGTTCTTCTTTGCTTAAGCACATGGAATCATGGAATGGTTTGAATTGGAAGAGACCTTAAAGATCATCTCATTCCAACCCCACCTTCCAAGGTCAGGGAATTATTGTGGTGTGCCTGACTTCAGCTCCATTCTCTTCTGTCTGGGAATTTTCAAGAGTGGTTTTTTGCTAAGGAAAATAACATCCTGATTCTTTCTTTCCACAGATGTCATGCTTTTCTGGCTTTTTGGCCAGTAGTTCCCTTGGCAAACCCGTGTGTGCCTACTCAGTGGTTACAACTTGTAGTTGAATCCCTTTGTTTCTCGTTGGAATGGATTTTTGAGCCTGTCCATCGCCTGCTTTATATGAAAGTTCAGAAAGGAGAATTAAAAGGATCTTAATGAACCTTTTGCCTGCAAAGTTTTCCTCCCATCTCCCTGAGTTTATCCAAGTTCCTTTTCTGAATGCCAGAGTCAGGTCAGGTTCTTTTTAAGTGGATGCTTAGGAAAGCTAAAAGCTGGCCTTCAGTTGGATAAGTGGCTTTGAGGGTGGGGAATACCTAAGAGATTCAAATTTTTCCTTGTTAAATTTAAATAAAATAAAATAAAAAAAAAAAAAAAAAAAGAAGTCAATCCTAAAGCATGAATGCAAATGGAATTCCAGCCCGCCGAGCGCTCCCGTCGTTTCCCGAGGCAGAGCCACCTCTCCCCGTGCCACGGCGAGGCGTGAACACGAGATCCCTGAACCCATTTGATTATAGCCGGGGTTTTTCTGGTGTCTGAAGTGCTGGAAACGATCAAGAGCAGGAAAAGTGGAGTGATTTATTAGACTCATAAAAATTCATACTTTGTTATTCCAGTTGTCTTCCATCTGCAGCTTGTTAGAACGAGCACCCCTGGCAGCTCCCGCCGCGAGGCCGGGGGGAGGAGGGCATTTATCAGCTTTCCTCCTGCCATCCCGCTCTCATTTAGAGGAATGGATCCAGCTCCTGGAAACACATTAATAATCATTCACCGAGGGAAGGGGGGAAGGAAAACCCACCACCCTCTTTTGTTATAATAATAAGGGTTGTGTTTGAACAAGGGCCGATGCTCCAGAGACCCATTCAGGCTCTTTAACACGGGCTGGAGCTGGGAAAACGGTGTTCAGAGCCTTCAGTGTGACCTCCTCTTGCCAATCCTAGTGGATAACGTGGGGTCTCCTCATCATTGGAAGGCTCTTCTGCTCCTGTGGCATTTGGAAGGGCCATCCTGGGGCTTTTCAGCAATGGGGATAGAGATGTGACAGAGCTGGTGGGGTTACTGGGGTTACTGGGAGGTTGCTGATGTGTCCTCCTGTCCCCACCAAGACCTTGTTGGACCCCTCTGTCTCTGCCTCTCTCTGTATTTTGGGATTGGAGGGAGTAAACCAAGATATTTGCTGGCATCTCTGTTGTAGTTGGAATATTGTTATTGGAATTGTAGGGCTGAGTCAAAGGCAGGGTTCTTCCCATTATTTTCCAAGGCTTCCCAAATCACCTGGCTCTGGGAGCTGGGGGGGCTGAAGTGACCCAGACCCCTTTGGAAAATGATAGGGATTGTTCTGGTGTGGATAAATGTGGGATGGCTTTGGCTGGGAAAGACCTCTGAGATCGTCGAATCCCAAACGTTCCCCCAGCACTGCCAGGGCTACCAGTAATCCATGTCCCCAAATGCCACATCCACACATTCTTGAACACTTCCAGGGATGGTATTCCACAAAGAATGGGAAGCGTCTGGAGCACCAGGAGCAGCTGAGGGTGCTGGAGGGGTTCAGCCTGGAGAAAAGGAGGCTCAGGGAGGACCTTCTGGCTCTGCACAACTCCCTGACAGGAGGGTTCAGCTAGATGGGGGTCAGGGGCAAGGGAAAGGACAAGATGAAATGACCTCAGGTTGTGCCAGGAGAGGTTTAGATTGGATATCGGAGAAAAAATTTCTTCATGGAAAGGTGGTCAGGCACTGGAATAGGCTCCCTTGGCAGTGGTGGAGTCACCATCCCTAGAAAAGTTCAAGAAATGCATGGATGTGGCACTTGGGGACATGGTTTGGTGGTGGCCTTGGCAGTGCTGAGGGAACAGGTAGGCTCAATGGTCTTAGTGTTTATTTCCAACCTAAACCGTTCCATGATTCCATGCTGGATGTTGTGGCATCCTGGGAACACCCAAACCACAAAGACACCACATCCCCTCAACCAGATCCTCTAAAATCTGTCCTGTGCAGATGGAAGTTGGGATTGCACCAGTGGGCTGGAAGGGGAGTACAGGTCCTGAGCCTTTTGGGAGGCTGATCCTGAGTGTCTTTTGCAGCAGCATTTTTCCAGGGAGTTTCTTGGTGCTCTGTGACTTTCACGTCTGCTGCTTTTCTTTCTGCTTCACGCTCGCTGCCAGTGTTTCCTCACTGTTGGATTTCTCCTGGCTCTGCCATCCCCAGGTTTTCCAGATGCTCTTCTCCTCGCTCCCCTTCTTTCTTCTCAACAGCTCAGGGATCATTTTGTTCCCCTATGACATCTCCACACATCGTGGGGCTTTCCTAAATATTTGGGTTTTTGAAAGGCTCTAATAAGGTCTGCCTGGAACCTTCCCTTCTCCAGGCTGGATATTCCCAGCTCTCCCAACCTGGCTCCAGAGCAGAGGGGCTCCAGTCCTTGGAGCATCTCCATGGCCTCCTCTGGACCTTCTCCAGCAGCTCCACATCCTCCTGCTGTTGGACCCCAGAGCTGGATGTAGAATTCCAGGTTGGGTTTCACCTGAGCAGAGCAGCGGGGCAGAATACTTCCCTTTCCTGCTGCTGGAATTTTTCTCTTCAAGTTGGGTCATTTTCCCACTCTGTATTTCCTGGAAACAGAAGTTCTGTATTTTTCACCTAAACCCAGGAATTTTGGAAGGCAGACCCAAACCCACGGGATTTATTTGAGCAGGATATGTGGATTTGCCCAGAGAGCTTGTGAATCCTCATCCCTGGAAGTGTCCAAGGCCAGGTTGGACAGGGCTTGGAGCAACCTCTTCTAGTGGAAGGTGTCCCTGCCCATGGCAAGGGTTTTGGAATAAGGTGGTCTTTAAGGCTCCTTCCAAGCCAAACGATTCCATTAATTTAATAGTTTTCCTGCCAAAATGGGTGTTTCCTTACAGTTCATCTCCAAGAGCCAGTGCCCAACGCGGCCTCGCTCCTGGTGGATTCCGTGAACGTCCTCTTTTCATGTGCAATTGACATAAGGGAATTAGCCGAGCAGATTTGGTATTAATTTCCCAAATATTCCCAAATGAAAGCAGCTAAGCAAATTTTCCGATGGGTTTGGAGCTCTCTAAAATGTTTCAGCTCCAAATCCCGCCCTTCTCCCATCCTCTCAAAATGTGACAACCGGAGCAGCTGTCGTGCTCCAGGTCCCAGGTAAAGCACTTTGGATCTATTGGATTTATTTCCTATTAAGCAGCAGTTCATGATCATAAAGCATCGTTTACACGCTGGCATAAAGAGCCGTCGCTCTTGAAAGAGCTCGGAACTGAATGAGTGTGAAAATTAAATTCCCCTCTTAAACCCAAGGATGGTCCTTTTGGAAGCTGATTCCAGTCGCAACATAATTAACCTCTTGCTGTGCCATTCTGTGGGAGCATATTGAACCTGCTCTGGGATAATCATCCCTAATACTGGTGTCTGCTTTCACACTGAATTCCTAACAGCATTACAGTAATCCCAAAGCTTTTGTTAACTCCAGGGACTTGGCCAAGTTGGCAGCCAGGACAAAAGATGTCGGAGCTGCGTGGCTCAGGGGTGATGCCATCCAGGTGTGGTGGGACAGGAAACACCAGAAACAGAGCTGTAGTGGAGTTTTATTCAGGTTTCCCATGGATTTATCCCTGTTGAAGGTCATTTCCATATGCTTGGAGCAACCTGGTCCAGTGGAAGGTGTCCCTGCCTGTGGCAGAGGGTTGGAACTCCATAGTGTTAAAGGTCCCTTCCAACCCAAGCCATTCCATGATTTTTGGTTTTGCCCAACTTCTCTCCATCTTTCTCTGTTTTTCCCTCCATTGCTCTTCCCTTCCCATCCACAGTTTTTCTCATCCAGGGAAGCAAGTGGTGTTGGGGATAATCCCCAGAAGGTTTGGGTGTATTTCCACCTCTGCACCCAGTGATGAGCTGAAGTCTGAGACTGGAGGAGGATTCAGGGAGACCTTTGAGCCCCTTCCAGAGCCTGAAGGGGCTCCAAGAGAGCCAGAGAGAGACTTTGTACAAGAGAATGGAGTGACAGGACAAGAGGGAATGGCTTCCCACTGCCAGAGGGCAGGGTTAGATGGGATACTGGGAAAGAATTCTTCCCGGTGAGGGTAGTGAGGGGCTGGAATGGAATTCCCAGAGAAGCTTGGCTACTCCATCCCTGGAAGTATCCAAGGCCAGGTTGGATAGAGCTTGGAGCAACCTGGCTCTCGGTTGATGTGAAGAAGCAGTAATTAGGATTCCCAATCTCTGTAATCTACTGTTCCAGCTGGAGTGAGGCTGATTCATCATGGCCATCAGAGCTTCCCATGGTGCTTCTGCTGTTGAGGTTG
Organism: Chloropsis cyanopogon; assembly: GCA_013400585.1. Taxonomy (NCBI): domain Eukaryota; kingdom Metazoa; phylum Chordata; class Aves; order Passeriformes; family Irenidae; genus Chloropsis; species Chloropsis cyanopogon. The sequence continues at coordinate 115,554 of WEZZ01016777.1, read as the reverse complement.
CTCCTGGCTTCAAACTCCTTTGCTGCCCCCAGATTTGCCCTTGGACCTCTTACTAAAATTCTGAAAAGCTCCTTCACCACCTTCCCTTCATCCACGAGATGAGAGACAGTGTGGAAGGATCAGATCCATTAGGAAGGGGTCTTGCAGGGATTTTACATGGAGCAGATGTGGGGGCCTCATTCCATGCCTTGACATTGGTCATCCCAAACTCCACGTAATGGAAGCCAGCAGCAAATTGTTTTGAGTCAGTAATGCCTTTTCCCATGGAAAAAAGGGAGGTTTGATCCCATACCATCCCAGAGCATCACTGGATGTGTATGATGACCCTGGGATGTCTGGTTGAGTTTCCTCTTCCTTCTGGGATTTGAGGGTAACAGTGGGTTTTGCTGAATCTTCTCTTCCAGACCTGGAGCAAATCCCATGGCGAGGGATTCATCTTCATGCTGGGAAGGGTTTGCTTCCAGAAAACCCTTTGGCAGAGATTTTCAGTTCTTTTTGGAGCTGCTTTGTGTTCCAACTGGGAGTTTTTTACCCCTTGTCAGGAGATGGGACATGCTGGTGGCTCCTTCACACGTGTCCAAATAGTCCTTAACCCTTTTATTTTTTCCCCTTGTGCCTATTTGGAAAGAAGAATTTGATTTTATCAGAGGTTTTTGGTCTCTGCTTTGCTTTTTTCCTTGGGTTAGTTCTGCTACATCCCTTTAATCTCTGAGGTTTTCCCCGGCGCTGGGGACAATCCTGGCAGCGTATCCAAGGTTCAGCTTCTGCTCCCCAATTTGCATTCGTCCCTGCTCCCGTCTCGCTTCCAAGTGCTGGAAGATCAATGTACCTGTCACTCACTGCTTCCCGTCTCGCCTCCGATCGGGATTAATGGCACGGCTCGGCACTGAGCCCGATGGAGACACACGGGAAGGGTCGTGGTGGCCAAGGATTGACAATGGGAGACCTTGTGGCACCCAGGTCGTGACTTTAGTTCTTTTCCCCATTCCTGTGCCTGTACAGGAGGCTTTTCTCTCCCATATCCTGTTCCTGAAGCAGCAGTAATCTCATGGATTTGGGAATCTGCTCTCCTGAAGTTCCCCTTGCTTATTTAACTTCCTTTTCCCCCTCAGTATCTGAACAGGATTTACTCCACCACTATTGTGGCTTCCCTAATCCATCCTGAGCAGCATCATCTTCCTCTTGCCTCATGGATTTAGAATCACAGAATCATGGAATAATCATTAAGGTTGGAAAAGAGCTCTGAGATCATCAAGTCCAAATGTTAACTCAGCACTTCCAAGGCCACCACTAAACTCTCTCCCCAAGTGCCACATCAACACGCCTTTTAGAGACATCTTTCACTAGGTCAGGTTGCTCCAAGCCCCATCCAATCCATGGATGGGGCATGCACAAATTCTCTGGGCAACCTGTGCCAGGGCCTCCCCACCCTCATGTGGAAGAATTCTTTCCCAATTTTCCGTCTAGCCCTGCCATCTGGCTGTGGAAAGCCATTCCCCCTTGTCCTGTTGCTCCAGGACCTTGTCCAAAGTAATTTCCCATCTTTCTTTTAAGCCTCCTTTAAAAGAAGGTTTCTCCAGACCGTTCTCCAGGTGAAATATTCCAGGAGCGAACTCCTTTTATGCCCTCCCCGCTTCAACTTCCCCTGGGGGCCAATTCCTGGTACTTCTCTCAGGAAAATAAGAGAAGAAATAAGAACCCTTGCATCCAACACCTTTCCTAAGGGAGGGATGCATGTGCTGGTGGCTCCTGGATCCTACCTGCTTGAAGCACCCTGGTAAGAGATTTTGACAACAAATTCCCCATCTCAAGGTCAGCATTGGACAAGAGGAAACAGCTTTAAGTTGTACCAGAGGAAGTTTTCTTTGGATATTAGGAAAAATTTCTTCACTGAAGGGATGCTTGGTTGCCCAGGGAAGTGGTGGAATCATCATTCCTTGGGAGATTTAAAAGCCGCGTGGATGTGGCACTTGGGGAACACGGTTTAGTGGTGGCCTTGGCAGTGCTGGCTTGATGACCTTAGAGGTCTTTTCCAACCTCAACAATTCTACATTTAGAGTTTACACCAGGATTTTTTTTTTTTTTTTTCCTTCCCTGGGAACGGGAGGCGCGAGCTGCGCCCGCGGGATTCGCGGCTCCGCAGAAAGCCCCGAGCTCAGCAGCGCGCGGCCCTGGCTGATAAATGATGCTCATATCCCATTCGAATATGATGCAAGCAGTTTTTTTGTAGTTTGTCTTCCATGGCGGTAGTAAAGTTTTTAATTAGGAAAGCTAATGAGATCGATTAGTCATTAGAAGTGACCTCTGGATCGCGGCGAGGAGTGGGGATGTGTGCGCCGGGCTGATAACGGGGGACGCTGGGGTATTGTTTGTAATAAAAGCGTGAAGTGTTTGATTTGAGTGAAATGTGCCACGGGGAATACATCACGCGGAGAGGAAAAAATTACAACCCTGGGAGCCTGTAATGAAGGGAATTAAACCAACATCCTGTCTAAATAACATGATTATCTACACAAAACCCCTCAGCTAGCAAGTAATAATAGAAAACGGAGCTCTTCGGAGAGGCTCTTTGAGGAGGTGGTTAATGCCGGAGTCGCGCATCAGGCACTTTCCAAGGAGCAGCTTCGGAATGAATACACCATCCAATTACCTCTGGGAATAGAGTTTACCAGGTGCCAGCCTGTTTTGGGGAAGGAGGAGGAGGAGGGGGATGCCTTCAATAATTTGGGATCTCTCTTTCTTGTCAGGCAGGAGTTTGATGCAATTCTGGGTTGATTGGTGGCAGCTCAAGCTTGTGTAGGGGGCAAAAAAATGTTAATTATGTATTCAGCAAATTCCCAGCTTAGTTATTTTGTGAGGTTGGAGTGGAGGAGGGAAAGGGGCAACTTGTGCTGTTGCTGGCTGAGGGAGGATGTCGGATTGCAGCTCTCATCCCTTCCCTGGTGGGATGGAAGTGCTTTGGGTACGTGGTTGGTGCTGTGTCTGTGAGAAGTTGGGTGTGTCCACATGTTCTGGATGACAAAAGTGGCAGAAGGCAGATTTAGGTGGGATACTAGGGAGAAATTCTTCCCTGCGAGTGTGGTGAGACCCTGGCAGACATTGCCCAGAGAAGCTGTCGCTGCTCCATCCCTGGATGCGTCCAAGGCCAGGTTGGACAGGGTTTGGAGCAAGCTGGGATGGTGGAAGATGTCCCTGCCCGTGGCAGGGGGTTGAACTGGATTGTCTTCAAGGTCCCTTCCAACCCAAACCATTCCATGAGTCCATGATTTCAGGACAGTCCCACCATCACCACAGCTGGGATTTCATCATGTGTGTGATGTTGGTCTCTGCAGGGCTTAGCACCTCTGTTCTTTTGTTGTCCCCATTTTCCTGTCCTAAATACAGTTCCCTGAAGGAAAAAGCTCCAAGTTCTCTGGTACTTGGGAGCAATTTTAATTGTAATTAGAGCTTCAGCCTTGCAAAGGCTTTAAAAGCCCACACAGAGGTTTGGTCACTGCGCTGAAGAATTTGATCTGCTACAAAAAAAGTCCTGAGACAGGGAAAGAGCAATGAAATCCCATTTTGCTTTCCACGTTCTTTCCTCTCACTTCATGCCTCACCTCTAAAGTGACCTCTGAAGTGCCTCACCTCTAAAGTGGCTGCAATTCCTCTGTCATTGAATCATCAGATGGTTTCTACCAGAAGAGAACTTGGAAGATCCTTTAGTTCCATGATTTATCTCATGGGTTCAGATTGCGGAACCTTGTGAGTGTCATCTTTACCACAAAAAATTCCAGTGATTTTTCTGTCATGGCAGAGCCTGGTTTTTGCCTTTTTCCATCACCAGGGGTTATAACTTTTTTTTTCTGAATTTTGGAATGGAAATTTGTGTTGCCTGATCCCTCCCAAAGTCAACACAAGTCATCAACTTGTTGGGAATGCTCAAGAAGGAAAATATTCCCTATATGAAACTGTGGAGCTGTGAATTAATGTTGCCACTGTTGCAGGGCAATGGGGGAGCTGTTCCCTCCTTCCTAGGGAATGGTGTCAGCTCTAAAATGTATTTCCCTATTTTTCCGAGTTTACCTGGGAATCCACCTTATTCTCCCTCCTCTCACAGAGACAAACATGGGGATGGGTCTAATGTTTTCAATGGAAATAACGTTCCCACTTTTCCCCTCCCAACCTCTCCATAATTTTAATGAGAGGATCTCCAAGAAAAACAGCCAGCCCTTTAAATCAGTTATAAAACCCCGAGACCGAGGCTCAGCATGGAGTGTCAGCTTTAATTATCTGGGCAGTTACAGCTGTATGTTATAAAAGTCGGGCAATTAGGTGCATTCCTGAAAGCTTGGGGAAAAAAAAAAAAACGGCTCGTGGAGAAAAACCACGGTCAAACACAGAACTGTTAATTGCATGAAATATTCTGTGGAACAACCTGGGATGTGGAACATCTTGTAACGTAGAGAATCTGGGAATGGGTAGGCTTGGAAGGGAGCTTAAAGCTCATCCAGTTCCCTGTCCATGGAAGGGACCTTCCATTATCCCAGGTTGCTCCAAGTCTTCTCCAGCCTGGACTTCAGCACTTTTGGGGATGAAAAATACGATGAAAATGCCAAGGATTGAAGACATACATTTATTTCCAGTGTGGATGTGGGGATCAAGGTGTTGGTGAATCCATGATTCCCATGGTAGTGTTTTGCTGATGGGCTGGTGGAGCTAGTCCCAAGCACATCAAGACCTTTCTGTTACCATCAGCTGTACTGGTCCCATTCCTGAAACTTCACCCCGTTTTCCAGGTGCTAAAATGTTGGATGTAGGACTTAAGTTGGATGTGGGACCAGTGGCCATTGAACTTGATGATCTTAAAGGTCTTTTCCAACCTTAAAAATTCCATGATTCTGTGAGAATGTCGATGAGATCCCTCCTGTGCCTATCCACACCTGAGTTTCAGGCCTGTTTTTCCACGTTTTTTTCTCCTAGGATCAAACTTCCACTTTGTAAGGAGCTCCCCAGCCAACAAGGTGATAAAGACGCGCTACAGGATCGTGAAGAAGAACGTGGCGTCTCCAGCCTTATCATCCTTCACTGGCCCCATTCCCACCTGGAAGACCAGGCGCCCCGTGACATCCAGGTAATTCTCCCATCCCTGGAATGCAGCTGGTTGGGATGTGGGAGCCACGGGAACTCCCACGTTGGCTCCGTGTTTTTCTGTTGCATCTTCACCGTTTAGTTTCTCTCTTTGTTTGGTCTACTCTGAGTTTATTGACTTAAAGTGTAAAATCATATTAGGAATTGTGTTATCCTGAGCTGGTGCCAACAGCTTATGCCTTTGGCTTCCTATGTATTCCCTCTTGGAATTAATTGTTTCCATGGAGCAGTTAAATAAGCTGAAAAGAGGATGAATAAATGTGTGGATGTTGGTGATGAAGGGGAGTGTGTTGAATGCTCCAAACTTCCACTAGGATGTAAGTGCTGTCCCAAACTCGTTTATTCCGAATTATCTGGATGGGTGAAACATCCAGAAATATTTTGTCACTGCCTAGAGAAGGGAGGCACTGAAGGTGCCGTAACCTTGAGTTGGAATATTCCTAAATCCACAGAGGTGGAGATGTTTCCAGGGAGCATCTCAGAGGCCAAGACAAGACCTGGAACTTGTGTAAAGCAGGAAGGTCGTTAAAGTAATTGATTCTTTAGAACAAGGTGCAATTAGAAATGATGAGTTTGGTGAAAATACAGATTTTGGCTATTTTTAGGTCAGGAATAGCTTGTCCTCCCACTGAAACGCCAGGAGTCATGGGCAGTATTTTGGGCAAAGAGAGCCTGCTGTGCTCTTCTCTGTCTTTGTTCTCCCTGCTCCAGGTGGTTTCCTCCAAAAGTCATTCCCCAGGAATGCCCTGAGGACTGGTGGCTTTTATGGTAAAGCTGTGGAGGGACTAAAATCATGGTGATTGTTTCTAAAGCCTGGCTTTGCCTGATATTTCCCTTTAAAAGTGAATTTTAGGATTCCCAAATCGGTATCTGAAGGGAGGGTTGGTTTTGGAAGAGTTCAGGGTGATGAAGCAAAGTATGGGAAAAACAGAGAGATTAGTAAAAAATGTTGGGTCAATCATTTTGTCTGTTTTCCAGTTTCTTGGTTGAGAAACTCCTCATCTGTACTCTACTGGTCTCAAAGTGCTTCTTCCAGTATACAAACTGGGATCCTTTTGGGCTCATGGTCAACCTTACCTGCACCACCTCCTCCTTTGTCTTCACATTCTACTTTTGCCTGTGATATTTTCCCACCTGGGCATCATCCCTGAGATCCACAGGTCCCCTTTTGTTCTGGGTTGCCACCTCCATTTGCACATCCTTGGGACCAAATTCCTGCATTTCTCTTTCCACAAACAAACCATGTAATTTTTTGCCTGCTCCATTATCCTGCAATTTTATGGAATCACAGGATGTTTGGGTGGGAAGGGATCTTTAAGGTCTTGAGTTCCAACCCCCTGCCATGGGCAGGGACACCTTCCACTATCCCAGGTTGCTCCAACCTGGCTTTGGACACTTCTAGGGATGAGGCAGCCACAGCTTCTTTGGGAAACCTGTGCCAGGGCCTGACCACCCTGGAAGTGTCCAAGGCCAGGTTGGAGCAACCTGGGATAGTGGAAAGTGTCCCTGCCCATGGCAGGAGGTTGAAACAAGATGGTCTTGGAGGTCCCTCCCAACTCAAATGAATCTGTGACTTTCAGCCTTAATTAATAGAAAACAACTCATCCTCCAACTGTTGGGCCCAGCTTCTTCCCTCCCGCCTTGTTACTCCAGATCTGGGTGGTTGATGGTTTGTGGATCCATGGTGAGAATCAAGGAGGGGAAAAGCTTCAGGCATGGAATTCAGAGCAGGAGTATCTGGGATCTGTGTGGTGGCTCTTGCTCAAGCCAGCGGTGATTTCCCAAGGAACGACCTCGTTCTGCTGCGATTGGCTGCGAGCTCCCACTTGTAGGATCATTTTCTCCGTATTAATCTCCGACTTCATTAAATTGGTGTAGTTTAGATCTTACAGCTGCTTCAGGCAAATCTTGATAAAATGCCATCAGCAAATTAAAACAATTATGTTTTAAAGAAGCCATAAATCTCCATCTCCCAATTACCTTCATTGGGGGTGATCAATCATCCGGCCTGTCTGGAGGAAGCACATGGCAAATGCTTCTCCTGGAGTTTTTACGGGATTTTTTGCTTCATCATTCGTATCATCATCTTGGATCTGTCACAAGCAACACACCAGGATCTGCTTTCTTCCTGATTTGCTTTGCTCTTCCCAAAACAAGGAGAAACTCTGGTGATGGTGGGACATCCCTTTAGTCACCTCAGTTTTATTTTTCATACTGAGTAGTTGATTATTTTTAGTATTTCTATTTTTCATTTTAATAATTATAATGTTTTTATAATAATTTGATATTTTTAATGTGCTCTTCCCCTTAAGCCAGCAGTGGGATGTCAACTGGTGATGCTGCCCTCCAGTGCTACTCCCAAACTGGTTCCCAACAGGCACTAGGGAGCAATTTCTTCCATGAAATCCAGGTTTTTGGATATCTGGAAGTAATGCGCCAGGGTTTTATTTTGCTGGGACATCCAGGATGTCGCCCTTTTTGCCAATAATTCCTCAAATCACCAGGCTAAGATGAAGAGGGATGTGGCTTTGGGAAATGAGTGACAGGGAGAGTTGCTGGAGGTACCTGATGTCAGTCCCTCGGGAATGAATTCCATCCTCCCCTTCTTGCTGGGTTGCATAAAACTGGGCCCTGCTGCTGACTTTTCTTTGAGGCGATAGGTGGGAGTATATTTTAAATTAATTTTACTCCACTTTTTGTAATATTTTTGTTTTAAATAGATTTATAAGCAACTCGGGGCCTATTTCTCCAAATTTATGAAGATAATTTTCACTCTCTTGATAAGGTGAAATTTACACCTGCTATTTCCATATTAATTCACATTGCTAAGTGGATCTAATTTTCTTCCGTTCTTCTATCTGGTGAGTGTGGCCTTTCCTAATGCAATTTCCCCCTCACTAAATCACTGTGATCGGGAGTCATGATCGAGTTAAATTAACTTAAATTAATTTACTTAATAAGAGCTCCAGATCATTGTGAATGAGGTTAAGATTTATTGATTCTCCTTTTCACTCCTCCCCCTTATCTCCCGCGGCTTTGCTGGGAGTGCAGCTCACAAGGGCTGCGATTTGCTGGCCTTAAATTTTGGTTGCTCCTGGTGACATTGGAGGTCACCTGAGGTTGGTCATCCCTTAAAAATCCTGGAGGGAGATGTCCTCTCTCCTCACAGCCTCCCTCTGCTGGGAAAGGGGTGAGGGATTTGCCATGGAGGAGTTGGGATGGATGAAGCGTCGTACTAAGATTTGGCAGCGATGCTTCTCCTGCTTCCAACCTCTTTCTGTGGTCCTCGGGGATGTGGCCACCAAAAAAATGGGATGTCCACATGTCATAGACCTCGCACAGGGGCAGCAGAATCTGGGGTTGGTGATCAGAGGAATGGAGCACCTTTCCTACAAGGAAAGGCTGAGAGAATTGGGATTGTTCAGCCTGGAGAAGAGAAGCTTCAGGGTGGCCTCAGTGCAGCCTCCCAGTGCCTGAAGGGGCTGACAGGAAAGATGGAATTTTTGCAAGGAGTGACAGGACAAGAAGGAATGGCTTTCTACTGAAAATAAGTAGCATTAGATTGGATATCAGGAAGAAGTTCTTCCCTGTGAGGATGGTGAGGCCCTTGCACAAGTTTCCTAGAGAAGCAGGATCCCCAGGGAAATGATCATGGTTCCAAAGCTTTCAGAGCTCAAGGAGTATTTGGACAACACTCTTAGGCACAGGATGGGATTTTTGAGGTGTCCTGTGCAGGACCAGGAGTTGGACTAGATGATCCTTGCGTGTCCCTTCCAACTCAGAATATTCTGGGATTCTATAAACTCATTCAGAAGAGTCCAGTTCTCCCTCTAGAGAGCCAAACCCACTTTTAAGACACATTTTTGGGAGCAGAGAGCCCTTTGAGTTGAGCTTGTAGACCCCCAGCGGGGGAATGAAACGCTGACCCACTTTGAAGAGTTTTCTTCTCAAATCCTGCTGCAAGTGTGGAAAACAAAAGTCACCTGTCTGCAAATAATGAGTTGTGTCTGGCACTGCTGGGGAAACTGATATTTCTTCCTGAAAACTTTGCGGCACCTCTTGAGGGACAATCCTACCCCTCCAGCACTATAAATAAGTAAAGAACAAGATAATCCAACATTTGTCAGAGAAATGCCAGCTCAGGAGAAAGGGACTCGTCAGTGGAGGATTTGCTCATGTAGTTTAGTTTAGTTTTCTTTTTTCCTTTTATTTTCTTCTCTTTTGTTCTGTTCCATGGCCTGGAGCGCATTAAACAGATTAAGATGGAAACAGTTGTCACCATCCCTGGAGGTGTTTGAGAAATGACTGGATGTGGCACTCAGCTCTCTGGTCTGGGTGACAAGGTGGTGATTGGTCAAAGTTTGGACTTGATGGTCTTTTTCAGCATAAATGATTCTGTGATATGATGATTACGAGGATTTTTCCTGCAGGTTTCAAAGATTTGAAGCCTTTAGGGATTTGAGCTGGAGGATAAAGTGAGTGATGGAGGTTTTGAAATGGGGCTCAGCCACAGTGGTGGGTGCAAGGCCCACTTTCCCAGGAAAGAGGAGATTCAGCTGAGCATCCAAGAGGAGGAGGAACCACCATCCCTTCCAGTCATCCTCTGCAGGAGGTTGGGATATTGTGTTCCAGGTCACTTGGACACACCAGCCTCCTTGTCCCATCCCTTCCTTTCCTTCACAGTGGATGGTTTTGGGTTTCCAAATTCCTTTTGCTCCCTTAACAACGTCTTTTAGACACCAATTGCCAACCGGCTGACCCAGCTCATGATCCAGTTCAGAGAATCATGGAATGGTTTGGTTTAGAAGGGACCTTGGAAGACCATCTGGTCCAACCCCCCTGCCATGGGCAGGGATGCCTTCCACTAGACCAGGTTTTTCCAATCCCTATCCAGCCTGGCCTTGAGCACTTCCATGGGATGAGACCATCCATTTCATGCAGCCCCTGTCATCTGTTCCCAGGGAAGCCTTCCCGATTTTCCTTTCCATTTTTCTGGCATTCTTTGAGTGCTGTTACAAGTTTCCCCGTGTAAGTGATTTCACTGCCTTGAGACAACAGGATCATGTGGTGGGGAAGGGCACTTGGCTTTCCCACTGTGGTAGATTATTTTTCATGTTATTCCGTAGTGGGTGGAGCTGCAGATGCCAGTCCTGGTGTGCTATTAGTGTGTAATTAACCCTTTCTTCCTAAATCCATGGGAATCTGGTGTAACGGGAATCACGGTTACGGAATAGAGTTCCGTGTTTCCCATTGGATGCATTCCAGTTCCTGTGCCTCATTCCCACAGAATGGCGTGGTTGACTTGCCATGGATGAAATGAATGCTAAGATATATTCCCTCTCTTCTGGGGAGGAGAACATGTCCTTGGGAATTCTGGGGAAGCTTTCTCATCCTTTCCATCTTCCTCTTGTTGTGTTAGAGATTGGGGCAATCGGGGTCTGCGCGGAGTCATCCACCATAATCCCACTGATGGACAGTAATGGGTTAAACCATACTAATTCCATCACTTTTGATCTTTTTGGTTGCACTCTGAGGGTCCCGAAGAAGTCTATCCATTCAGGAAACGGGGGATGGGGTAACCCAACAACTGTGGCTCCTCTGGGAGCTGTTGGGAAATGCTTGGGATATGTTGGTTGCTCGTTGTACAACCCAACGTTGGATTGGGGTGGTGGTGAGACCCTGGCACAGGTTGCCCAGGAAAGTTGTAACTCCCTCATCCCTGGAAGCATTCCAGGCCAGGTTGGACGGGGCTTGGAGCAACCTGGGACAGTGGAAGGTGTCCCTGTCCATGGTTGGAACTCGATGGTTTTTAATGCCCGTTCCAACCCAAACTGTTCCGGGATTCTTTGTTCACGATCCTGGGAAGGTCAGCGGTTGCAGCTGAGAACAGAGAGCAGAGTGTGGGGCAGTAATTCACAGTGGATGGAGCAAATCCACATTTCTCTGGTTCTGGGGTGTCATCTCAAAAGTTGCAGAGAAAACAGGGAAAACTGTTAACGTCGGCTTCCACGGCGGAAAATTGCCGAGCGCTCCGACGGGAGAGGCTTTAATCGACATTCCCATATATTGTGGGCAGGCAGGGATGGGCATTTTAAAGATCTCAGCAAATGCTGTCTTCTCTCCTTGATCCATTTATTTTTTCCACCAGTCTCTACCTTCTAGGGTGCAAGAGGTGGGATCCCAGCCTCCCACAGACCAGTTTGGAGCACAAACTGGACAGATATTTTGAGCCAGATGCTGCTTTAGGTAGTGCCAAGTGCTTCAATCTTCCAGTTTTGGGGGGGTTTCAAGCACAGCTTTTTGTGTTGTTTATTTAATTGGGATGATGCTCCAGTGGGATTTTACCTCTGGGTGCCGATTGCTCTGGGATCTTCCCTCACGGAGGCGAGGGAATCGTGAGCAGAGGGCAGAGGTTGGGACACCGGGAGTTAATTTCCTTTTATCAAGATGATAAAATCCCCCCTCCGCCTCCCTGGCTTTTGCCGCGTTAATCTGCGAACGGAGTCGGAATGTGACGAATGGCCTTAAAGTTCCTGTCAATTTTTTTCTTCCCAAATTCATTTGACATGAAAGTGAGAAGTAAACAGAAAGCCTGTGGTTAAGCAGATAACTTGGAAAGCCTTTTCCATCACATTTAAAAACGGCCGTGTCATGGATTCTGCGAATTGGCGGCTCCTATTTTGTTTGATTTTATTTTGTCTGTGTGGTAAATTTTCTTTTAATAATCCCGACGTGGTTTGACGAGGTTTTAGGCCTCGGATTTTTTTTGAAGGGATGTTAAACCATTCTCCAAAATGACATCTCATTAAAGTGAAATTCATCTGCTGGGATTGGAGCCGTTACAGGCAGGAGGGAACAGTAACTCCCATTTGGAAATCCATATTTTTTGTTTCTATAGGAAGTACTTTTAATCCCTTTAATGAGGCTGGGATGAGATGCACAACCCGGATTGTTTCGGAGCAGCCCTGACATCTGGCCCAGCATAATCCAGTTTCTGTTCTGGACTGGTTTAGAGGCTTTAAAAAACAATGGCACCTCTTTGGGGCAAAGCTGGGGATTAATCTTCGCTGTTCCTGGTGCTCCCCTCCTTCCCGAGACACGGACCCTGGGGAAAAGTCACTCCTCTCTTCTGTCTTCCTTTGCTTTTTATTTATTTCTTATTTCTTATTTGTGTTTCTTCTTCCCCATTTTTCTGTTCTCTTTTTTCTCTTCTTCTTTTTCTTGTTTTTTTTCTTCTTCCTTTTCCCCTTTCCCTTTGCTTGTTTTCCTTTTGCCTTTGCTTTTATCTTTTCTCTTTTTCTCGATTTTCCCTTTT
>WEZZ01016777.1:46460-99216 GCA_013400585.1 Chloropsis cyanopogon | reverse complement strand
ATAGCTTGGATAATATAATTGGAGTGACTTCCTTCTGTCTCATTTCCCCCCATCCCAAACCAAATTTGATGGTGCAACACCAGTGTCGGAGAGCGCAGTGCCACCATTCCTGACTGGAATTGTTGGCATCCTCAGTGGGATTTTCACCTGGGTCAAGACAGAGTTTCAAAATTGGTCTCCTGAGTGAGACATCTCCAGTTGTTGGGCTTCACAAGATCAAGTTCACAAGTTGTTGGCCTCCAAGATCAGTTGTGGAGGTTCAAACTTGACCCCTGGTAGATAAAACCATTCCCAAGGATGTTCAGCAGCTCCTGGTGGACTTTGGATTGTCAAGGCCAGGCAGGAGCAAAGCAAGGGATGTGGTTTTGTTGGAATGCGTTTGATTTGCAGTGTGAATTTCGGATCCTCATCACCAGGTTGGCTCTCTAGGCCTGCTGTGAAAGGTCCCCACTACTTTAGGGATGCTGTGGGTGAGGGACAAGGAGATTCTGGAACCCTGATGGAGTTTGTAACCAAAGGATTCTATGGAAAAAGACAAACTGAGGGGATAAGTGAGATAAAAAAAGGAGACTCTGCATTCCAGGAAATGCTCTTTTGTCGAGGTGCAGGGGACTCGTGAATGGTTTGGGGTGAGGAACCATCTCCCAGTTCCATTGGAGTGCTCCAGAAGCATCCCCAGCCCCCAGGTCTGGACAAACCAAGTGGAAAAATCCCATAGGGATTAAAACCAGGTTGGAGTTTATCACCTCTGTTGTGTCACAGAGGAGAGGTGCTCGTGGTGGTGCCATTTCTCAATGAGCTCCGGGGCAACGTTTTCCTGCCTGGCTGCTCCCACCATTCCATTCCCATGGAATTTTGGGTTAATATGCTTCCCTTAGTGTTTCTAGCAGGCTGAGAGCTCATGCAGGGGTGGCTTGGGAGGATTTGCTCAGGAGTGGTTTTCATTAGCCAGGATTTTTTTTTCCTCCTTTTTTTGTGAGGCCTTTCTGAGTTTTCCGAGTCCAGCAGCTGTCAGAGAAAAGCAGAACATCCTTAGCGAGGAGCTTTAGAGGGATTAAAAGTTGGGAGTTTGCAGCTGTGGATCAGCAGTTTTGGGTCAGGGATGGATCATCTGGTGCCGTAACTCAGGTGGGAGAGGTGAAAATGTGGGCTCAGGTAACTCAAGAGGTCTTCTCCAATGTTGGGTGCCATCTCCAGGTCCTGGGACACCAGATTGGAGGTGGCCCTTCCCATGCTGTGGTGGAAAAAATCAAAAATTCTCTGAGTGCTCTGGAGCCAGGCTGGGAGAGCTAGGGGTGTCCAACCTGGGGAAGAGAAGGATCCAGGGAGACTTTGGAGCCCCCTCCGGTGCCTAAAGGGGCTCCAAGAGAGCTGGAGTGGGGCTTTGGACAAGGAATAGAGGGACAGGACAAAGGGAATGGCTTCCCACTGGCAGAGGGCAGGGATAGATGGGATATTGGTAAAGAATTCTTCCCTGTGAGGATGCTGTTGGGCTGTGGTGGAATTCCTAGAGAAGCTGTGGCTGCTCCATCCCTGGAATTGTCCAAGGCCAGGTTGGACAGGGTTTGGAACGACCTGGTCTAGTGGAAGGTGTCCCTGCCCATGGCAAGGGGTGGAACTGGATGAATTTGAAGGCCCCTTCCCACCCAAACCATTCCACAATTCCATAAAAAATGTTAATTATGGCTGTAATGCTTTTTTTTTTTTTTTTTTTTTTGTGAATTAGTGTGCAGGGTCTGAGATGGAAGCAGAGGATTGATCCTTCCTCTTCCAGTCTTGGGATACATCTTGTTCAAAGTCCCCCAGGGACTGACTGTTTGGATTCAGAACCAATCTCTAAAACCCTTTAACCCTCTTGGTGCTGCTCCCTCTGTCCCAGGGCATCCATTTATTCCTGCCCAGGTGCTCCAGGATAAAATATCTCATGGGACCATGAAGTTCCAAGTTCAACTCTTCCTTTTCTCCATCCAAATGCCCCAGACACCAGCTGTAATATTAAATAAGATAATTTTTATGGGATATTATTCACCTTTTCTAACCCAGGCTTCAGCAGCAATGGAGTGGCTTGGCCAGATGAAATCTCCCTATGGATAAAGTTTTCCAAATTGGCCACATGCTGTATTTAAAACTCATTTTGCAGTGATTTGGACCCTTTGAAAGTGTTTTTTCTAAGGCTAATTATCCCTCCTAACAGCATCCCATTCAGAATATATTTTCCGGTGCTGGATATTTACACACTCCCTGTTTTTTCACCTGACAGTGACAGCTGTGGGAGTGAGGAATGTATTTAATTCCTAAATATCTACTCTAATAAGAGATTAGTAATGGCAGAGCTGCTTTTTTTCCACCCTTTTCCCAGATGGTTTTTCCTACAAAGGGTCGTAACTTCTCAAGCTTTTACCAGATCGAACCCTGGTGTTTTCCTGTGTCAATTCCAGTGTGAAAGTTGGGATTTAAAAGAAAAAAGCACCCAAAAAAAGGAGGAAGAGGGAAGCAGAGCATGGCTGAATGGCAGCTCCACAAGGCACAAATTCCCTGAATTACTTCTTATCCTGATGAAATTGGGATAAAATTGGGATAAATTCCTTTAAACTTTTCCGTGAGCTGCTGCGCTGAGCCGAGTCCAACTGGTGCCAGCATCTGGGCTGAGCTCGGGGCTGTGCCCGGGCAGGTCTCGGAGCTCAGGAATGAGCAGTCTGGTTTTTGGGGGCAAAAAAGGTCACTTGGCAAGCGCTGGAGCATCGTTTTCCACTGATTAATTCTGTCCAGGCTAAGTAAACATTGAGGCTTCTTTCAGGCTGAAGGATGGATCCATCTGTTTCATCCTGGTAGGAGAAATCAGGGAGTATCCTGAGCTGGAAGGATCATCAAATCCAACTCCTGGCCCTGCATGGGAACATCCCACAGAAAAGATATAAAACACCCTGAAAAAGCTGAAGAAAACTCCTGGATTGGCAAATGCAGAGGGATCCTAAATAAGATCTCTGAGAGCTTCACTGGGCAGCAGGATCTGTTTTCCAGGAGCTGGAAAGAGCTTCATGCAATGGAGGGAAGGAAAGGAAGGAGGGAATTTGTACATCTTTCCCATGGGTCAAATTTCACCCTTGGGCTGAATTAATGAAATTTCCAGTTGAATTTAAGTGTCTGTTGTACTAAACATGGAGAAAAAAAATCCTAAATAATTATATATTCATATCCAAAACCTACATAATGTTTGGAAGATCTACTGGAAGGTTCCCTGCCCATGGCAGGGGGTTGGAATGACATGATCTTCAAGGTCCCTTTCAACTCAAATTATTCTGGGATTATGTATTCGGCTTTCTCAGTCCCTGGGTGTTTATTTCCTTCTGCTGCCTTGGAAATAATTGGAATTAGCTCATTAATACCGACTAATATCCCTCCTACCAGGTCTGGTCTCTCCCCAGCAGAGCACTGAGATTTCCTCTTTCTACACCCAAATTCTCTCTCTGTCGGAGCTTCCTTTGGGATGAAGCCATCCCAAACCTTGGTTTTATTCTGTTAGGGAGTGTGTGAATGATGCAGGACCATCCAGCCTCTCCTTGGCTCTTCCCAAGTGCTGGATCCTGGCACCCCTGTGTGGGTTTCAGCACGAGGCCGGATTCACCACCGCCCTTGGCACCGGCAGCGCCGACCATCTGCATCCGGCAGCTTCCCTGTTCCCGCTCCATCCTTCCATCCATCCCCAGGTGCCAGTCGGGCTCCGCAGCATCTGCAGCTCCTGCTGCCCTCCGGGCTCGCCTGGAAGGAGGATTTGCAGGAGGATACGGGGAGGTCTGAGAGGTCACAGCTGTTAAAGCTGGGAAAGTGGGAAAAAAAAGAGCAGAGGGATTCCCGGCGTTGGCACGGATCCCGCGGCCACCTGTCCGTGAGCAGGAATGGTTTTTCAAGCTGAAATAATGTTTTGATTGCAAATAATTTCCTTTAATCCCCCCACCAAATTAGTGGTGATTTAATAATTGCTTCTGGAATTGCTGGTAGTGAATCCAGGTCTGTGTTCCTGCCATCCTCTGGTGTGGAAAGGAGGATGTAAACGTAGGCAATGAGGGGTGAATCTCTGGGGAAATCCCAAAGCTATTCCAGTTCAGGATATTTTATATGGGAAAAGGTTTTATGGCTCAATAAGGAGGAGCAGGGAGTGTCGAAGGTGATGTCTCTGCTGCTTTAAATTCCTTTTTAAATGCAAGGATAAAAGGGGGCAAAGGGGAAACGTTATTTGTGTCACGGGAAGGAACTTTGTGGGAGTTGTGGGAGACAGAGGGAATGTTTTTCTGTTCCCTCCCTCTAACAAATTCCTGGTCTCTTCTGCATCTAAAACAACACTGTTTCAACTCAAATCAGGGTGTGGAATCATGGAATCATTGAGGCTGGGTAAGCCGTCACTGAGGTGAGCCATTCCTTCAGCACTGCCAATGTCATCACTAAATTGTGTCCCCACGTGCCACATCCACACGGCTTTTAAATCCCTCCAGGAATGGTGATTCCACCCCTGCTGGGGGCAGCTGTGCCAGGGCTTGATAACCCTTTCCATGAAAAATTTCATCCTGTTGTCCATCCTGAACCTCTCCTGGCACAGCTTTGAGGCCATTTCCTCTCGTCCTGTCCCTTGTTCCCTGGGAATAGATCCCGGACCCCACCTGGCTGCCCCCTCCTGTCAGGGAGTTTTGGAGAGCCAGAAGGTCCCCCCTGAGCCTCCTTTTCTCCAGCCTGAGCCTCCCCAGCTCCCTCAGCTGCTCCTGGTGCTCCAGACCCTTCCCTAGCTCCATTCCCTTCTCTGGACATGCTCCAGCTCCTCAGTGTCTGTTTTTCTGAACTCCCAGATTTTTAAGAATAAAAAGCTGATGAATAAGGAGGAAGAAAAAAGGACTTCCTTGTACAACATGTGAAGATCTGGGATTAGAATCGTGGAATCATGGAATGATTTGGGTTGGAAGGAACCTTGAAGACCATCCAGTTTCACCCCTTTCCAAGGGCAGGGACACCTTCCACTATCCCGGGTTGCTCCAAGCCCTGTCCATCCTGCCTTTGGACACTTCCAGGGATGGGGAAGTCCACACCCTGTCCTGGCAATCTGTTTCAATCCAGCAGGATTGACTGGATCTGCTGCCCCTGTTTGTAATCCCTGACATTAATCCTGTGTCATCCATGGGTTTGTGGATGGACAGGGAATTAGGCAGGATGAATCTTACCCCAGACCTGCTTTTTGGTCCCGGGGTGGGCAGCTCCTCATGGATCTGCATCCTTCCCACCTGTGCACAGGTGACACCAACCAAATTGCAAACAATGCAGGGGTTGCATTGGCCACATCCAGAGCTGTGGCAAAATCCTCTGGAGGCTGGGATCCATCTGGGAGGGCATCTTGGCAAATCCTCTGTGGGAAATCCTGTAGAAAGCACTTTGTGGAGCATCCAAAAATGCTCTGCCTGCCCGGGAAACGCAGCTTTGGGAACCTTTTTGCCTGCGTTGGTGAAACTCTCGCCTCCTATTTTTCCCCTCTTTTTTTTTCCCGTCGGTGCTGCTGAAGTGAGGCTTCCTCAGGCAGGTTTTTTACAATTTGGATTTGATGAGAACAGTCGGTTACAACTCCCCGAGTGCCGTAAAAGTTGATGCGATGGTCGCTCCGCGCCTGTGCTCATTTTTATAATTTTTTATTTTATGAAACAGGACAGGGAGCTTAGTGACTTATTACTATTCATTTCGTTTCAATGCAGTAAATATTGATTCAGTTGGGGCTTTTCAATTTAAACCACTTGCCGATTATATAAAATATTACCAGCCTCTGGAATTATGCTTACGGATCCCTTCGGCTGCTCATTAACGAAGGAGTGCAATTTTTAGATCCCTTTGCTTTCATCATCCAAATAAATGGGCCGAGCTCCCTCTTCCCAGGGAAGGTACTGTAGACTCAGCTCACGGGGGCTTGACAGCCTCGATGGAGCTCTTAATTTGGAGCCGCTTTCAAAGGATTTTGTTCGTGGGGATTTTTTTTCATTTTGAGACATTGAGGTCTCTTCCTCTGATTTTTCAGAGGTGGAATGACAGCTGGGATAAATGGAGCTGGTTCATCCTGCTCAAAGCAGCTTCTCCTACCGGTGGGACATTGGATCTTGCTTGAGCTCCAAGGATCTGTTTACCTGAGTCGTGAGAAGCAGGATCACAGGTCTGGGAAGAGGGTGATGGGTGAAATTCCAATGGTGGAAGGGTCTTGTTAGCTGTGGTCACTTGGGGTCATCTGTGATGGACATTACCAGGGCAAAACTTCCCACAGAACCAGCTCGGACAACTCACAAAGTGTTGCTTCAACATTGTGAGGAGGTGTTGGAGCCCATCCGTGTAGGGATGGGGTTAAATAAACTTTGGGAAAATGCCGTTGGTGCCACCAGAGCTCACGGTGGTTGGACTGTGGGCTTGGGATGTTGCCCATCCAGAGACAAGCCCATTTCAGGAGTTTTCCCTTCCCATTGTTGGACCTTTCCATCCCCACTGTCTCCTGTTGAGCCCTTTGGAGTGTGAACTCCTTGCCATGCTCCTCCTGGCATCTCCTCACTAGAAGGACATGAGATCAGAATCATGAAAATCAGGACAAGCTCCTTCTCCAACCTCTTTGTCCTGAGGACACGGAGAACAGGATGTGAGCAGATCCAGGATATTCTGATGGGATCTGAAAGAAACAAAACAAATCAAACCTAGGGGAGCATCCCCACAGTTGATAATTGTCACTTTTGGGAAGGAACCACCTTCAGGTGGTTTCAGGTGCCATCAAGATGAAAAGAGAGAAAAGTTGGGATTGACCTCAACTTCGTGACCACTTTTAAACCCAACCAAGAGCATGCAATGCCCAGGAGGAGACTCAGAAATTGTCTGGTTTAGCAAGAGTTGCATTAATTGGATCAATGTTAGAATGTAGTTAAAAGCACACTGTCAGTGGAGCAGGGGATTTGGCCGAGGATCTGGTTCCAAGGGTGAGTTACAACGCTGGATCTCGGGGCCGAAATGTTCTTCACGTTATGCTTTGTGCAGCATTTAACCTGTGGTGGATTTCCCCAAAAATAACTAATGATGTGACCAGAAAGAACCTGGATGAGGCTTCAAATTGGAAAAGGAACAGCTGAAAACTTCACTGCTGTGGAGCCAACTTCCATAATTAAACACTGGTTTAAACACCGCTTTTAGGCCGGGTTTAAGGGTGATAGTAAACCAACTTCACAATAATCAATAGTTTTTAGTCTGCCTGCATAATTCAAACTCATCAGCCCCTTCTCCCCCAGTGGTTCAGAGCTAATCTCACCAATTGGTTGCAGTAGGATGTCGTGGTGAAGGTGACCTGGAATCCCTTTGTGTGAGTGGGTTTTTGTCAGCTAAATTCAAGGAATTTATCCTTTTTAATGCAAAACCTTAGGGTAATGTATTCATCAGGTTGCTGGCTCACCTATTGCTGGAGATGAATGTGTATTATTTTAATGCTAAGATTAATAGGGACTTTCTGAAGTCCTGCTTAAAGTATTCCCTGATGGTATTTGAGGACTTAATTTGAGTGTAAAGTTGGGATAATTGTGTGGCATCGCAGCTCATGGAAAGTGCTGGGAGTTTTGGAGCAGGGCAGAGCTTCCATGGGAGACTGGCACAAATTGGGTAAAGGCTTCCCCAGCTCCCCTTGGAGTCCCTGTGTATACCTCAACCACTTTGGGATTTTTAATTGCTTTGAAAAAATCATAGGATCACCAGATGATACGGGTTGGAAAGGACTTTTTAAAATCATCTTGTTCCAAGCCCCTGCCGTGGGCAGAGATTCCCTTCCACTATCCCAGGTTGCTTCCAGCCCTGTCCATCCTGGCCTTGGACACTTCCAGGGGTGGGGCAACCACAGCTCTGGGCAACCTGTGCCAGGGCCTCACCACCCTCCCAGGGAAGAATTTATTCTCAATATCCCATCTATCCCTGCCCTTTGGCAGTGGGAAGCCATTCCTTGTGTCCTGTCCCTCCATCCCTTGTCCAAAGTCTCTCTCAAGCACTCCTGGAGTCCCTTTAGGCACTGAGGTCTCCCTGGAGCCTTCTTTTTTCCAGGCTGGACATTCCCAGCTGTCCCAGCCTGGCTCCAGAGCAGAGGTGCTCCAGTCCTTGGAGCATTCC
The DNA here is from genome assembly GCA_013400585.1 of Chloropsis cyanopogon. Lineage (NCBI taxonomy): Eukaryota > Metazoa > Chordata > Aves > Passeriformes > Irenidae > Chloropsis > Chloropsis cyanopogon. The sequence goes on along the minus strand of WEZZ01016777.1, from coordinate 91,068 downwards.
CACAGCCTTCTCTGGACTCACTCCAGCAGCTCCACATCCTTCTGATGTTGGGCCCCAGAGCTGGAGGCAGCTCTGCAGGTCAGGCCTCACCTGAGTGGGGCAGAGGGGCAGAATTCCCTCCTTCACCTGCTTTCCAAACTGTGGGATGAGCCCGGGACATGGGGGAATTTACAGGTTCCAGCGCACATGGCCAAATATTGGGGTTTTTTAGTATCATCCCATTCCCAGCACTGCATTCTGGTGGTGTGGGTTGTCTCATATGCCAGGGAACCACTTTGGGATTTCCAAAGGCAAAGCAGAAAGCTGGAGATTTTCCTTCTGCATTGCCAAGCCAGGTGGTCGCTCCCATTGTGCCACCTAGGAGAATTCCTTCCCAATATCCCATCTAACCCTGCCCTCTGGCAGTAGGAAGCCATTCCCTGTGTCCTGTCCCTCCATCCCTTGTCCAAAGGCCCTCTCCAGCCCTCTTGGAGTCCTTTTAGGCACTGGAAGGGCTCTGAGGTCTTCCTGGAGCCTTCTCTTCTTCAGGGACAAGTTCCTTTTATTGCGATGGAGACACAGCCTCGTTTGTCCTCGTTGATTGAGTATTTATGATGGGAGCTCCGGGTGGTGTTTCCCTCAGATTGGATTTCTGCAGCTGGCAGGAATTGCTCCTGTCCTCCCCAAAGGTCCCTTTTCATCTGTCAGGGCACACTGCAGCCTTTTATCTGTTTATTCTTGTCCATTGATTTAATCCCTAGCCATTGGGGTGGTCAGAACACCATGATCTTCAGAATTCCCATTCTGCCCTGTATGTATGGGTTGGATTTTTCCTACTCTTTTATTTTTAATTCTTTTTAAAATCCTGCTCAATATTCAAGGACCATAAAAACATTCCCCACTTATCATGAGCTGTTATCTCAACGACTCCTCACCATTATTAATAATCACTCTCAGTGTCGTGTATTGCTCTTCCTTATGGCTCCCGAGGCAAATCACGGATGCAGGGAAGGATTTCTAATGGTCGAGTCGCAGGCTGGGGAGGAGCAGAGCTGTTTCACCTCTTTCTGAAAGCAGGACAACAGGTTTGGAGTAATTTCTGTGGTTCCTGGTAGCTACCTGCTGAAGGGGAACCTCCTGAACACGGTCATGCTGTGTCCTCCTGCAGATGGTGACATCCATGGAGATGCTCCATGGGCATTTTGGTACCTACTTGGCAAAGGGATATATAAATTTGAGCTGGTATCCAGATGTATCCGAGGTGATGGAGCCTAGCCAGTCCCACCAAGATACTGGGGAACCCCAGAACCTCTCAAGCTTTGGTTTGAGATCTTCCCCCTTAAGGTATTTGANAGCAGATCCAGGATATTCTGATGGGATCTGAAAGAAACAAAACAAATCAAACCTAGGGGAGCATCCCCACAGTTGATAATTGTCACTTTTGGGAAGGAACCACCTTCAGGTGGTTTCAGGTGCCATCAAGATGAAAAGAGAGAAAAGTTGGGATTGACCTCAACTTCGTGACCACTTTTAAACCCAACCAAGAGCATGCAATGCCCAGGAGGAGACTCAGAAATTGTCTGGTTTAGCAAGAGTTGCATTAATTGGATCAATGTTAGAATGTAGTTAAAAGCACACTGTCAGTGGAGCAGGGGATTTGGCCGAGGATCTGGTTCCAAGGGTGAGTTACAACGCTGGATCTCGGGGCCGAAATGTTCTTCACGTTATGCTTTGTGCAGCATTTAACCTGTGGTGGATTTCCCCAAAAATAACTAATGATGTGACCAGAAAGAACCTGGATGAGGCTTCAAATTGGAAAAGGAACAGCTGAAAACTTCACTGCTGTGGAGCCAACTTCCATAATTAAACACTGGTTTAAACACCGCTTTTAGGCCGGGTTTAAGGGTGATAGTAAACCAACTTCACAATAATCAATAGTTTTTAGTCTGCCTGCATAATTCAAACTCATCAGCCCCTTCTCCCCCAGTGGTTCAGAGCTAATCTCACCAATTGGTTGCAGTAGGATGTCGTGGTGAAGGTGACCTGGAATCCCTTTGTGTGAGTGGGTTTTTGTCAGCTAAATTCAAGGAATTTATCCTTTTTAATGCAAAACCTTAGGGTAATGTATTCATCAGGTTGCTGGCTCACCTATTGCTGGAGATGAATGTGTATTATTTTAATGCTAAGATTAATAGGGACTTTCTGAAGTCCTGCTTAAAGTATTCCCTGATGGTATTTGAGGACTTAATTTGAGTGTAAAGTTGGGATAATTGTGTGGCATCGCAGCTCATGGAAAGTGCTGGGAGTTTTGGAGCAGGGCAGAGCTTCCATGGGAGACTGGCACAAATTGGGTAAAGGCTTCCCCAGCTCCCCTTGGAGTCCCTGTGTATACCTCAACCACTTTGGGATTTTTAATTGCTTTGAAAAAATCATAGGATCACCAGATGATACGGGTTGGAAAGGACTTTTTAAAATCATCTTGTTCCAAGCCCCTGCCGTGGGCAGAGATTCCCTTCCACTATCCCAGGTTGCTTCCAGCCCTGTCCATCCTGGCCTTGGACACTTCCAGGGGTGGGGCAACCACAGCTCTGGGCAACCTGTGCCAGGGCCTCACCACCCTCCCAGGGAAGAATTTATTCTCAATATCCCATCTATCCCTGCCCTCTGGCAGTGGGAAGCCATTCCTTGTGTCCTGTCCCTCCATCCCTTGTCCAAAGTCTCTCTCAAGCACTCCTGGAGTCCCTTTAGGCACTGAGGTCTCCCTGGAGCCTTGTTTTTTCCAGGCTGGACATTCCCAGCTCTCCCAGCCTGGCTCCAGAGCAGAGGTGCTCCAGTCCTTGGAGCATTCCCACAGCCTTCTCTGGACTCACTCCAGCAGCTCCACATCCTTCTGATGTTGGGCCCCAGAGCTGGAGGCAGCTCTGCAGGTCAGGCCTCACCTGAGTGGGGCAGAGGGGCAGAATTCCCTCCTTCACCTGCTTTCCAAACTGTGGGATGAGCCCGGGACATGGGGGAATTTACAGGTTCCAGCGCACATGGCCAAATATTGGGGTTTTTTAGTATCATCCCATTCCCAGCACTGCATTCTGGTGGTGTGGGTTGTCTCATATGCCAGGGAACCACTTTGGGATTTCCAAAGGCAAAGCAGAAAGCTGGAGATTTTCCTTCTGCATTGCCAAGCCAGGTGGTCGCTCCCATTGTGCCACCTAGGAGAATTCCTTCCCAATATCCCATCTAACCCTGCCCTCTGGCAGTGGGAAGCCATTCCCTGTGTCCTGTCCCTCCATCCCTTGTCCAAAGGCCCTCTCCAGCCCTCTTGGAGTCCTTTTAGGCACTGGAAGGGCTCTGAGGTCTTCCTGGAGCCTTCTCTTCTTCAGGGACAAGTTCCTTTTATTGCGATGGAGACACAGCCTCGTTTGTCCTCGTTGATTGAGTATTTATGATGGGAGCTCCGGGTGGTGTTTCCCTCAGATTGGATTTCTGCAGCTGGCAGGAATTGCTCCTGTCCTCCCCAAAGGTCCCTTTTCATCTGTCAGGGCACACTGCAGCCTTTTATCTGTTTATTCTTGTCCATTGATTTAATCCCTAGCCATTGGGGTGGTCAGAACACCATGATCTTCAGAATTCCCATTCTGCCCTGTATGTATGGGTTGGATTTTTCCTACTCTTTTATTTTTAATTCTTTTTAAAATCCTGCTCGATATTCAAGGACCATAAAAACATTCCCCACTTATCATGAGCTGTTATCTCAACGACTCCTCACCATTATTAATAATCACTCTCAGTGTCGTGTATTGCTCTTCCTTATGGCTCCCGAGGCAAATCACGGATGCAGGGAAGGATTTCTAATGGTCGAGTCGCAGGCTGGGGAGGAGCAGAGCTGTTTCACCTCTTTCTGAAAGCAGGACAACAGGTTTGGAGTCATTTCTGTGGTTTCTGGTAGCCACCTGCTGGAGGGGAACCTCCTGAACACGGTCATGCTGTGTCCTCCTGCAGATGGTGACATCCATGGAGATGCTCCATGGGCATTTTGGTACCTACTTGGCACAGGGATATGTAAATTTGAGCTGGTATCCAGATGTATCCGAGGTGATGGAGCCTAGCCAGTCCCACCAAGATACTGGGGAACCCCAGAACCTCTCAAGCTTTGGTTTGAGATCTTCCCCCTTAAGGTATTTGAAAACCATAGAAGGGTTTGGGTGGGAAGGGACTGTCAAAATCATTGAGTTCCACTCCCTGCTGTGGGCAGGGACACCTCCAATTATCCCATGTTGCTCCAAGCCCTGTCCAACCCTGGACCTCCCAGGGATGGGGCAGCCACAGCTTCTCTGGGAATTCCATTTCAGGGCCTCCCCACCCTCACAGGGAAGAATTCCTTCCCAATATCCCATCTAATCCTTCCCTCTGCCAGTTTAAAGCCATCATGTAGACCTGGTGGTTGACAGCTGGTTCTGGATGAGCTGGGCATTGGGCCAGATTTTCAGGGATTCCTTCCAGCCCCAAATATTCCATGATCTCTCCTGAAAACCTCTGGACATTGGTGTTGTTGATCATGGCACATCCTGTCCTGGGGCACTGGGAAATCCAGAGGAATTTGAGATTTGTCCAAAGAAGCTGTGACTGCCCCTGGAAGTGTCCAGGGCCAGTTTGGATGAGCCTTGGAGCAACCTGGTCTAGTGGAAGGTATCCCTGCCCATGGCGGAGGGGTTGGAATGAGTTGATCTATAAGGTCTCTTCCAACTCAAACCATTCCAGGATTTTATGATTTCACATCAAAAATTAACCCTGGGCAGGTGGTTGGACTCTGCTACAAACCTGGAGACAACTTGATCTTGCATGAGCTCTGGGATACCTGGAGTTGCTGCTGGATCAAAGAGCTCCCATTCCCACCTTTAGTCTGACAGATATTTCCAAACCCACTCTTGAATCCCAATCCATGCTTCTCCTGCTGTCTGGTTTTCATTGCTGGGTGGTGGCCCCAAAAGCAATGACCCCCCAAAGCTTGACTGATGAGCACCATCCCACTGGGAAAGGTGACTTCCTTCTTTTCTTCTCCAAGTCAGTGGTGGATTTTATTTTTTTCCCCTTGTTTTGGGGGTTGTTTTTGTTTTCTGTTTTCCCAGCTCGGGAACGGTTCAGCGCTTCGGCCTTGCGAACTTGAACGCCCGGATTAATTTGTGGTTAGATCTCTGTTAAGATTGCATCCACTTCCCCAGTCAGCACTTAATTGGCAGTCGCTTGATTTAACAGCGTGGGAGCCGGCTCCGGAAAAATGGCTTGGATAAATCACTGCCTGACGCCAGAAAATAGATATAATCTCAACATTAACTACATTAATAGTAGCAGGAGCCGAATTAAGAAAGCCATAAAGTAGAGGCAGGAGAGTATAAATTACGGCCATCTCGCTGTCTTCTTCTCCAGGCTCTGCTTTCCGTCCTCTCCCTGGGAGATGGGATCGGTGAGATGGGATCAGTGGGAGGGGATCGGTGGGATGGGATCGGTGGGATGGGATCAGTGGGATGGGATCGGTGGGATGGGATCGTTGCTGGTCTTGAGTCCAGTTGAGTTGCGGTCGGCTCTGCTGGAGACAGGGAGAAGAGCAATTCCCACAATTCTCACCATTCCCAGCTCATGACCCATCTTTGGGACAACACCAGAGTGGGTCTAATCAGTTTTAGAGGCTTAGTTAAATACAGGGATCCAGAATGTTGAAGTCATGGATTTGATTTCTTCACTTCAGAGTCCCGACCTGGGATCTGGGGTCTTTTATGGTCCTCTGGTCACAGGGATTTCTAGGATGATTATTTGGGGTTGGGTAAGGGGAGAAAAGACATTTCCTAATGATGTGGATGGAAAAATGGGAAGAGGGGGATGATGATGCCAAGGAAGTCGCCTTGGAAGTTACATCCCACCATCTGGAGGGTTGTGTCAGTACTAGGAGGTGGAGGCAAGTTTTGGATTCATTTAGGAAGTTTTCCCCATTTTTTTCGTTAGGCTGGAGATTTTTGTGAGGTTTTTAGGAGTTTGGGAATTGCTCTGGGTCTGGTGTGAGCAGAGGGAGACAGCTCTGTACGAGTCTAGTGTGGGAAGGGCTAATTTGGACTTCATTAGAGAGCAAGAATTAATTTGTTTGGTCTTTGGGCACATGTTGAACACAATGTGCCAAATTTTGATGGAGTCATCACAATCCTATAAAACCCAACCCTTGCCCAAATTTTCCCCTACAATCCCTGATTAAAAGAATCCCTGGGCTGTTTGGAAGCGCAAATGCTGCCAGGGCTTTTATTTTACTTATTATTTTAATTATTATTTTAATTATTGTTTTATTTATTGATAAATTTATTTTCTTTACTGATAAATTACTTTATTTATTTATATTTATTTTATAAAAGTAGCTTGTTATCTATCTCCAGAAAGCATCCACATTATAAAATCATGGAGTAGTTTGGGTCAGAAGGGAATATCATCCCATTCCAAACCCCAGCCATGGGCAGGGACACCTTCCACTATACCAGGTTGATCCAAGCCCCATCCAACCCACCCCTGAACACTTCCAGGGATGGGGCAGCCACTGGGCAACCTGTGCCAGGGCCTCACCATCCTCACAGGGAAGGATTTCTTCCCAGATCCCATCTCTCCCTGCCCTCTGGCAGTGGGAAGCCATTCCCTGTGTTCTGTCCCTCCATCCCCTGTCCCAAGTTCCTCTCCAGCTCTCTTGGAGCCCCTTTAGGCACTGGAAGGGGCTCTGAGGTCTCCCTGGAGCCTTCTCTTCTCCAGGCTAGACATTCCCAGCTCTCCCAGCCTGGCTCCATCCCTTGGAGCATCTCCGTGGCCTCTTCTGGACCCGCTCCAGCAGCTCCATGTCCTCCTGATGTCAGCCCCAGGGCTGGATGCAGAATTCCAGGTGGGATCTTACCTGAGCGGGGCAGAGGGGCAGAATTCCCTTTTTTCTCAGGTTTATCCTGACCTTTTCAACTTTATTTCCAGCTTTTTGGTTCAGTTGCACCCCCCTTCACCACGTCCTGTTTTCTCCCCTGGAAATGGATTTTTAAAAGCGTCATCTTCCAGCGAATTTTCCTTTCCATCTTGTTGTTTATTAGGCTCTTAAAGGCAAAGCTTGTAATGCATCCATTGATCCAAATTCCAATTGAAGAGATGTGAGCACATAAAATGGTCCCGACCCTTTAATAATGGAGCGATATCCTTTGGAATGCAGGCAATGCAATTAGGACAAGGAACCAACCCCCTGCCCCTTGATGGGGGCCTTTGAATATTTTTTATCCATTCCATATATTCCGAGTCAGAGCTGAGTTCCTTTAAGTGTCTTCCTGGTGAGTATCTGATGGTCTGACGCTCTCAGAAGTGTTGGACCTTTTTTTTTCTTTCCTCTTTCTCTTGGAAGCAGATCCAAATTTTTATAGATCTGTATTTATTAATTATACATGTCTACATTTATAAAAAATATGTAATATGTATTTTATATGTGGATAGAAATTGAGTGCATGGGCCGAGTCCAGCGGTGTGAGGGTCAACAAAGCCAAGTGTTGGATCCAGCACCTGGATCACAACAACCTCATGGAATGCTCCAGTCTTGTGGATGGAGAGATGGAAAGGGACTTGGAGGGGCTGGTGGCAGTGGCTAAACGTGAGCCCAGGTGGGCAAGGAGGCCGCTGGCACCTGGCTTGTAGCAGCCACGTTGTGTCCATAGGCCCAGGGCAGTGTCCATCCCCCTGTTCTGGTAGTGCTGGGGCACCTCCAGTCCTGGCAGGAATTTTGGGTCCCTCACAATTCAGACATTGAAAGGCTGGAATGTGTTCTGGGAAGGGAGCTGGGAAGAATCTGGGGCACCAGGAGTGGCTGAGGGAGCTGGGAGGGCTCGGGCTGGAGAAAAGGAGGCTCAGGGGGAAACTTCTAGCTCTCCACAATTCCCTGAGGGAAGGTAGATCCAGGTGGGGTCGGAATCTGCTCCCAGGGAACAAGGCACAGGATGAGAGGAGATGGCCTCAAACTACACCAGGAGAAGTTGAGGATGGACATCAAGAGGAATTTCTTCATGGAAAGGGTTGGAATGTGCTGTCCCTATCCCTGGGGGTGTTCAAGGAATGCCTGGATGTGGCACTCAGTGCTCCGGTCTGGGTGACAAGTTTGGGATCAGTCACACAGGTTGGACTTGGTGATCTTGGAGGTCTTTTCCAACCTAAATGATTCCATGATTCCATGTATGTTATGTATACACTTATCCAGGTGTAGGCAGCGTTGATTTTAAATATTTACTGGATAATGGAATTACAGGGATGCCAAGGAATCAGAGCTGACAACACTGCTCCAGTTGTTTTGTGGGTCAGCTTATAGATGATAAGGAGACCACAAGATGGATATACAACCACCTGCTTAAAATTTGGAGAAACAAGCTTGGAGTCAACATCTGATTTTCTTATTTATTCCTTAAATTTAATATAATGTCAGGAAAACCAATTCTTTAGGGGAAAAAATCATTTATACACTGTTTTCTCTGCCTTTGTAGCTAAATTTAATTTAAATTTTAATTGATTAATCAAATTTAAATTTAGTTTTCAAAATGCATCACCCGTGGATGTGTATCCATCCCTAGTCCAAGCCGTGGGCATGGGGTTTTCCAGAGGCAGCCAGTAGCTGGGGTTTTCCCAGTGGATAATTCCCTTTAGTGCAGCGCCACTGAACTTCTTTAACCTCTTCCATGCTGAGTTCCTGTTTTTCCATGGAATCCTGCTGCTTGTCCGACATATTTGCTTTAATTAAAATGTATCAGCTGTTCTGGCTCTTCGTAGTATTATTGCTGTTTCCTGTGTGAGGAAAAGAGCATTTAAAGGGAAAATATCATTGGAAAAAGCAATTATCGCAGGTATTTTTGGAAAGCAGGCAGGAGGGAAAGCCTCCAGTGGGATTTGGCTCCATGTCTGGGTGATTATTGTGATAAATATTCAGAGTTGGAACCGTTTGGGTCGGGATATGGACACAGCATTGGAATGATCCTCAGCAATTAGCCTTCCTGGGATATTCCAGCGCTTGGAGCACATCCAGAGCTCTGAAATGGGATTTACAGGGATGAGCAGAGGGAGGAATATCACTTCTGTGCCGGGACAGGGGAAGGTCTAGGAGCTGCTCTCGCTTTCCCTCTGGTTTTAGCCCATCACTGAGGGTGGTAGGACACTGTCTGGGAGGGATTAAAGATTAATCCACGTGGACACAGGTCCTGGAGTTTCCCAAACGGAGCCGCTGAAGCCGGCAACACCTGCGTGCTACGCCTCGAGCTCCATTTCAGCTAATCAGAGTTAAACCCTAATGAACTTTGTCCAATCGCCTGAGCTAATGGGGGTAAAAGGAATCTAATTAACAGGACAATAGTTCCCGGTCTTCCCGGTGTAATCACTGCCGGCATTAGAGCAGCGGGAAGGAAAGCCGAGTATTAGGGACCGTCAGCATTTCCATTCTCAGGCTCAGCCTAAGCGGTTTAACGGGACCTTGGCAGGGGGGTTTGGGCTGCGACTTGACCTACCTTGAAAACAGCTTTATGTTGGGAAATTGTCTTCTCCAGAGGGTCTTTTGTCTCATCTCCAGGGAGGTGTTTTCACAGCGCAAACTTTGCTGGAGAAGTTGGAATTGTTTCCGAGGATCCTCCCGTGGCTTGGTGTGGGTGGGATCAGGCCCAGGGCTGGAGGGAAGCCAAGGAGATGGTTTGGAGTTGGGCTGTCAGGGAGTGAGGAGGACAAGAGGAAATGACCTGAAGTTGTGCCAGGGGAGGTTTAGATTGGATAGCGGGGAGAATTTCTTCATGGAGAGGGTTGTCAAGCCCTGGAAGAGGGCAGTGGTGAAGGGAGGAAGGCAGGGTTAGATGGGATACTGGGGAAAAGTTCATCCCTGAGAGTGTGGTGAGGCCCTGGCACAGGCTTAAAGAATTGTTTGGGTTGGAAGGGATCTTGAAGGTCCCAACCCCCTGCCATGGGCAGGGACACCTTCCACTATCCCAGGTTGCTCCAAACCCCCATCCAACCTGGCCTTAGACACTTCCAGGGATGGGACAGCCAGAGATCCTCTAGACAACCTGTGCCAGGGCCTCCCCAGCCTCACAGCCAAGAATTCCTTCCCAATATCCCATCTTTCCTTTCCCTCTGGCAGTGGGAAGCCATTCCCTATCACTCCATCCCTTGTCCCAAGTCCCTCTCCAGCTCTCTTGGAGCCCCTTTAGGCACTGGAAGGGACTCTGAGGTCTCCCTGGATCCTTCTTTTCTCTGGGCTGGACACCCCCAGCTCTCCCAGGACAGTTCCATCCCCGCCCTCCTTACCTGGCCAGAGCAATCCTTCAGCACAGCCAAGGCAAATTCTTTCCCTGTTTTTCGTGCTTGGCACATGGAGCTGGGTTTGTATCCAGGCTCTCCATCTCCTGCAGGAATGAATTGGGTTACAAACAATAGTAGGGATTTAGGAAACAGGGGCAGGGAAAAGAGCTCTCCTCTCCCACTGCTCTGAGCTACTCGAGGTGTTACTGGATCTCCTGTGTTTTTTGAAAGGTTTTGGCAGGATTTCAGGGCTTTCTCTGGCTTCAAGCAGGATCAGGAGCCCTGCAGGAGCTGCCAAGTGCCGTGTGGAGCTCTGGCTTTTCATGGGCACAGTGGAGAGAGGAAAGGGAGTGGCAGCGTGGGGCTGGATGTCTTTTAGAGGGAAATGGCAATAAATCCAGTGGGAGGGAATAATGACACTTGAGGGAAGAGATGGCATCCAGAGGGAAGGCCAAGGCCAAGGTCCTGCAAGTTGATAGGACAATCCCAGGGACAGACCCCGGCTGGATGGGGAATGGATTGAGAGCAGTCCTGAGAAGGATTTGGGGGTGTTGGTGGATGAAAAACTGAATGTGCTTCATCCATGTCTGCTGGAACCCAAACATTCCCTGTGTCCTGGGCTCATCCCACAGCATGAGCAGCAGGAGAGGAGGAATTTCTGCCCCTCCATCCTGCTCAGGTGAGACCCCACCTGCAGAGCTGCCTCCAGCTCTGGGATCCAACAGCAGAGGGGTTTGGAGCTGCTGGAACAAANGTCCCTGCCCATGGTAGGAGGTGGGATGGGGTGATCTTGAAGGTCCCTTCCCACCCAAACCATCCCATGATTCTGTGGAATGTTCCCCCTCAGTTTAGCCCAAAATTTCCTGTAAATTTTGCAGCCCTTTGAGGAGCCACTGCAAGGAGATCGGGATATTTTGTTCATACCTGGGTCTTTCCAAGTGGAATTATTTGAAAAGTTATCCAGTCTATGTAAGGATTGGCAAGAGACATCATTCTGTGGGATGTGGAAACTGGGGAAAACCACAAAAAAACCCTCCACAACACTTCATTGCAGGTGTAATGCCATGTTTCTGATTTTTTTGGGGGGAGGAATCTCTGTTCTCATTGGTTGATAACTATTAAATTTATTTGCAACTATTTTCCTTTCCAGGTCAGGGGGATTTATTGGGAAGGTACATCTTTATTTGGGTAATTAAGGAGCTTAATAGGTGCTCATTGAAATTCATAATTTTTCCCAGGTTTTGAAAATGCTAAATGAGATCTGGGCTGGATTATTATTTTTTTTCCTTGAGATTAACATTAAGCTGCATTTGAATGGAAATTCAGATTCAATTGAACCAAATTAAAATAGGTTTTTTTTAAAAGTGTTTGTTTCATAATTAGAAGTAATTATTGAAAGGAAGGAATTGTTTATGGTAAATTAACATGTTTTTGCCCATCACTGTGTATTTAAAACTAATGGAGCCTCTGTATTTATGGATGTATGTGGGGAAAAGACACATCCCTTTCTATTTTTAATTTCCAATCACTTTTCCAACCTCAAATATCATCCACAGTGGACTGAATTATTTGAATTATCCCAATCAGGTTCTTTTAATAAATACAATCTTAATGTAGAAAGTGTTTTTATTTGAGGTTTGACCCTTATTATTTTAAAGAGAAAGCATCCATGTTGATAAAAATCCCATAAATCAAACATTTTAGTGGAATTACTTGCTTTTGGCTGTAGATTTGGGGTCTTCAGGGATCTGGTGGGTCGGGATAGAGACGGAGAAGCTTCCAAGGGGATCTTGGAGCACTCCTGGTGTGTTCGAGGAACACTTCTAGCCCTCAATCCTGTGTTGTTTGCTAAGGAATGATGAATGATAGAGGAAAATGTGATTTTTTTGGTTTTTTTTTTTTTCTCTCCTGAATGAGGATTTTCCATTGCCACCTTCCAGGCTTGTGGTGGATGAGCTCCCTCCTTCCTCACCTCTTTCTCTGTTTCTTTCCGCAACCATTTGCCCCCGCGATGATCCGCTCTTTCCTCGGGATTCAAATGCCAGCATGCAAATGTGATTTCTGACTATGTAAGGATTACTTTCGAAAAAAAAAAAAATACATATATTTATATAAGCTAAGCCCAAAGAAGAAATCCAGTAGTAAAAGAAAACCATTCTTTAAGAGCCACTTGTATCGCCGCCAGCGCCGGGAAATCCTCTCCGTTTCAGCCGGCTGGAAACGCCGCCGGGATGTTCCTGCTCAGCTCACGGGGTTGTGTTTGACTTAGAGACATCAAATACTCTAAAAATGTTACATTTCAAGTATAGGGGAATTATTTTTAGGGGTTTGGGTGGGATTTTTGGATCACGTGGTGATGAGGGGATGGGGCTGGTAAATCTGAGCACGCTGGAGCGACTCATCCTTGTTTTTAACCTTCATTTTCCATGTTGGCTTGGAAATCTGATTTTTTTCCTTTTTATTTAGGTTAATATATGAAATAATAACTTAAATATAGATTATTTGAAGAGGGAATGTATTTTCTCAGCATCACTTGCTAGCTCCTGGCTGAAGTTTTGGTGGTTTTACTCCGTTCTGAGCAGGTTTGGAGCTCCATTCTGAGAAGGGAATGGAGCTGGGGAAGGGTCTGGAGCACCAGGAACTGCTGAGGGAGCTGAGGAGGCTCAACCTGGAGAAAAGGAGGCTCAAGGGGGACCTTTTGGTTCTCCACAACTCCCTGACAGGATGGTGGATCCATCCTGAGGATCAGGATCTGTTCCCAGGGAACAAGCGACAGGAAAAGAGGAAACAGCCTCAGGTTGTGCTGGGAGAGGTTTAATTTGGATATTGGGAAGCTTTTTTCATGGAAAGGTTGGGCAGGCTGCCCAAGGCAGTGGTGGAATCCCCATTCCTGCAGGAATTTATCATCTGTGTGGATGTGGCACTTTGGGATGTGGCTTAGTGGTGGCCTTGGCAGTGCTGGGGGGATGGTTGGGCTGGATGATCTTGGAGAACTTTTCCCACCTAAATGCCTCTGGAATTATCTGAAGGAATAGCTGGGTGGTGTTTAATCATGGGAAATCAGACTTGGTCAACAAGAGCACCTACTGAGCAGCAGCATGAAATGTTCTGAGTGAGGGAAAGTTGCTGCTGCTTCAAGAAATGCACTGGAAGAGCCCGAACCTCATCCTACAGAATCATGGAATGGTTTGGGTCGGAAGGGAGCTTAGAGATCATCTTGTCCAAACCCCTGCCATGGGCAGGGACACCTTCCACTATCCCAGGGTGCTCCAAGCCCCATCCAACCTGGCATTAAGTGTTTTATCAGCCTGGGACCTCCCTTTGTAACATTTTTAGCATCAGGCTCTGATTTTCCCAGTAGTTGACGTTGAACCTGTGCCAGCTACGCTGCCGTTTTTAAACATTTTTATGTCATTCCTTCACCCCCTCTTCATTAAAAATTTTTCTTCTGCTGTCCACCCTGGGGGTGGGGGAAAGACAACCCTCAACCTTGTGTAGTCAAGGTTATGGCGATAAATTTCGGAGCATTGTCACTTCTATTCGGAGTAAATTGGCCGGCCGCTCTCGGGCTGAAGGGGAGATAATTTGCTGTAGTATTTCAAATGGATTAGAAATGGATTTGAAGGGAAAGTTCATGCCTCCCATTACAAAGGCTAGAAAGAAGACTATCTTAAGGCACTGTTCACACTCTAGCCTTCATTATCCACGCTTAATACCTTTCCTATTTTCCAGCGTTAATGAAATTTCCTGCCGGAGCGGGGCCTTGTGGACGGACGGGAGGACTCTTTAGATCCGCGGGATGCGCGGCAGAAAGGGAATTACAAGGCCCTCGTGTCGAGGGGCCCGGTGTATTCTTCAGGTCCTTGGCCCAGCTATTATCTCATTAATTTTATCCTCTTTTGTCAATGCAGTTCATTTCCAAAGGCCGTCCTTTCCATTAGGGTAACAATTCCACGGAGAGCTGGGATCCCGCCGCCGATGAAAAGCGACGGGCGTTCGGCTCCGTGCCCTCGCCGGTGGCTTTTCCCTGCCACCACCAGCTTGGATGTCACTAAGAGGGAGGGGGACACACGCACTGGTGGCTGTGTTGGGGCCACACAACCACTTGGGAGCAGCAACTTGGATTCAGAGGGAGATAAAGGGTTCCTGCGAGTGAAGGTTGGGAAGTTGAGTTCCCTCCCCGCTCTTCTCTGTGGGCATGATTTTTCTGTTAAAAAGATAATTCCCCATAAATTTTAAATCTCTTAAGGCTCCTATAATATAATAAATATCCTGCCTAATATAATAAATACTAAATACAGTAAATATTCTAGTAAGTATTAATTTATGTGTATAAAAGGATGAGGGGACATCACTGCTTGGACATTTGCACTGCCCAAGCGGTGGAAGTGGAGATAGCCAAGCCTCCAGTGAGCTCAACCTGAGCTCCTGGTTGGGACTGCTCATCCCTGGAAGTGTTCAAGGCCAGGCTAAATGGGGCTTGGAGTGACCTGTTCTACTGGAAGGTGGCCCTGCCCATGGAGGGGGATTGGAACTTGGTGATTTTGAAGATCCCTTTCAAGACAAACCATTCTGTGATGATTCCATGGCTTCAGTCCGGTGTCCCTTGGGGTTTTGGTAGCCTGAGCAGATGCTCTGCAGAAGCTTTGCTTGGAGACCGCCCAGAGGTCACCTGTCTCCCTCAAAAATACAACAACTCTAAATTAGAGGAGGTTCAGCCCCACTCCCTTTGGGCAATGAGATGAGTTTTGATATTGTTTGCCAAAATCCTTGAAAAAAATCATAGATTCGTGGGATGGATTGGAAGGAGCCTTAAAAATCATCTTGTTCCAACTCCCTGCTGCAGGGGGGTATGTTCTGATACAGCGTCTGCATTTGGAGGCTCCCTCAGTTTGGAGCTTGGCCATCCCTAAGGAATTCTAAAGAGGAAAGAGGTGTGAGACCACTTTGGTGAGCTGAGAGCAGCAAGGCAGGAAAATAAATGTCCTGAGGATTTGGGGAATTCAACCAATTGGATCTCAAACTAGTGCTTAAACCATTGAGTCAGGCTCAGGTAGTGTGAGCAGCCCCTGGGGGTGTGCAGGGTTTGGGGTGGGTTGGGTTTTATTGACATTACAGCCAAAAAAGGTTTAATTTAATGTATGATCTCATATATGTGTGTATATGTGATAATATAATGTATTATGGCACATATGTAAATTTATATTCGATAAATATTGAATATATATC
The DNA here is from genome assembly GCA_013400585.1 of Chloropsis cyanopogon. Taxonomy (NCBI): domain Eukaryota; kingdom Metazoa; phylum Chordata; class Aves; order Passeriformes; family Irenidae; genus Chloropsis; species Chloropsis cyanopogon. The sequence continues at coordinate 75,543 of WEZZ01016777.1, read as the reverse complement.
TATAGTTATATAATATTTTTAATACACACGAATATATCTACAAATATAGATATATGTGGATATATTTATAGATATAGATATAGATCTACATATACAAATATAATTATATTGATACAATATCTATTTAAATACATAAAATATCTATTTAAATATGTTTATCCTATATATATATGTCTGTATATAGTTTATTTATATCTATATATCTGTATAGTGTATCTATATATCTATAGATCTATCTATAGATCTGTATATCCATGCCCTGAGTGCTTCCACAGCTGTACCACATCCCAGCCTTTCCCTGCAAACCAGAGTGGGGAATGTTGGATGAACCCCTGACATCTTCCCTCCCCTCTACGAGAGTTAAGGAAAAAATGACATGTATAATATATAGAAAACAATATCTATATATTACATGTATTACATATGTATTAGTGAATATATGTAATTCAATATATATTCTATATATTCAATAATACATGAATAATATAAAGTGCTAAGAATAAAAATAGTATCTGGGCCTCATATAAATTATCTCTAGGTATTATTAAATATATATATTGAGCATATCTAGATGTTATTAAACATATATAATTCAATATATGCATTCAATGCATATATTCAATAATATCTAGAGATAATTGATGGACATAGAAGGCTCAGAGAACATAGGTGATAATATATAGGTTTATGTATGAAAGTATCAATATTTGCTATTCTATATAATATATAGATCTTGTATTTCAATACATATACTCAGGGTATATATATATATTTTTTTTTTTCAATGATGTGTGTATCTTTATGGAAATAGATGTGTGTGGATATCTCTATGTATTACCCAGAGATAAGATGTAGGCAATATATATGGAATTAGCAGAAGTCTTTGAAGGGACTGATCCAGCTGGGAAAAAGGAGCCCCAAATCCGTTGGCACTACAGCCCTTGTGAACGGAGGAATGGAGCATCCCAGGGGTGTGTCTCTGGGAGGAAGAGGAGACGGATGGAGCTGGGATGGGTCTTGTCACAATAGCTTCATTAGAATCCTGGAATGGGTTGGCTTGGAAGGTTAAAGATCATCCAGTTCCATGGAAGCCATGGGGAGGGACCCCTTCCACTATCCCAGGTTGCTCCAAGCCCTGTCCAACTTGGCCTTGGACACTTCCAGGGATGGGGCAGCTGCAGCTTTTCCAGGAACTCCATTCCAGCACCTCCCCACCCTCCCAGAGAAGAATTCCTTCCCAGTATCTTCTCTAGTTCTGCCCTCTGGCAGTGGGAAGCCATTCCTGCTTGTCCTGTCACTCCATCCCTTTTCCAGGGTCCCTCTCCAGCTCTCCTGGAGCCCCTTTAAGCACGGCAAGGTCTCCCTGGGTCCTTCCCTTCTCCAGGTTGAACAACCCCAGCTCTCCCAGCCTGGCTCCAGAGCAGAGGGGCTCCAGCCCTTGGAGCAGCTCTGTGGCCTCCTCTGGACTTGCTCCAACAGGTCCATGTCCTTCTACTGCTGGGGCCCCAGAGCTGGACACAGAACTCCAGATGGGATCTCAGAAAAGCAGAGTGAAGTGGGAGAACCATCTCCATCACCCTCCTGGCTGTTGGATATTTGATATTATTTTTATTGCCCCTCATACAGCCACAAGACCTTTCTTCAGGTCCTACAGCCAATGCTGGATGCATCCTTGGCCTTGCTGGAGTTTTCTGGGATGTGCTGGCTGATCCATGAGTGACCCAAGTGTCCCTCATGCCATCACCACCTTCACCCAACGATGCCACCACTGCGACTCCTTTGCGAGGCACCGAGGCTTGATGCTCCTCTCCAGAGCAATTCCATGAAGAGGAATTCCTGGGGGAATTGAAGGGAGGAATGTATCGAATTCCCATCTCCTTCCACAAAGACCAGGCAGCAAATTTTCCGAGCTCGGTAGCCAGTGGCAACAGCCCTCCGGAATGAATAGGCTGTCACGCTGAGCATTAGGAAATGTAACCATTCCATTTTCCAGCTCTCTTTTTCTTTGGAGCACATGTTCATTTAAAGGAAATGCTCATCGGGGTTTGCATTCCGCTGATAGGATAGCGGGATCTTAATTTACGGATATTCTCCGGTAATGCGCGGTTTATATACGTTCTGCTAATAGCATTATGAGCATAGTTTGGGCTAATACAAAATTAGAGCTCTAATTTGCATAAACAAATTACTGTTTGGATTAGCGCTAAATGAGGAAGGCGACTGATATTGGAGGAGATTTGATTTGGCTGCAGTGGCTGTGTTTGGATAATGGGGGATGGATAGGAATGAGCTGGGAGGCTGCGTTGCGGGTCGGGAGGGAGGTGGGATGGTGCAGGGGGTATCAGGTCATGGAGTAGACAAGATTTTGGGTGACAGAGGAGCCTCTGTGGGACATGTGGCAAGGTGGGGGTTTGCCTCTTCTCCCTGTCAACCAGCAACAGGATGAGAGGAAATGGCCTCAAGCTGTGTCAGGGGAGGTTCAGGTTGGACATCAGAAGGAATTTCTTCATGGAAAGGGTTGTTAAACATTGGGATGAGTTGTCCAGTGAGGTGGAATGGAGTCCCCATCCCTGGAGGTGCTCAAGGAATGCCTGGATATGGCACTCAGTGCTCTGGTCTAATTGACAAAGTGGTGATCGGTCACAGGTTGGCGTTCATGGCCTTGGAGGTATTTTCAGACCTAAAAGATTTTGGGATTCTGTGATATTTGTCCTTCAGGTGTCACTTCAGAACTTAGTGATCCTTCAGAATAACGTTATGGGCGACAGTAACTGGATCGCAATTCCCGATCCATCTCCATCCCACTGCCTCAATACGGGGTTTGTGAATTTAGGGAGAGTTGAGGAGGTGGGAACAGGTCCCCAGCCCTGCCCACTGGACCCTGCTGAGGTCCAGCATCAGCTCCAGGTGACAGGTGAGGGATGGAAATGCTCTTGGATGACCTGTCCCATGCAGGGATTGAAGAAAATCCTTCCAAGAGCCAGATTTAGGGGCAGAATAAAAATATTAAAGTTGTGGTATCTGATTCATAATAGGAATAATGATACTGAAAATCAAGACTCATGGAATGTTTTGGGTTGGAATGGACTTTAAAGACCATTCAGTTCCAAACCCCTGCCATGGACAGGGATGCCATCCACTGGATCAAGTTGCTCAGAGTCCCATCCCACCTGGCTCTGAGGCACTTCCAGGGATGTCAAAGCTTGTAGTGCTCCATAAAACTTGGCTAAGCTCAGTGAAGGTCCCACCTTGCTGATTCTCTCATGGGATTGCATCCACATTTCCATGTTTCTGCTGGGGCTGGAGGCGCAAGCAAGGGTGGGAGAAGTTGGGGGAGAGTCCCAGGTTATTTTTTTCATGTCAGTCATGAGGAATCAGAGTTTTTCCTCTGTCAACAGCAAGAACATCCCTGCTTCTTCCATACAGCTCCTCCATTTTAGTGGGATCTGTCCCTGCCCTTGGCAATGGGGTTGGAATGAGATGATCTTGAAGGTCCCTTTGAACCCAAACCATTCCATGAGTCTGCGATCCCATCGTTTGCTCATGAAGCAGCACCTCCTTGTGACATTTTCCCAAATTTGGGCTGACCTTGACTTTATTTTTCCTGCAGATCCCCACTGTTAAACCAAACCCGACCCTCACTCCAAGGTGGCAAATCCCAGCTCGTCCAACAGCGCTGGAGGAACAAAGGCTTCCGCTGCATCGGCGGGGTCATGTACCGGGTGTCGGCCAACAAACTCTCCAAAACTTCCAGCAGCCCTGTCCGGGCCAGGGACCTGAGCACCAAAACTCCCATCAGAGCAGGTGAGCAGGAATTTTGTCCCAGTTCATACCCAAAATCCATTGAGTTCAGTTTTTAGTTGTTTATTCCCAGCCCGTGGGTTCCGACTCATCCTTCATCCTCATAGAATTCCAGATGTGAAGCTGGTGGACATCCCATGGTGCCAAGTGCTGTTCTCGCTTTATGGTAGCTCCAAAGGGGAAATAATGTTGGAGAAATTAAATGTTTAGGAGAAATGAGTTTTTCTTGAGTCAGACTTAATTCAAGCTTGTGGAGACCCACCATTAAACTCGGTTTAACGAGCTAAGTCTTGGATAACTTCAAACAGCACCACAAGGTTGAATGTGCTTGAGATGCTCATCAAATTATGCTCAATATTGACCTAAAAATTTGGGAAGATCATTCTGCAGATTACCACGGAATGATGCCCCCATTTTGATGAATTCTCAGCTTTACATCGTGACTTTGATTAAATTTGCATTTCAGCTCCTCCTGTGTTTGACACCTCAAGTGTGGCTCTTAAAATAGAGCAGATTTTAACTGTGTTTAAAGTATTTTTTAAATTTCTTCTTAGTCTCAAATATTTTTGCTCCCTAACTGTTTTCTGGAGAACTTTTGGGGATAGTTAAATGAAGGAAGGCAGTGGCTTTGTGGCTTTGTGCTGATTTTCCTGGCTGGAAGGATGTATGGAGCAGAGATGAGGATTTTTGTGGATGATGCTGGAAATCAGGCAATGAGGGGTGGTTTGGATTTGAAAGGGACCTTCAGGATTACATCCAGTTCCATCTCCCTGGGACACCTTCCCCCAGACCAGGTTGCTCCCAGCTCCATCCAGCCTGGCCTTGAATGTCAAAATGGGAAAGCAGATGAAGAGATGCAGCCTTCAAAACCACCTGCACCACAATTCCTGTGGGAATTCTGGGGCATCCTGGGTGGTTTTAAATGCACAAAGAGCAGATTAGGGAAAGAAGGAGCTTTGTGCTGGGTTGGGAAGTGGAGCTGCCTGTTGATGATGGCAGAGATGAGGAGGTGGCTGAGGGATGTGGAGCTGATGGAATGTTGCTTCCAGGTAATTTCCCTTCTGAGGGCAACAAATGGAGACTCAGCAGGAGTTTGGGAATGGTTTGTGGGTGTTTTCACAACTCAGCTCTTCTCAGGACAGATTTTTGATGTCTGACTCTCCTGTGGCCTTCTCCTTGCTGTCAACTCCTCAAATAGGGGCAAGCACGCTCAGGAGCACATGTCTGGATTCTTTTGGAATCTGGGATCCTGCCTGGTAAATCCTTGGATTTGGTGCTGCCTCTGAGGAGAAAAGGGCAAGGGTCAGAGTTTGGAGACTCAGAAAAAGCGGCCATAAAACAGCTCAGGGGTTTATAGAAAAAAATTTGGGATTTTTTCCAAAAGCTTTGCTGCTGGGATTTTCCAGTGTCTGGATCAGGATAGTCGGCTGCACAAAACCAGCTCGAGGGTGGTTCTGCCTTAAGTACCATCTCTGGCCATTGAAGATGTCACCAAAGGCAGAAAATATCCTGCAGGAATGGAAGAAAAGGGGTGAAACCCCAGGACATGGACAGGGGTGTTGTTGGATGGAGCAGGGGATGGATTTCAGGACAGAGTTGGACCACTAGGAAGAGTCCTGAGGAGAAGTGATGGCTGGAAGGACTGGAAAAGTGGAAGATCTGGAGCTGCCAAGCAAAGAAAGGATGTCTCTCCATGGCCAGGTGGAACAGCCAAAAACCAAGAGGCTTAAACTGGTGGGAGAGCTTTCCAAGAACAAGGATAATGAAATGCTGGACTCATTTGGCTCTAAAATCTCCATTATTTTAAAGATTTTTTTTTTAAAGAACAGGTTTCATTAACTTCTTTTTGGGGAGGACATGAGTGGAAAAGGTCCTGCCTCCCAGCAAGAAGGTGAATTTTTATTTTTTTATTTATCCAAATGCAAGGAAGTCTCTAAATTCGTCTGGAAATAGACAAATGAGCAAAGTCTCATTTGGGCAACTCAGCAAAGGCTAATGGATTCAGCCTGTCCATGAATATCCATCAATGGATTGGGACGAAGAGGAGAAACACCAACTTAGAGGCAAATTTCTGAAAGAGGGATTAAGCCAGAGGTATGGGAGGATTTCTGCAAATTCAGGCCTTGGAATTGCTTGTGGGGGGTTCCTGAGGCGGTCTGGGGTGACAGGGCATGGGAAAGGAGATATGCCCCCGTTTTTTCTTCCTCACTGAAGCCACGTCTTCTAGTGAGGTCTCATTCAGAGAATTGGGTTTAATCAGTCCCACTTTGGGAGGGAAGATCCCTTCCAGGGTTATTCCCTATAAAATACAATCCCATCTAATTATTATTTTGAAGATGTTCCTTATTTTGCTGTTGCCTCTTTCCTCCTGCCACATATCACTTTGTAAACCACAAAACCCGAGGAACTGCTGTAGATCAGTATTTTCATGTCATCTTTCATCTCTCCCCATAATTCATCCTCCTTCCCAAGGATGGATTCCACAGATTCCTCTTGCCTTAGGATAACTGGGCCTGGCAGGGCGGAAGATTTGTGTGTTCTCGTCGGCTGCAAGCGTTTGCTCAACGCTCTGTGTTTTCAACACTTGACAAAGTTTATTTAAAAGATGGAAAAAAACGGCTTTTCCTTTCCCTTTCAGTGCCAGGCACCGTGTGTTTGGAGTAGTGGAGAGACAGGAAATGCTCCTGACAGTTTAATAGCTTGGAGTTTACTTCCAGTGGGTTATAATTCTGCTCTTTCCCTGGATTTATAGGGTTGGGGTTTTATCTCTACAGTACAAAATCTGATTCCGGGCGCTGGGGCTGATCCATCCACACCATCGTAGCATTCCCAAGTGAGTTATTGATGGATGCTGGTGGTGAGTAAATATTTGATCCTGGGGGTGCACTTCCTGCATCCCTGTGCTGTATTGGGATCAATCCTGGGGCTACCAGGAGCAATGGGAAGAGCAGTTTTCCATGGCTTTTCTGGAGTTGGCTTTGTTCGTGCTGGAGAGACAAACAGGACACATGGCCTGGGGACAAGGAAAGTGTCACTGCAATCCCAGGAAAAATTTTTGGAGGTGCTTTGAACATAAAAGATCCTCCCTGGAGCAATCACAGCATCACCACGGCCTGTGCAGGTGCTGAGAACTTTGCTCTCATCCCATGTGTGGCTCTGCTCCCAAAGGATTTCTGCCCCTTCTACACTTGTCTCCGGAAACTGCAAATAAAATACAGAAATAAAGACTTTTTTTTGTCTTCCCAGCTGGATAGGGACCTTGGATGTGGCATAATTCATTGCTTGGGCAAGGATGGAGAAGAAAACCCAGAGCTTAAACACTCTCTGCTCATCCCTGTGCATGACAAAGATGTGGAATCACACATGGAAAGGCTCTTTCCCTTTGGGATAACTGGTATTTCGGCACCCATGTATTTTTTCACTTTGCAGAAGTCTTTGAAAATCGGCAGTGGGATGGTATGGAAAGCATTTGCTACATGGCAATTAATTAAACAAGTGAAATAATTGGGTTTCTCTACTCACAAGGAACTTTTCCTTCATTTCCTTCTCCAGCTGCTAAGGCGTTTTCCAGACTCTTGAGGAATTTCCATGAAATCAGGGAGAGAAGCAAAAGGTCCTGGGCAATGTAGATTTTCACAAAGAAATACAGAAGGGTAAATACAAGATTGAAAGCAGCAGAAAGCAAATTAAGGTTTGACATTGTCCGGAAACCAGCCCTGACCCCAATCTCAGCACGAGCTGCCGCTGCTGCCGAGAGAGGAATTGCAGTCTGTGAGCTGGGGCTGGCTCCAGCAGGGTTTTCCAAGTGTCCAGGCTTGGAAAATTTGCCCATATTTCCATGGGCAAATCCTCACTTACATAAAACCTCCTCATGCTGAGGTTTTAGCTCTTGGTTGGAGAAAGGCTGGTGGCTTTGGGGACTCCAGAGGTGACAGCTGGCCCCTTGAGCAATGTGGTTTTATTTATTGGAGTTTTCAAATTGTCTCCATGACCGTAGATTGCAGAGCTTTGGAGATATCCAGGATTGCTGAGCCACAAAGGTGGAGGTTTAAGAGGAGTTTTAAGTCCTCCTGAGCTGAGGCATCTCCCACACATTGTGATGGTGGCTCTGATCCCAGAGAAACGAATTATTAATTAAAACATGGTTGAGTTCAGCCTTCCAGAACTGTCAGGGACTTTCCATGCATTCAGATGCACTTCCTGTCTCCATCCTGCTGTGTAACATCCCCTCCTGCCTCAGTTTCCCCTCTCTGCTGCGAAGGTGAGCAGCTGGGGACATGGAAGGTCATGAAATCGTGGAATAGTTTGGGTTGGAAAGGAGACTAAAGACAACCCCCCTGCCGTGGGCAGGGACACCTTCCACTATCCCAGGTTGATCCAAGCCCCACCCAACCTGGCCTTGGACACTTCCAGGGATGAGACAACCACAGCTTCTCTGGGCAACCTGTGCCAGAGCCTCCCCACCCTCACAGGGAAGGATTTCTTCACAGTATCCCATCTAATTCTGCCCTCTGGCAGTGGGAAGCCATTCCCTGTGTCCCTCCGTCCCTTGTCCAGAGCCTCAGGCCCTGGAAGGGGCTCTAAGTTCTCCCCAGAGCCTTCTCTGCTCCAAGCTGGACATTCCCCACTCTCCTAGCCTAGCTCCAGAGCAGAGGTGCTCCAGCTCTTGGAGCATCTCAGGACTCCTTCCTCCACTGCCTCAGGCTGGGGATGGGTGATGGATGCTCCTGAACATGATTTGGGCTGGAGGGGGACAACTCCACACTCAGATCAGATCCACAGTGCTGGAAGAAAGTGCTCTCTGGCCTCCCTGTTTACCAACAAATTTTGGAAGTGCCAAATGTCACGGAAATGCGCTTCCCACTTTTTCAAGGATGATGAAATGCTCAGTTCTTGTGGGAATGATGCTCCTTCCTCTGAGCCACTCCTTTTTACAGAAGGAAAGGAGGGATTCAGAACTGGAATGTTTCCACCACCCATCATCTGCCTCTGCTTTCAATTTAAAGAGGAATTAGGGAGGATTTGCTCTGCTGTGCCAGGCTTTGCCTTTTCCCCGTGTCCATGGAAATGTCCCAAGCTTCTTGTTTGTCCATCATGACCCACTTTCCTGTCTTCTGTCTTCAACACACTTTGAGTGTATTGGGAGCCTACTGGAGGGATAAGGAAGACTTTGGTGGAGGAGAGACCAGCCCAATGCACTGAAGTGTGAGAGCAGGGAAATTTGGAATGTTGCTTTCCTCAGGTTTCCACTGCTTTCGGTGTTGCTGGTGCCGGGATCCCTTTGTGCTCACTCCCTTTGGGGTGAATTCCTTGGGTTTGGGATTGCTCGGTCTCTTGACTCTTTTTGAGCTCAATTCCTTGGCTTCTTCAGGATGAGTCCCTTGTTTTGGGATTGCTTAATCCCTCGGACACTTCAATTTCAATCTCTTGGTTTTGGGATTGCTTGATCCCTTGGACACTTCAATCTCAATCTCTTGGTTTTGGGATTGCTCTGACCCTTACCCATCTTGAATTAAACCCCTTGGCCTCTTTGGAAGTAATTTGCTTGCTTTGGGATTGCTCAGTCCCTTACCTCTTCTGACCTCAGTTCCCTGGCTCCCTCAATCTCAGTGCTTTTTCTTTGGGATTGTGGGATGCCTTGGTCCCTTTTGATCTCAATCCCATGTCCCCTTTTTTACTCAATCCTTTGTCTTTGGGCTTCCTCAATTCTTTCCTCTTGTCAGATTAGTTCTTTCTCTGGGGTTGCTCAGTCCCTTGGCCGCCTTTGAGCTCAGTTTCACGGCCCCTTCAATCTCAAGGCTTTTTCTTTGGGACTGGGAATCCTTTCAATCTCAATCCATTCAATCTCAATCCCACGGTTTTGGGATTCTTTAATCCCTTACCCCTTTTGAGCTCAATTCCTTTGCACCTTCAGTCTCAATGCCTTCCTTGTCTTTGGGATTGAGGGATCCCTTGGCCCCTTCAATCTCAATCCCTTGTTTGTGGAATTGTTCTCTGTCTTTGAGCTCAGTCCCTCGATTTCTTTAAATTCAATCCCTTGTTTTTTGGATTCTTCAATCCCTTGCCCTTTTTCAGATCAGCTCCATGGCCCCAGTGCTCTCAGTGCCTTGTCTTTAGGATTGTGGGATCTCCTGGCCCCTTTGATTTCAATCCCATGATTTTGGGATTGTTCAATCCCTCAGCCCTTTTGAGCTCTATCCCTTGGTTTTGGGATTGTTCAATCCCTTCGACCTCTTCACTCTCAATCCCTTGATTTTGGGATTGTTCAATCCTTTTACCGCTCTGGAGCTCAATCCTTTGGCCCCTTTCAATCTCAATGCCTTGGCTTTGGGATTGCTCAATCCCTTTCGCTTTATGAGCTCAATTCCTCAACTCTGGAATTGCAGGGATCAGATTCTGCTCCTGGCCCAGATCTGCTCATACAATGTCTAACCCCGAGCTGCTTCATTAATTGAAGTTGATTCATTAATAGAAGTTGCTTTGTTAATAAAACACTTGTGACCACCTGACTCAGGGACATTCATGGGATGTGGGGGACAGTTGGGCAGGAAAAAGGGAAAATCTCTGCTTGTTTAGCGGCAGCTCATCCCTTCTTTTTCCGTTGTCTTCTCTGGAATGAGGACTTGTGCTGTCCAGTGAGGGAAATAAATGACCCCCAGCAGCTGCAAGTGCTGATCCTCGAAATCCACAGAACCCACTTAAATGAATAATAATTAAAGAAATAAATTTCCCCAAGTGCAGCCTCAAAACTTTCGGTTCAGCAATAAAGCCAAGGAGAGACTCGGAAAATGAATCGCTCGGCTCTTTCCAAAGGAGGCTGCGGTGGGCGAGGTGGGATGATAATGGAAACTATTAAAGGAGCCAGTGTGGTTTAAGGAAGCCTTTTCCAGGTCGTGTGGGAACAGGATATGAGGAGAGGTTGTGTGGTGATACCGACACCTGAGGGATAAAAGGATTGAGCAATTCCACAATCATGGAATTGGGAGTGAAGGGGCCAAGGGGTTGAGGAATCCCGAAATGAAGGGATTGAGCTCGAAAGGGGCCAAGGGATTGATGTCAAAGGGACTGAGTGATCCCAAAGACAAGGCACTCAGATTCAAGGGGCCATGGAATTGAGCTCAAAAGGGGTCAGGGATTGAGGAATCCCAAACCCAAGGAATTGAACTCAACGAGCCAAAGGACAAAGCTTAGAAGGGATAAAGGACTGAACAATTCCAAAACCATGGGATTGGTGAGCAAAAAATGGAAAGACCCTGCTGTGGTCATCCCCAGTTTGGAGCACTGGCCAGCAGAGCTGATCACCTGCCTGCCATTGCTTGGGCAAACCCCTGATTGGTGCCCTCTGTGTGTAAGATTTCCATAAATTATCCTTGACTTGAGGTGGTGGAAGTAGATGGGAAGGAACGGGCTTGATACTCAACACTCATCATTTTAACAATGTTCTCACCCTCTTGCCCATCCCTTGGCCCTACCAAACCCCAACTCTGAATTTCTTCCTTTTTTTTCTGTCTCTTTCAGTTTTCTACTGATTGTTTCCCTCCATGGGGAAGATTTCCATGAATTATCCTTGATTTGGGATTGTGGAGTAGATGGGAAGCAATGGGCTCGCTACTCAATACTCATAATTCTAACTGTGTTCTCACCCTCTTGCCCATCATCCTTTGGTCCCAGCTCACTCCAGCTCTGGATTTCTCCCTTTTCTGGATTTCTCCACTTTTTTTTCAGTTTTCTACAGCTTTTCCACCATTTAAAAAAAGTAAATTATTGGCTAAGATGCTCCAACAGACCTTTCCATTAAGATGAGGTCCTGATCTTTATGCTGTGCCTTGGAGCAATAAAGTCCTTCCTAAATAATTAAGCAGGTGATAATTAACTGTGATATTTGCAGCCAGTTTTTAACTCAAAGGAACATTTGGACTGTTGTTTTCAAAATGTGTTTGTTGCATCCCAAGCCCTTGAGGGATGGGGAGCTGAGCAGGAGTGTTGGATTGGATGGGAGCATCCTGATACCCATGTGGGAATGCTGGAAATCACCAAGTGTTGCTCCTGAGTGCAGTTCCTGGGCTGCCAAGGGAAATCTCTGCCAACCTTTCCCTGGAGGAGAAAGACCTTGAGCCTTGAGCTGTGTTTTGGGGTTATGGAAAAAAAAAAACAAAACAGGATGCTGGAGATGGACCTGGATCTGCTTGAGCTGAGCTTTAGGATTAAGGATATGAACAAGGTCCTAATTAACTTATGGATGTTGGTTGACCCGCTCGTTTTAAGCATTTTTTTTGTTTGACAAGGATAAATTGTGCCTTTTCCCCCCTTTTCCATCAAAAGCTGGAATTCCAAACATGGAGCCAAACGCTACGGAAAACACCGCGGGACTGCTTGGCTGTGGATTCCTTCCTAGGAGCAGGGAAAAAAAAAAAGAAGGAGTTAGGCTGTAGCCCCCGCTATTAATCATAGCTGTAATCATGCATTTAATGAACATGACAGCTCCCGCTCCCTCCGGAGAGACGCGCGGAGTCTCCCGGCTGGATTGGGAACAACAATCACTTCTCACCGCGAGCCACCGGAGCTGCCAGCGTCGGGCTGGGATGATGCATTAAGAGAAACAACCCCGTTTGCACGGGCTGTGGGTTTCCTTACGGATGATGCTCTTCCAAGCGACTGAATCATCAGGAAAGGGGGAGAGAAATCCACCTGTCCCTTCCAGAGGGTGGAAAATATCCCGGCTGACACCGCTGTGCTGGGTGTAATCACTTCAGAAGCCCTCAATGTGCACTTTTTGATGCTGTCTGTGGCAGCTTTTCTTACTTTCCTGCTTTTTTTCCCCCTCTCCATTCCGTTCCCGCTGCCTTGGAGCTTGCACATGGGAGGAATTTGCCGTGGCACCACTTTAAATTTCCATAGGGAGGGACTTTGGCAGTGCCAAGGATGTGGGAGTCGCTCTCCTCATCCGACAGCACTGCTGTGTTCCAATGTTCTCCCCAGCTGGGAAGAGATTGAGGAGAAAAACGGGACAGATCTGGGACTGGGATGTGCCCAGTGTTTTGTCTGGACCAAACGAGATTCCTGAAGTCGAGCCCTGGGGGCATAGTTTCAGTTTTTTGTTTAATTTAGGCCAGGCTGCAGCAAATTTTGGCTCCTGATGTTGGAATTTAACCCCTATCCCATTTTCCAGTGTCTTTTGATATCCCAATTTCACCCTAATTTCAATAATACACCCTCCAATGCCAGGAATATTTATTTATGTATTTATTAATGCAAATCTCTTGTAGTGACCAGTTGGGAATTCCAAGTTGACAACCACCCTAAAAATCCAAATTTAGGCTCCTTGGACCTCCTGAAAAGTCGGGAACATCCAATCCCCTCTCCTGCACCCCCTTCTTGTTACTTGGATGTACACAAAGCTTTTACTTTTATTTAAACTTTTTTCTCACAATGCAAGAGTTTCCAAAAATACCCTCATGACAGAGCCTGAGTTTTCTCCATAAATCCCAATGGATGGTGAAATGTTTAATTACAGAGCTTTCTTGGCTTGGCTCCTCCTGGAGAAATATTTGGGTGATTTTCTAATAGTTTGGGGAGGATTTGCACACAGGATGAATAATTAGGAAGTGGGAAAATGTGGGTGGGGGTTTTCTTTGCCAGCTTCCAGGTGCTTTGCCAGCACCTGGATGGATCTCACATGGATTTTGTCATGGATGGGACCACCTCTTGGATAGTTAAACTGCCTTTGGGATGCGAGTTAATTCCTGGAATGGGAGATGCACATCATGTTATTGCATGGCTTCTTGCTGGCAAATGAAAACTGGGGGGAAAAAAGCCAAAAAAAAATCATTCAATTGATGTATTTTTGCTACATAAAAATTCCAACACGCTGGCAGGAGGCTGTTGATCCCTTTATTTGTCCTCTATTTATCTCTTTAGTGATTCCTCCTTTCTGGCCAAGATGACCTTTAAGGGCCCTTCCAGCCCTAACCATTCCATGATTCTGTGATTCCAAACTTGTTCATCCCTGTGTATCCACTTTTATCCCCAAATATTAAATATTTACAGGGATTGTCTGCTGCCCTCAGGAGCTGATTCCTGGTGTAGCTTTAAGGAATATTATGCAGAATTCCAGAGAGGGCTGAGGATGCTCCAGCCCTATCCTAGTGGATTTTAATTTGGGGTTTTCTCCCCACATCATTTGGGAAGTCGACCTTGCTCTTAATGGAGACCCTTCCGCGGCATCTTCGGAGCATCCCAAAGTTGACGAATGTTTATTGTAGCACTAAAAAAGATGCTCCCACAGCTTGGGATGAGAAGGAATTTTTAAAAAACAGGGGAAAAAACCATCTCAGTGGCGGCTCAAATGCCCCATTGATGGAATTTGATGTGCAGAGGGAACAGATGGGGCTTTGCCGACGCCGGCAGCCGAGTGACAGCTCGCGGTGCCGCGCAATCAAATTCCGCTCGCTCAACTTCCCAACATGCCTGGGCTGGCAGGTGAGTGACTGAGCCTCTCTCATCCCACCTGGAAATCTGAAATCCAGCCTTTCTCTCCCATTCATTCTTCCCTGCACCAGTCAAGGATGATTTAATTCCATGCGTGCATGGATGGGAGCGGGTGTTGGGCTTCCCTGTCCGGCTGCGGGGAGCGGCCAAGCCAAGCATGGAAATTTGTTGGATTGATGGTGGAAGCGTGGGATTTGCTTAGAGAAGTGTTCTGGCATGTTTGGGTGCTGAGGGATAAAATTCCTGCTGTGTTTGGGGCTGGCAAGGAGCATTTCTGCTGGGGCTGCTCCAGAGGTGGAAAGTCCCTCAAGGACATCTTTGTCCATTGGTTCTCTGGGAGCTCTGTGCTTTGAGTTAAATAAGATCATGGAATCATGGAATGGTTTGGGTTGGGTGGAAGCTTGAAAATCATCCAGTTCCAACTCTGTGCCAGGGGCAGGGGGACCTTCCACTGGCCCAGGTTGCTCCAAACCCTGTCCAGCCTGGCTTTGGACACTTCAGGGATGGGGCAGCCACAGTTTCTCTGGGCAATTTGTGCCAGGGCCTCCCTAACCTCACTGGGAAGAATTTCTTCCCAATATCCCATCTCTCCCTGCCCTCTGGTAGTGGGAAGCCATTCTCTCTGTTTTGCTGCTCCAGATTCTTGTCCAAAGTCCTCTCCAGCTCTCCTGGAGCCCCTTTAGGCAATGGAGGGGGCTCCAAGTTCTCCCTGGAGCCTTTTCTTTTCCAGGCTGAACAACCCCAGATCTCCCAGCTTTTCCTCATAGTAAAGGAAGGATCCCTCCGATCATTTTTGTGGACCTAAGGTACAGAGGGCTTTGTGAATTCCTGCAAAATTTCTTGATTCCAAGCAATGATCCATGTTTTTCTCTCTCTCCAGCATTGAGATTGCACTCCACACCCAGTCCTGGGGTCTCTCCAGCTGGCCTGAGCAGATCCTCAACGTGCCGATACATCGCCAGGTCTGTACTCAAGGGAAGCAGGAATGACGTGCTCCATCTTTGGAATTATGCTCAGGAGGGAATCAGGAGCTTCAGGAGCAGCTGTTGAACTGGAGGATGATTTGGTGAAGCTCGGGCTGCTGCTTTTCTGCAGCTTCTACTTTGAGGTGCTTTTAAGCTCAGCCAGAGCGTCCTCACCCTCCCAGGGAAGAATTTCTTCCCAATATCCCATCTATCCCTGCCCTCTGGCAGTGGGAACCCATTCTCCCTTTTCCTGGCACTCCAGCCCTTGTCCAAAGTCCCTCTCCAGCTCTCTTGGAGCTCCTTTAGGCACTGGAAGGCGTTCCAAGGTCTGCCTGGACAGGGCGCTGGACATTCCCAGTTCTCCCACACTCTGGGATGAGCCTGGGACATTCTGGGCTCCCATGGCTGGATCATGTGGAGCTTCTCATCCACCAACTCCCCCGAGTCCTTCTTCTCAGGGCTGCTCTCAATCCAATCTCCACCCAGCCTGGATTTGTGCTTGGGATTACCCACTACGCATCCAGGACCTTACACTTGGTCTTGCACCTCCTTTTAATCCAGGAGCTGCAGACAACCAGCAATCACAGTGGTAAAAACGTGCATTTCCTCTGAAAATAAGTTCCTTGAACCTGTGTTTTTCATGGATAATGCACTGCGTCCTCATCAAACCGGAGCTGACTCTGCCCCACCACCAAATTATCTGCTTGGAGAGATCTGATGTGTCCCCCCATGGTTTGTGTTCACCCCAATCTCAAAACTTCCCCTCTTCCACCTGGTCCCACACATCCCAAGAGCTGCTGGATAATTCCCTCTCCAGCTGGAAGCTCATGGAAAACATGTGCTAAGCAACTTCTGAGCTTCTTAAGTAGCTTCTGGTGGGACCAGGTAATTAAAAAGGAGCTTTTCTGCTCTTTGGTGGTACTTTTTGCTCCTGTGGCCATCACGTAGGTCCTTGTCCTTTGAGGTTCATGAGCAGGTGCCCACTTGAAGGCCATGAATAGCATCAGGCCCAGCTGGTGGGACATGTGCTGAAGAGCCCTCCAAGTCATTCAGCCTCGGCATCCTGTGCTGCACAAGGAGAGGATGTTTCCTTCCTCACCATATTCCCCAAAAGTGTGGGAAACCCTCTCCACGCTCATAAAATCCGAGGAGAGAATCAGAGTTATGGGGGTGGGAACGGATCTCGCTGGTGACTTCAGTGTTACCTTGCAGATTTTTAATGATTCGGGGTAAAATCAGCCAAAAATTGAAAGTACTTAAGAGTTTATGAGCATGAACTTCCTAAATATTTCACTATCCAGAGATGGACTCCTCTGTGGTTTCAGGTATTGTTGAGGTGTCCTCTCCATGTCGTTGTGGTGTTGGAGCTGGAGGTTTTCCCTGACCTTGTCCCTCGTTTCTCCTTCAGCCGTGCTGTGCAGAGGAGCTTGGCCATCATCCGTCAAGCCAAGCAGAAGAAGAAAAAGAAGGAATATTGTATGTACTACAACCGCTTCGGGAAGTGCAATCGGGGCGAGAGCTGCCCCTACATCCATGACCCAGAGAAAGTGGCCGTTTGCACCAGGTAGGGATGGACACGGAATCGTGGTAAACTGGGACATTGGGTGGCTTTGGTGCTTCCTTGTGGGACGTTCCTGAGGGAAACAAACTGATAACAGAGATGTAGGACAACAAGGATGGGAGTTCTGGGTCGGGTGTAGGTTCTGCACCGTTGGGTTGGAAGGAGGAGGACAAGAAGAGGCCAGAGAATCATGGAATTGTTTTGGTTGGAAGGGACATCAAAGATCATTGAATTCCAATCCCCTGCCATGGGCGGGGACACCTTCCACTATCCCAGGTTGCTCCAAGCCCTGTCCAGCCTGGCCTGGAACACTTTGAAGGATGGGGCAGCCACAGCTTCTCTGGGAATTCCATTCCAGGGCCTCACCAGCTTCACAGGGAAAAATATCTTCCTAATATCCTATCTATCCCTCTGGCAGTGGAAAGCCATTCCCCTTGTCTTGTCACTCCATCCCTTGTCCCAAATCCCTCTTTGGCTCTCTTGGAGCCCATTTAGGCACTGGAAGGGGCTCTAAGGTCACTTTGGAGCCATCTTTTCTGGGTTGGGTGACTTGATCCCCTGCCCTGACCACCCTCCAGGTTATTCCTTCAGGAGCATTCCTCAGATCCGTTTGGATCAGTCCAGCAGGTTTGAATCCCTCAGCCTGTGACGTCACGCAGCTCCGAGACTCGGTGATTTATTCCAGGAGAGCTGATCCATGTTGGCAGTTCATTAGACCTGCCCAAGAGTTGATTAAACTCTATTATGAGTCATTTAAAAAGTGCAGAAGAGCCAACTCCACTGATGAACTCCTGGAGTAATTTCTCCATAAAATTGCTGCTGTGCTGGAATCACTTGGAAGTTGCTCAAAGCGTGATGGGAGACGATAGAGGAGGGGAAGGTGATTTATTGGTTTTTTAACTGATTTTACTCCTTCTCACTCATTCTCCCATAACAAATCCCATAAGTCCTTGCCTACTTTAGGAATTGTGCTCCTTGAAGTCTTTTGGATCTCCATGCTGTCTCATTTCCATGGATCATTGGAGGACAGCACTAATTTCTCCCAGTTGTGTGTCTCCTTATCCTTGTTCCTTTCTCTCCAATCCCATTCTTTAGCTTTCCCTTACCATTTTTTAATTTTGTTAATCTGCTCTCACAGTGGTCACTCCTAGGAAAACTCTTGACATCCTCATGTGCTTTGGGATCTTGGTTCCTGTTCTGGGCCTGTCTTTGCTCGTCCTGGTCATTGGCCACTCCCACCTGGAGCTTCATCCAGCATCTCATAGAATGGGATCCTGGAATCTTGGAATGGTTTGGATTGGAAAAGACCTTCAAGATCATCCAATCCACCACCCTACCATGGGCAGGGGCACCTTCCACTACCCCAGGTTGCTCCAAGCCTTGTCCAACCTGGGCTTGAACACTTCCAAGGGTGGGGAATCCACTGCTTTTCTTGGAAACTTGGAATAATCAGGGGTCTAGGAAGGACCTTTCTCCTTCTGGGAGCATCATGTCTGAATTTTGGGATACAAGCCTTGCTCTACCTGCTAATGAGCAGCCAAATGTGATAAAAGAATAAAATCTATCAGGAATCATCAGCTGCTCTTCCAGCAAGGGGGATCTGTACTAATTTAGGGTGTGAAATGGGTTTATAGATGAACTGGTAGCAATTGTGTGGTTTTGTATAAAACCATGCATTTTGTGACCCACCTCGTGTCCAACCTGCTCCATCTGCTTTATCTCCAGGTTTCTCCGTGGCACGTGCAAGAAGACAGATGGGACCTGTCCGTTTTCCCACAAGGTGTCCAAGGACAAGGTCTGTGTGACTTCCCAACGGGAATACGGCTCTGCGTGCAAAGGGGTGGTTGTAGGAAGGTTCTTCCTCCCTGAGTGCTTCCAATTGAGTTTGGAGTTTCCTTGCTGAGCTGTTCAGGCTCCTGAGTTGTGACAGAGCCATGGAATGGTTTGGGATGGATGGGACCTTCAGGATCATCTCATTCCAACCCCTCTGGCACGATCAGGGACACCTTCCACTATCCCAAGTTGCTCCAAGACCCATCCAACCTGGCCTTGAATTTTTCCAGGGATGGGGCAGCCACAGCTTCTCTGGGCAACCTGTGTCAGGGCCTCACCACCCTATGGCTGAACTCTAGAAAAGACCTTTGAGGTCTTAGAGGTCTAAAAAAGACCTCCAAGATCATCAAGTCCATTTAATTGTGTCCAATCCTTCCCTACTTCCGTAATATCACATTTCCCTGGAAATCCCTCTGTGCTGGGGTCGGAGGATGTTTTAACAAACATAACTTGGAGTTATAAATTAATAAAAATCAATTCTAAAATGCCAAACAGCAAAATCAGGTTGAAACCGTGGCAAAACAACTTTGGAGTTCATTGTTTTCCACCTTCTTGATGTATTTGGAGCTCTGTAGTTTTAGTACACAAGGTGCAAAAATAATCCAGGGTTTTTATTTTGGGTTTATCAGTGATGATTTAGCACCTCAGCCTGTGTTTAGTGGCAGGGATCTCCACTTGGATGCAGCTTTGGGGACTCCAGCACGGAAGCTGAGGTGCTTGAGGCACGTTCCTTGTCCGTGGGGAGCTCATAAGTTATCTGGGAAGTCGCTCCAAATGAGACACAGAGCACCAGATGTTTTTTACATGGATTTCTCTTCAGAGTCACTTAATCACGAGTACATAAAACAGGGATGGGGACAGCTGCATTCCCTGGCTCGTGGCATGTCAGGGCAGGAATGGGGATGAGGATTGATAGATGGAAAAAAAGTTCGGGTTTTTTTTTTTTTCCATCCTGTAACAGCATCAGACTTCAGAAATAAAGAAGCCAAGAATGAAGGAAGCTTTCCAGTGGGATTGGCTGTTGGTTTGTCCAAAATTATTGTAATTAGTGAGGCCAACTACTTCTTGTCATCCGAGTAAACAATGTGCAACCCTCTGCCTGCACTTCTGAGGTGAAGGATTGAAATTCCTCCACAGAACCACGAACTCCAAATCTAAAGGAATTTCTGAAGGTGGTGAAGTCTTTTTTAGTACCAAGGCAAAAAACCTAGATGAAACTTGGGAATTGGACATGCCCAAGGAGCTGTTGCAGTTGGTGGTTTATCCACCAAAGAATTTGATGGTTGGATGTGGATGAATTTGTGGTCTCTCTACCCAGGAATATTCCTCAGCATGTTTAAATTCCTGGTGGAGATGTGGCCTCAGTTTCCCCTCCAGGAACACTTGGTCCCTCAAAGAGAACCTTCAGATTTGGCTTCTGGGCTCTGTTTTGGGTGAATAAATGGAGAATGATGGAAAACTCAACCTTTAGCAGCACCACACCAGTTTGAGAAGAATAACAGTGATATCGTGGTAATAAAACTGAATTAAAAAGGAGTGACCATGTCAAGGAGCTGTTTGCCAATAGCATTTTGGGGACAGAATCCCTGGGATGGGATCCCACGGGATGCAGTGACCTCAGCCCATCTCACCTTTATCCTGAGCTAATGAATCATCACCTAAGCTCAAGATGAATCATTAATTAACAAACCAAAATCAAAGCAGGCAGTGCCAGCTCTGAAAAGCTTTCGGAGCACGTTTTTCCTGCCGTGCTCCGTTGGGAAGGGGAATTATTTTCCACAGGATTAACCAACCTGAGGGTGGTTCAAAGGTCTCCCTGTTTGCCACCTTGTCATCAGCGAGGGCTGGAAGAGAAACAACCTCCTCCATGGAGTTCAAACTTGTTCCAGGGTGATTTATTGCCACGAGAATGCTGCTTCCTAAAGCAAGAGGCAACTTCACTTTCCAAGTCCTGGAGCTCCCCGTTAACCTGGGTGATTCTTGGCAAAGGTGGCTTTTCCCTCATTTATCAGGGCTGGGAAAAGCAGGTGAAGGCACTCAGCAGAGGAAAGAAGCAGTTTTTTCCTCCTGCTTGTGGAGTTTTTGGGGTAAAACCCACCTTTTCCTCAGGTGAAGGATTGTGCATTCTTGGTTTTTGGCTGTTTGAGTTGAGGTTTTAATGCGATCCATGTGTTTTTTTCCATGTGGGATGATGTGGTGGTTTGGGGATTCTGATTTCACTGTGTGGTTGATGGAGAGAGACACCCTAAAACCTCCTCATCAGAGAAATTTCAGGTTGTTGTGTATCTCACCTTGGTGGGATTTTACTGGGATGGGATATCCAGTCCAGGAGGTGAAGGATTAAAGACTGGAAGGGTTTGGCTCTTTGTTTCGACAAAATAATTTCTCAGCCTTTGTGCATTCCCATGCCTCGGTTTCCCCACTGAAAAATGGGAATAATCACTATTTTCTGTGGGAAAAATCACTGTTTTCTATGGAAAACTGCATGGATTCAGCTGTCACAGCAGCAGGGAGCTTTTCCCCATCCTAGAGCAGCAAATCCCTTGTTTCAAGCAGGGAATGGTCTCCAGGATGGAGGGTGGCTCCAAATTATCATGGAGCTTTGCAGATCCAAACTCCAGTGGTTTCCATGATCCTCTGGTGCTGGAAAAAAGAGCCTGGGGAAGAGGGAAAGCTCTTCTTGTTCTGCCATGGGCAGGGACACCTTTCACTATCCCAAGATGCTCCAAGCCCTGTCCAGCCTGGCTTTGGGCACTTCCAGGGACGGGGCAGCCACAGCTTCTCTGGGCAACCTCTGCCAGGGCCTCACAGTTTAAAGAATTTTGCTCCACAGGAGACTCAGGCAGAGCCTTTGGTGAGAAGCACCCACTGAAGTGACACACAGGGATTTTTTCCACAATGGATCAGAGCCACTGACACATCCCAGCAATGGGGAGAAACCAGGAAATCTGAAGGAAGCGAAGGTTGCGAGAGGCCGGGACTTGAGAAGCCGCTCGCTGCTGTTCCAACAGCTTTTCCCCTTGAGGAACTTGGAAAGAATCAGCATTTTTCTCCCTAATAGAGCTTCAAAACTCAGTTGTGAGCAATTTGGAGGCTCACGTGGAGTTTCGGGTTCATTTAGCTGCTGCCTCCAGAGCTTGTAGAGAGTCAAAGCTGTCGAAGGCGGCCGCAGCGCCCCAGTGCCTTGAATTAATGTTATTGTTATTTGTGTGGACGTGCTGGGGTGCAAACAAGGTTAATTGAAATGAGAGCGCTGCTTCCTCTTGATAATGGCTCGGGCTTGACAGCGAGGAGGAGTTTATTTTTGTCGGAGAGCTGCCTTTATTATCCCTTTTTATTAGAGCTAATTTGGGCTCTATATCAAAAACTACATTAAGGGAATCGTTTACGGTCACACCACCAGCACTGCCAAAGATCGCCCCAGAGCCCTGTCCTTTATGTTAATGTCTGCAGTTAAAAGACAATTAAAAATAAACTCTCCTCTTTTAAAGCACCCTTTGTTTTCTTTCCTCTCGGCCTCCAGCGAGGCAATTTAGTTCAACCCTTAATGTGCCCTTCAGGGATAAGGGATTTTTCCGGATAGCCCCAGCCGTGGTTATTGCAGGATTGTAAATATTACTTGGGGATGCTTGAACAGGTGGGACCAGGATGCTACTGGTGAATGGGGAGATCAATACCACACCGAGCAGTGAGGAAATTTGGGATGTAGGAGCATGAGAAGCCGGACCTTCGGGAAGAGCACGTTCCCGGCGGCAGCTGCCTGGTCGGGGCGGGAAGCGGGAAGCTGCCGGTGGTAGCCGGTGAGTTAAGGATGCTGAAATATGGCAGCAGGCTGGTAATTTGTTTTTAATGATAACAGCTGGCAGAAGGTGAAGTTTGTGCTTTGAGGACGATGAGGAGAATCCTTGCTCCGTCGGTTTTCCCCGTCGGCTGTCGCGCTGCGGAAACTCGGGAACACGGGAGCGTAGGATCGGGGATCTGCTCCGTGTATCCCGCTGATCTCCTTCTCCAATGCTCATGGCAGGAGACTGGGCTCTCCTCCTCATTTCACTCCCTCCTGGAGCATCCCTGCCTGCCCCAGTGTGCAGGGACAGGCATCACAGTCCTGGGGAATTCCAGGATAATGCCTTGGAATGATGCAGCCCCCCCAAAATCCTTGGGGAGGTGCTTTTTTCACCCTTTCTAGGAACCACCTTTTGGAGCCTTTATCAAAACCCCTTCCAGCCAGCTCCATATCCATGGAAGAGCCAAATGGGAAACACCCCCAGGATGCTGTTTTGGCCTTTGTGATGGCCAGAATTCCCTGTGGGATGTTGCAGCCGGGCTGGGTGTGATCCCTGCGCCGCTGTTCCCATCTCCATCACTGCATCATCCCTTGCGAAAGGTATTCCCAGAATTTATGACATTTTCCCGTCCCTTCCCTACACTGTCCAGAGGGAATTTTCTTCCTGGTGGCAGTTTCCAGCTTTTCACCCTCTCTCCAGCATCCTGAAGGATGCTGAGGGAAGCGCCTTCGCTCCCTGCATATCCAAACACCAGGAACACGTAATACCAGGGAGCTGCCTTGCAGGAGACCAATGGAAAAGCTAAAAACACCTTTGGGATCAGTGCCTGGCAAAAGATTTCTATTTATTTTACACTTGTCACGCTTTTATTTCAGGTCTGGGGCTTGCAGTGATTCCGAGTCATGGATTTAGGGAATGCTGACGGATTTCTCCTCCTCTTGCAGATGCCAGTGTGTTCCTACTACTTGAAGGGGATCTGCAGCAACAGCAATTGCCCCTACAGCCATGTTTACGTGTCCAGGAAGGCAGAAGTGTGCCAGGATTTCCTCAAAGGATATTGTCCCATGGGAGAAAAGGTAAAGAGGGATTTATCCCAGTTGTTGTGGGCCAAAGCCAAAGCCATGAGCAGCGTCCTGCACCAGCTACGGCGCCACAGGGAAGAGCTGGAAGCTTACCAGCACCTGGATGTGATGAACAACAGTCCTGTGCTTTTCCAAAGGGTTTTGGCAAAGTGGTTTAGTTGGGCAAAAGGGGAAAGAAATCAAAGGCTTCAGCTCATCAACATGCTGGTGTTTCCCTGGTAAGGGCATCCATGGGGTGTTCGTGTTATCAGTGTCTGAGCTGGAAGCACCTGCCCTGAAGAGCTCTCACTGAAACAGATGAAAAATGTAGGAGAATATTTAGGATTCCCTGTTTTACCTAAAAAATCCATAGGCATTAATGGTTGTTTTCCACATTTGCTCCGTGACGGGTTAAAACTTGAGCCTTAAATCCTGTGGCTTAGTTTTAGGAGCAAGACCAGCCTTGCTCGGCCAGCTCAGCATCCAGCTGTGCCTGGGGGATTCATGGAGCCACCTCCAGGTCCTGGGGGTGGTTTGGATCTGGGCAGTGAAGTCCTACATGGACTTCATGTGTACCCTGGGGAGAGCTGCAACCTCAACCATGAGCTTTTGGTACCCAATGTAGCATGGAAATTGTGGGAGCAGCTTTCCTGGAGCAGGGCTTGGAGCCAGCTGCCATTTGGTGTTCCAAAGGAATTTGGGACACACGGGATCTCACCTTTCTGTGTCGTGCCTAAGGGAGAGGGTTGGCCATGCTGGTGTTCCCTTGGGAATCCAGGTGACTGTCCTGACTCCTCTTTGCTGTTTTCCAAATGGGTTATGGGTTACGGTGTGGGATTTCTGCTTGTCCTTGGACAATTGTGACCAGCAGGAAAGGGGGGAATTCTGCCCCTCTGCCCCACTCAGGTGAGACCCCACCTGCAGAATTATTCTAAATGATTCTGGGATTCTGTTTCCAGAAGGGAGCTGGTGGCAGAGCTAGGACCTTGATTTTCAGCTCTGGATCCAACAGAAGAAAGATGTGGAGATGCTGGAGCGAGTCCAGAGGAGGCCACAGAGATTCTCCAAGGGCTGGAGCCCCTCTGCTCTGCAGCCAGTCTGGGAGAGCTGGGAATGTCCAGCCTGGAGAAGGGAAGGCTCTGAGGAGACCGTAGAACCATTTCTAAGGGGCTAAAGGGGCTCCAGGAGAGCTGGAGAGGGACTTAGGATGAGGGATGGAGTGCCAGGACAAGGGGGAATGGCTTCCCACTGCCAGAGGGCAGGGATAGATGGGATATTGGGAAGTTCTTTCATGTGAGGGTGGTGAGGCCCTGGCACAGATTGTCCAGAGGAGGTGTGGGTGCCCCAGAGGGCTCTTCTCCTCCTTTTCTCCATCCTGGTAGTGTTCGTTTGCAGAGGTACAACCCATCAGGAGATGCTGTGGGTGCTCAGATCCCACCGGCATGGCCACCAATCTGTCCCAGAATCCAAACACAACATCAGATGGAATCCTAGGATCATTTAGGCTGGAAAAGACCTCTAAAATCACTGAGCCCAGCTTTGAACAAAGCACTGCCAAGTCCCACTAAACCCCATTTGGTTGTTTCTCTATCCTTTCCTGAGGAGAAACCACCAAAGAGCAAAAACTAGGCAAAAACCAGGGAAAAAAGCCAAAAGTGAAAGTTATAAGGAAAGCAGGACATCAGCAGCAGCGGAGGGAAGCTCTAATAAATTAGTCTGGGCCTAATTACTTTTTGTGGCAGCACGTGGAGGGGGACTTGATGCAGGATAAACATTCCCTCAGAAGGAAAACACAGGCATCCTGCCACCTCCCTCCAGCGCAGCGCCAACCACGCAGGCAGGGTCCCGACAATTATTTTTAAAATATTCCAATTTAAATGAAAATATAAAAGAGATATTTAGAATATTTATTCTATTAGGAAAAGTGCTTACGGCGTCACTTTTGGAATGTCGGGAAAGCATTCTCCTCCAGATGATGGATAGCAGCCTGTAATTATATATGGGGAGAAATTGCTGAGCGGGCCATATTTAACTGGGGAGGAGAAATTCCAGCTTGGGCCATTAAGGGTTAATTTTATTCTCTAAATAATATAAAAAGTGCTGAGTCCGTGCCTTTGCTCCAAGTAGAAAGTCCTCAAATGGACCCCGGAGAGTTTATAATATTCTACTGAATCAAGGAAAAATGTTAACCTTGCTTCATAAAACGATGGCTTGTTAAAGATGCGCAGTCCCTTTTCTTGTGAATTATTTAGGATGGGAGTAAATCTTCCCTCGTTCTGCCTTTCCCTGTCCGAGCAATGTTGGTTTGAAGCACAAAGAGCACGGAATGCCAAGGTGTGCGACTCCGGTGGATAAACTCCGACGAGGATGGTCCATAATTAGGAATTTAGGCTGTTTTATGCTGATTTTTGGCACGCTGGGCTCTTCTTCCAGTTTTGTTTTCCTCTTTGTGCCCTCCCAGACAAACACAACTCCTGATTTTTAGCAGACCTCCATCAAAAATGTCCGTTATTATCCATAATTTATGATGTGTCACTGGCAGTGTTGTGTCTTAAGGACTTCCTAGGATGTGTTGCAGGATTCTCAGGACAAGCTGATCCACCTTTGACCCATTCTGTGGGCTGTAATTCCAGCTGCTCTTCGTATAAATGACGCCAGGAGTGACCCTCTCTGGCTTCATCAGGAATGTGGAATTAAGTGAGAAAGCTTTAATTTTGCATTCCCAAGTCCTTTTTTCAGGAATGTGGACTGTAGAGGGTCTAAATCCACCCTTTGGGACAGGGGACAACTCCTGTACAAGACCATCATCACATCCTTCATAAAGGGAATGTTACCCCCAATATTAATTAATTAATGGGCCAAAAATTGGACCTGATGATTTTGGAGAGCTTTTCTAACCTAAATGATTCCAGGATTCTGTTTCCAGAAGGGAGCTGGTGTCAGAGCTAGGACCTTGATTTCCAGCATTCATACAGGTTCCTTGGTCATGAGCTGGGAAGTTCCTCCACCATTTGTGCTTCCTAAAGGGATCATCCCTAAACACAAGGTCATATGTGTCCCTTAAAGCCATGGGGTGATTCCCACCTCAGAGATCTCTGTCCCAATTTTCCTGGAGCTCCCTGTCCTTCCCTGGCACCCTGACCTGGTTGTGCTGGGAGGTCCCTCTGGGCTGGCCACCTGCACTGGAGGAAGCCCCAGGAGGGAAGTGGGAAGAGAGGGAGAAATGGGGCCTCTTGCAGCTTCTTCCCAGGGTTTTCTGGTAATGTTTTCATGAGCTGCTCTACGGTCAGAGCTCCTCTGGTTCCACATCCCTCCTCCCATATGGGGCCTTGTGCAGGGGCTTGGAGTAGGAATTCTCTGGGGAGAGGATGGGATGAGGCTGGTGGGTGTGAGGGATGAGGCAGCACCAGTGAGTGAAGAGTCTGTGGTGATGCGACCCCAGAGCAAGGGACAGGCGAGAGGAGACATTGGATGGAGACATTATGGAAGGCCCATACTTGGAAGTGTTTATGGCCAGGTTGGATGGGCCTTGGAGCAGCCAGGGAGAGTGGAAAGTGCCCCTGCCTGTGGCAGGAGGTTGGAACAGGATGGGCTTTAAGGACCTTTCCAACCCAAACCAAATTTGATGGCAAACCATGGGCTGGGATCTCTGTATGGCCAAGAGCCTGGAGCTGGGAGCTCATCCATAGATGATCCCAAGAAGCACCTGCCTTGGGATTTGCTTTCCAGGCACAAAAGATGATGGAGTAAAGATTTAGATGGGATATTGGGAAGAATTTCTTCCTGTGAGGGTGGTGAGACCCTGGCACAGGTTTCCCAGAGAAGCTGCCCCATCCCTGGAAGTGTCCAAGGCCTGGTTGGACAGGGCTTGGAGCAACCTGGAATAGTGGAGGGGGTCCCTGCCCACAGCAGGGGTTTGGAATGAGATCATTAAGGTCCCTTCCAACTCAAACCACTCAACGATTCCATTGCTGCATCTGGAAAATTGTTTTGTATTAAATAATCTTCCCCCCTCCGTGCCCATCAGTGCCAGAGCCGCATTAAATCCCTCTCTCCGGATTGTTTCCATCGGCTGCCTTGGAGCCTGTGGGTAAATTGTTCCCTCGTGGGAGCTGTTAAACAGTAAGACACAGTGAGATTAAACAACGAAGCTTCCCTGGAAAGGCACAGGGGGATGGAATAAATCATGGATAAGAGGAGAATCTGTTCCCATCCCTCTGGGATCCCGACTGGCACCACCAGCCTTGTGAGGGTGAAGCTTGACAAGGGGACCTGCCATGGCAGGGGGGTTGAGCTATGCTGGGACTGTACATCCCAGCTCTTCTTATTCCTAAATTCGTCTTTTTATTGGACCAACAGCTTTCACCAAAACTCTGATTTCTGCCTTATCCATGTGAAAAATGTGGGGCAGGGGCAGCACTGCCTGAGGAAGTGCTGCTTCCTTGGGAAGAATCATTTTCCTCCCCCAGGTGGAGCTTGGTGGTTTTTTTTGCAGTGGCAGCTGCTTGATTTTGTTGTAGAAAATCCAAATGTGGGGATTTTTTTCTCAGCTGAAACCTCATTCTAATGTGGCTTCCTGTGTGTTTGGTTGGTTATTTTTTCCTTTTCTGGTGGAAGTTCAACAATTTCCCACCAGAAACGTAATGTTTTTGTGTGTCTGATGCATTCAGTTCAACACATTTCTGTAAAAAAAGCCACACGAGCTGTGTTACAACAGTAAATATTAAATGTCTGTGGGATTTTCTCTTAATTGTCCAATGATGGAGAGCAGCAACCTGGGATCCTTGTTTTCCTTAATCTTTTATCATGGAAAGGTGAAGTTCAACACTGCTCATGCTTTCTGATCTCAGCTGACTTTTCTGGTTCAACCAGCATTTTTCTTTCCTCACAGCCATCAGATCTTGGTGTTTTTAGGTCTTTTCTTCCCCTCCTTTGATCCCGGGTTGACTCCCAACCAACTTGGCTTTTACTTGCAGAACTCTTGAACAAAAGGTTTTCCAGCCCTGGCACAGGCTGACCCAGTGAGTTGTGGAATACTCACTCAGCCCTGTGGATGTGGCACTTGTGGACATGACTTAGTGGTGGCCTTGGCTGTGCTGAGGGAATGGGATTTTCCCACCTAAATGATTCCCTGATTCTGTAATAATTTGGAAATAGCTGATGGAGAGCTCTGCCTTTGATAGCTCTTTTATAGTCCACTGCAGCTGTATGAAAATCAACTACAAAAGCAACTTAATTTTGTTTATCCTTAATTTTGGCTCTGGCTGACAGATGTTTTCTGGGAGCTTGATTTGGGATTTTTTTTTCCCCCATAATGTGTAGCAGAAATCTTCAGTCACCAAACTGATGAGTACGTGGAATTTTTATTTAAAATAAAGTATGTGTGGGATTTGTAATGAGGCTGTTTTTAAGGTCATCAGTAGTGTCCAGGATGGATTTGAGGTGGCTGAAATCTCTCCGGGTTCATCCCATTGGTTTGCTGGGAATGTTGAGTCCTTGTCCACGTCTCTGGACAACAAATGCTGCTGATAATAAATGATAAATCCCAGTTATGGTGGTGGGATCTTCCCATTGGAAGCACTTTGTAGC
>WEZZ01016777.1:29332-46430 GCA_013400585.1 Chloropsis cyanopogon | reverse complement strand
TGGCAGAGATGCTCCAGTCCCTTCATCATCCTCGTTGTCCTCCTCTGGACCTGCTCCAGGAGTTCCATGTCTCCAGCAGTGGACAGAGCATTCCAGATGTGCCCCATCTGTGCTGAGAAGAGGGGCAGCATCACCTCCCTCAACTTGCTGGCACCTCCCTCAACTAGCTCTTCCTAATGCACCCCAGGATCCCACTGGGCTCGTTCCCTGAGCCACCTGGAACCAGGCATGTGGTGGAGCCCCATGATCCCTGATGGAGATGACGCTGTTGGGAATGTCCAGTGGGTGTTTGCCTCACCCCACACCCAGCAGTGATGATTTGGGGTTGGGAATTACCATTGATGGGTAGCCCACGTGAAAGTGGCTCCATGGGGGCATGGGATCGTGGAGGTCCCTGANTTTCCTCCCCCAGGTGGAGCTTGGTGTTTTTTTTTGCAGTGGCAGCTGCTTAATTTTTTAGTAAAAAATCCAAATGTGGGGATTTTTTCTCAGCTGAAACCTCATTCTAATGTGGCTTCCTGTGTGTTTGGTTGGTTATTTTTTCCTTTTCTGGTGGAAGTTCAACAATTTCCCACCAGAAACGTAATGTTTTTGTGTGTCTGATGCATTCAGTTCAACACATTTCTGTAAAAAAAGCCACACGAGCTGTGTTACAACAGTAAATATTAAATGTCTGTGGGATTTTCTCTTAATTGTCCAATGATGGAGAGCAGCAGCCTGGGATCCTTGTTTTCCTTAATCTTTTATCATGGAAAGGTGAAGTTCAACACTGCTCATGCTTTCTGATCTCAGCTGACTTTTCTGGTTCAACCAGCATTTTTCTTTCCTCACAGCCATCAGATCTTGGTGTTTTTAGGTCTTTTCTTCCCCTCCTTTGATCCCGGGTTGACTCCCAACCAACTTGGCTTTTACTTGCAGAACTCTTGAACAAAAGGTTTTCCAGCCCTGGCACAGGCTGACCCAGTGAGTTGTGGAATACTCACTCAGCCCTGTGGATGTGGCACTTGTGGACATGACTTAGTGGTGGCCTTGGCTGTGCTGAGGGAATGGGATTTTCCCACCTAAATGATTCCCTGATTCTGTAATAATTTGGAAATAGCTGATGGAGAGCTCTGCCTTTGATAGCTCTTTTATAGTCCACTGCAGCTGTATGAAAATCAACTACAAAAGCAACTTAATTTTGTTTATCCTTAATTTTGGCTCTGGCTGACAGATGTTTTCTGGGAGCTTGATTTGGGATTTTTTTTTCCCCCATAATGTGTAGCAGAAATCTTCAGTCACCAAACTGATGAGTACGTGGAATTTTTATTTAAAATAAAGTATGTGTGGGATTTGTAATGAGGCTGTTTTTAAGGTCATCAGTAGTGTCCAGGATGGATTTGAGGTGGCTGAAATCTCTCCGGGTTCATCCCATTGGTTTGCTGGGAATGTTGAGTCCTTGTCCACGTCTCTGGACAACAAATGCTGCTGATAATAAATGATAAATCCCAGTTATGGTGGTGGGATCTTCCCATTGGAAGCACTTTGTAGCCTTCAGAAGAGGTTTAAAACAAATCAGGATTCTTCCATGGCCAATGCTATCCTTGTATCTCTATGGAAATCTTGTGGGTTTCCAGTTGTATCTCGTAGTTTGTAATGGGATAATGAGGGTTCTTATTGCTCCTTTAATTTAACTGTAGCATCTCCAGCAGAATTCTGATCCTTACCTTAAAGATGGGGCTTATCAGGATGCACTGGAACTGCTCAATAGCCTGGGATTGTTGATAACAACACCAAGATAAATGCCAGGCTGAGATTTTCTCTTTCTTTAATATCTTTGTAGAAGGAGGTGGAGCACAAAATGTGAAAATTGGGGAAGTTTGGGAGAAGAGCAGCCGCGGAATCACAGCTCTAAAGTGGGAATGTAGTGGCGAGGCAGAGACTTCCTGATTTCAACCTGAACTTCTGTAGAGATGAACACAAAACCCAGCAGAGTGGGGCTTTGCTTCTTGTCTGGAATCTCCCTTTGATCTGATCTGTTCTCTGTTGGAAAATCCCCACATCCCGTGAGCAGCGGGTGATTCCCAGGATCACAGAATGGGTCAGGTTGGAAAGGACCACAATCTGGTTCCAGCAGGGTCATCCCAGAGCACCCAGCACAGGATTGTGTCCAGAGGGTTCTGGAATATCTCCAGTGAGGGAGACTCCACACCCTCTCTGGTCTCTGTTCAGGGCTTGGTCACTGCACAGGGAAGAAGTTCTGCCTCATGTCCAGGTGGAACTTCCTGGGATCAGTTCCTGCCCGTTCCCCTGGTGCCATTGCTGGGCCCCAGAGCAGAGCCTGGGCCCTGCTCAGAGCCCTCCCTGCAGACAGGGACAGGCAGGGATGAGGCCCCCTCTCAGCTGTGTCTCCTCTTGAGGCTGAACATCCCCAGCTCCCTCAGTCTTTCCTTGGCAGAGATGCTCCAGTCCCTTCATCATCCTCGTTGTCCTCCTCTGGACCTGCTCCAGGAGTTCCATGTCTCCAGCAGTGGACAGAGCATTCCAGATGTGCCCCATCTGTGCTGAGAAGAGGGGCAGCATCACCTCCCTCAACTTGCTGGCACCTCCCTCAACTAGCTCTTCCTAATGCACCCCAGGATCCCACTGGGCTCGTTCCCTGAGCCACCTGGAACCAGGCATGTGGTGGAGCCCCATGATCCCTGATGGAGATGACGCTGTTGGGAATGTCCAGTGGGTGTTTGCCTCACCCCACACCCAGCAGTGATGATTTGGGGTTGGGAATTACCATTGATGGGTAGCCCACGTGAAAGTGGCTCCATGGGGGCATGGGATCGTGGAGGTCCCTGATGGAAACGGGGTTCCTCAAATCTGTGCAGGGGATGGTTGGATTCCATAGGCATTGCCACAAAAGGATGAATGCCAGGTTCAGAATTCACCCTCTGGATGTCCGAAAAGTTACAGCCAATGACTCCTTTTCCAGTGGAAACCAGTGACAGGTTGTGTCCTTAAGGGTCTGTACTGGGACCAATGCTAATTAATGCCTTCATTAATGACATAATGGGATTGGGTGCCCCCTTGGCAAGTTTGCAGGTGACACCAAGAGGGTGGTGCCATTGTTCCACAGAATGCTGGGATCTCAGACTGGTTTGGGTTGGAAGAGTCCTTAAAGACCACCCAGTTCCAACCCCCTGCCATGAGCAGGGATTCCCTCCCAGCTGCTTTGCTGCTTCTTAAGTAAGATTTTTCTAATGATTTTCAAAACACCATCCTGGTCTTGCTCCAGCTCCAGAGGTATTTTAGCTCAAATGTTGTTTTATTTCCTGGACATACCAAAGGAGAGGTTTTATGGATTTGCAGTGTATCCTGGAGTGCTTTTAGATCCCAAATCCCTCTGATCATTTGGAGATGATCATCAGGAGCCATCCCTTCACTGCAGGCATTTTGCTTGGCAAACTGTTTTGAGGGCAGAAACTTGTTTTGGAGCAAATTCCTCCCAATAACCGCATCGGTTAAATTTCTCCATCATTATTCCAGTCTGGATGATGTTCGGATGTATTGTCCTCCAGGTTTTAATGACAGGGAGCTGGGATTTTTTTTTTTTTTAAAGGCTGTTTCCATCTGCACCCAATTATAAAAAAGCCATCGGAAAAAAGCCATTTACTGGCTGTCACTTTAGAGCGGCATCAAAACAGCTCCAGCACCTCCAGCCATCACTTCCCAACAGCCACTTAGAAGGACATTAAAACAGCCTGACATCCATCCAGTCTGTTAATCCCACTGCTTGGCCATGGGGATACCTGGAACAGCTTCGGCAAAAGCTGCATGGATACTCAAGAGGGCTTTAAAAAGTAGAAAACAGCAGAGTTTGAGGCAGTTGCGTTTTGGGGATTTTAATGCTCCCCTTCCCCTGAAGGTCTGGTTGGTGGGATTTGTGCCTGTCATGATGGATAGAAGGATGGACATAGATCCCAAGGAGATGGGAAGATGCTCCAGCACTTTGTGATCTCTTCACAGAATATTCCAAGTTGGAAGGGACCCACAAGGATCATCAAAGTCCAGCCCTTGTCACTTGCTGTCCCCCAGCACTGGGAAAGGAGCAGGGGGTGAGATTAAGCCTGGAGATACTTGAGAAGTTCAACCTGGCCAAACTGCTGCCCAGGAGCCAGGAATGCGAGGCCGGGTGGGATGTCTCCTCCCCACCCCACACGGTCACTGGGTTGGTTGTTGGTTGGCCCAGTGACCCAGCTTCACCTTCCACCCTCCATCCCCTCCTGCCAAGCTTGTTCATGGAAAATGTTCATTAACATCATTCCCAAGACTGAGCCAGGACTTTCCACCAGTTGCTGCCTCCTCCTTTGCCAGCTCCATGCTAAAGAAGGCTGGGCCCTGCAAACCTCCTCATCCCTGTCTCACTCCTGGAGCACGTCGGGCGCGGTTGGACCATTTAAGGCCTTGTGGATCCTTGACAGCACCTGGAATTTCACCCAAAGCTGCCCTGGCAGCCAAGGAGGAGTCCTGGACTTGGGATCTGCCAGCTGGGCACCATCCCAACCCTGGGCACCGTTGCTGGACAGGCTGTGGGGGGAACCCCACAGCGGGGAGACCGGGATTGGGACATACCCATGGGGATGTTGACGTGGAGCCGGAGTGGGGTGAGATTCCTCCCTGTGGCTTTTTAGGGATTCTCCGGGGTTTTCTCATCTCTCTGGTGGAAGGGACCAGACTTTTTTTCCCTTTTTATGGCCCAACCTGTGGTCTGGCGGGGGTCCCAGGGCGGGGGGGGTATAATTAGCCACCCCGACAGGTGGCAGGGATCGGATGGCCCCCAGCACCACCCCACAGCCCCGTTCGGCTTCACCCCAGCTGACGCGCGACCGGTGGCAAAATTCCCTATGGAAACCCAGCCCCCGGCGTGCTGGATCTGGCAGGAGCAGGAGAGCTACTGTAAATAAACAGAAGGGGCTTTTCCAGCCTGCAGAGGCAATTCCAGCCCCACCATCCCAGCCGTGGGACGACGAGGATGGACGGGGCGTTGCGGAAGAAGGGCCGGAGCGCTGGGAACGGTGTGGAAAAGCCATTAGAAACCCGAGCTGGGGACACGGCCCCGGGATTAGTAGCACACGGTTTGTTTTCTTTATTAAGTATCTTTTTACCATGGAGCCAATAAACATGGGCTGCTCCAAGGATTCACTTGGAGGTTGGGGCTGGGTAGAGCACTGGGGAGGTGGCACATCCCGATCCTGGTTCCCAGTTGGGATCATGGTACGGTCCCACCCCGTAATCGGTGCCCTGCTGGGAAGGAGCAGCCACGTTTCTTGGCCTTTTCCCAAAATAGTGTAATTCCTCGATGTAGCAGTGATGCATCCATTTGGCTTTTTGAGGTCAGGGCTCTTTTTTCCTGCTCTTCTCCTTTCCAAGTCCATTTTGTGCTGGAAACCCCTTTACAGAAGAGGATTTCACATCCTTTTCAGGGATCATCCAGAGCATAGACAGAATTTGGACTTCGATGATCCTTGGGAGTCCCTTTCGACTCAGGATATTCTGTGATTCCAGGACTGGGGATGGTCAGACCAGGACCTGGCACCCATCCCCACGATCTTGTGCTCCACTGGGATTGTCCCTTCCAGGGGGCGCTTGGAAGGTCTGCCCATGCATTCATCCCAGTCTTTAATCCCTAATGGGCTGTTCCTTTATTTTTTCTCTTCCCTAATTTTGTCCCATTTATTTTAAAAGATCAGGTTGAGGGATTTGCTTTTCTGCTTCCTGATTTTTTGGGAGAAATTCCTGTGTTTGAATTCCTGTCCGGTCACTGCCTTTTCCAGGCATTTCTCTTTGGTCCAGGATGTATCCTGTCTGCAGGTAAAGTGAGAAAATGAAGAAAATATCCTGTGGAGACAGGCTGGAAAAGCTGGGAATGTCCAGCCTAGAGACAAGAAGGTTCCAGGGAGACCTTAGAGGCTCTCCTAGTGTCTAAAGGGGCTCCAAGAGAGCTGGAGAGGGACTTGGGACAAGGGATGGAGTACCAGGAAAAGTGGGAATGGTTTCCTACTGCCAGAGGGCATGGTTAGATGGGATATTGAGAAGAAATCCTTCCCTGTGAGGGTGGGGAGGCTCTGGCACAGGTTGCCCGGAGAAGCTGTGGCTACCCCATCCCTGGAAGTATCCAAGGCCAGGTTGGGTGGGGCTTGGATCAGCCTGGAATAGTGGAAGGTGTCCCTGCACATGGCAGGAGGTTGGAACAAGATGATTTCTAAAAGCATTCCATGATTCCATGTTCCTATAAAACACAGGATTTGGGACTAATGGCAAATACCTGCTCATACCTGACTCTGCTTCCAGGTTGCCCCTTGGTTGTGTAGTTACTTCCCATTCCAACTCCTTGAAATAAGAGGTGGAAAATCATAGGAATGAGGGTTTTAAATGTTTTTTTTTTTTTGTGGAAAAACAACACTTATCACTGAGCTGTCCCCCCCATCGAGCCCATATCCATGTGTCCATGTGGATCCCAGCCCTCCTGCTGCTCAGCACCATCCCCAGCCTCCGGCACACGAGCTCCTTGCTCCGCTGCCGACTTCAGCGCTCAGCCCCAGGCGACGGAGCTGCCAAATCCTTCTGCTTTTCAAGGAGAGAGCTCGGCAGGGATCCCGCTCAATCCCAAAGGTCAGCACGGGGAGCTGCTCCCGTGTCCAGAAAGTGAAGTTGCATTAAAAAGGGCAGGAACTGACCTCCATCCCACATTGTCGGCAAGATGGATTGTTATAAACAGGCCGGAATGGTGGTGCTGAAACCCACCCTGTATTTCTTTCCCCATGGATTTATCTCTTTTTCTCCAAAATTTGAGTGTCTGTAGCATGGAGGAATGGGATGCGTGGGCATCCGAGTGTGGAAGGACCCACATTTGTTGTGGAGAAGGTCAACAAGGGAATGGATGTTGGAATTGGGAATTTTCGGTTGTTCCGTGTGTGTTGGGTTGCCTCTCCATGGATGTCACAATGTGATGCGAAAGCCAAACTGGTTGGGATGGAGCATCCTGGGTGGGAGCGGGTCCACATGAGACTTAAAGGGGTCCAGGACTTGCTCCCACCCTTCATCCCTTGGGATGTGCTGGGATGAGCTCTCTGGGTTGCTGGGAACAGAGATTAGAGAGAGGCTGTTCTTTTACCTTCCTCATTCCCAAGAACCTAGATAGAAATCCCAGCTGAGGGCATCTCCTCTTCCCTGCCTGCATCTTTTCCTGCCTTTCCCATTGCCCAAAAGTGCCATTTCCCTGCAGAAACCCTTGTGGGGAAACTCTGGGACACTGATGACATTCATTCCCACCAGAGCCACCAGTGGCTGCTGGGAGCTGCCAAAATCCGGAGCTGGGAATGCAGGAGCATTTTTAGGGATGGACATCTCAATGCTGTTGTTTCAACAGTTCCATTCCGTGACCACGCTGAGCTTCCGTGGATAGGAGAGTATCAACCAAGCCTTGGGGAGAGCAGGTTGAGCTCCAGCCCTCATCCTCTTCCTCAGAAGGCTGGTCCAGACAGCAATCCCAAAATGAGTCCTAAAAGGATTTTCTACCGGCTCTTCCCTGCTCTTTCTCAAGTCCCAGGCATGTCTGGGACAACAAAACCCCGTGTCATCTCCAAAACCAGCTTCTCCAGCCCAAATCACCTCCTTGGGACCTCTCCAGGAGTAAATCACTGCTGTTAAGGCTTTGGTGGTTTGAATCCATAAAATCAAGCACTTGGAAAACCGTGGGCAGGTGTGGAATGTGCCAGACTACAATATTATTTTTAGTAGTATTTTTTCTTGGAATGTCATTTTGACGCGGAGAAGGAAACGCCAACACATCCCTCTCTCCCTTTAGCAAGGTGTTGGTGCCACCTGAAGGAGCTCAGCTGTGGATTCCCTGTCCTCCCACGGGGTTTTCCCTGCCTTTTCCAACTCCGCTTCCTTTTTCCCTGGCAGTGCAAGAAGAAGCACACGCTGGTTTGTCCCGACTTTGCCAAGAAAGGCGTCTGTCCCAAGGGTGCCCGGTGCAAACTCCTGCACCCCCAGAAGAGACGTCACCCACAGCAGGTTGGAGGTGATGGAGATGACAACAACCCCCCTTCCAAGTGGAGACGGATCCAGGAGGCATCAGGCAGGTAGGAAAGAGCTCAATTTGCTTCATTTAACCGTTTTCTTCTCAACCTGCTCCAGATTTTTCCTCTTTCAGGCGTGTTCCATCTGTATCCTGGTTTATTTTAAGATGTTGTCAATGTGGGTCACTGTGGTGTTTCCTGATGGAGCCACCTCTGGGTGGTGTCCATGGGCAATGTCCATGCTTGAGGAAGACCTGATGGAGAGAAAAGAGTGGATTCACCCTTAGGAATGTGCAATCCAGGGCTTTAGCACCTCCTGCTATTTTGAGGCTTGTGTAGACCTTCCTCTTGGAGTTGGAGGAGTCCTGATGGAGATTCAACTGCTGAAAGTGGGTCCAGGTTATCCATAGTTATTTGGGAAACTGGAAAACATCATCCCCCTTCCTTAAGTCCATGTTGGAGAGCAGAGCTGAGCCCTCTCCATGGCATGGAGGGGCTGGAGAATCAGAAATGGAGATGGACATGGAGATAAGAGGCTTTGGAAAAGTTTGGTGCTGGGCTGGGCTCTTGGTTAATCCTTGGAAGCTCTCTGAGCTCTCCCTGATATTTTTGGGTGCCAGGATGGAGCCACGGGCTGATGATGGATATGTCCATCCTCATCCTCACAGGGACATGGGTTTTCCTGACTTTGGCACATCCTCTGCCCTCACTCTCAAGTCCTGCATGCAGGACAACAACATCCCAATGGAATTAAAACTGAAGCCAAATGGAAATTTGGTTTTAAAAGCCAAAATCTCCAAGTCCTGCTCAGCGGGAGGAGGAAGGATCGATTTGGATGCGTGGCTTCTCCATGGCTTTTTGCAGCCGGAGGTGGGAGTGAAGGTGGGATGGAAAGGGAGGGACCTGGGAGCTTTGCCAGGCTGGTCCATGCTCCTGGAATCCTCCATGGTCTGGGCCTGGGCCTCATCCTGGCCCTGCCTTGTAAGGTAGCAGAGGGGGACGAGCAGCTCCGCGGGTTCTCCGAACTTATCCCGGGTGACAGAAGAGCCTTGGAATGACACCCAGCTCACGTTCCCGGTGTGAACGAGGTGTAAAATAGCTCCTTGCTCTTTTTAGGGAAGGAGGAATGAGTGCAGGCCTGGCTGGTTGGGAGGGTCCTGGCGTCCTCCGCTGGGAAGGGAGCACACCCCAGCTTGGAAGCTGCTCCAGAAGGTTTTTTTTTCCTTTATTGGCACCATCATGGGAGATGTCGAAGGAGCTGGAGTGTCAAGTTAGCTTGGAAGACAGTGGCAGGGCTGGGAATGAGCCAAGCCCAGCAGGACACCTCCAAGCCATCCCAGCTCCCCATGCCTTCCATCTCCCCTTCCCTCTGCTCGATCACAAACAGGAGCCCAGCACCTCCACAAGAACCTGAGGAGCTGCAAACCTTGCAGGGAAGTGCAGGACAGGGAATCCAGCTGGGGAGAGAGAAACTCCAGCTGAATCTGTGGTGGCTCCAGGGAAATCAGGGAAACAGCATGGTCTGGGATGGAGACCTGGGAGCTCCAAGCCTCTTCCATTGCATATGATGCCATGTCCAGCGTTGCCAAGTGGGATTGTTTTACTTTTCCTTATTATTTTTCCCTTTCCTGCAGGAATGATCCAGCTCAGCTCCAGGATGATGGGGAAATTCCTGGACCCTCCAGTGCGGAGCAAGAGGTGAAGTTTTGGAAAGAGGAGGACCCCAAGCCAAGCAGCTGCCTGCAAAAGCTGCCATCCTTCATCTCCCTCCGATCCCCGGAATCTCCTGGTTCCCTGGGCTGCAAACAGGAGAGGGATGAGGACGA
Organism: Chloropsis cyanopogon; assembly: GCA_013400585.1. Lineage (NCBI taxonomy): Eukaryota > Metazoa > Chordata > Aves > Passeriformes > Irenidae > Chloropsis > Chloropsis cyanopogon. Next base: position 36,550 of record WEZZ01016777.1, on the reverse strand, counting down.
GCCAGAGGATGAACGAGGTAGGAATCACATCCTCTGCTTGGAGCTGCTCTGGTTTTCCAAGAAAAATAGTTACTCTCTGCTGTTCTCCATAGATTTTGGTGGGATCCATGTTCTTTGTGAGTCACCAAACCAGTTAAGACTGGAAGTCCAAACTGGGATGGCAATCAGGATTCCCACTGGGCGCAAATCCTTGTGACTGTTCCCAAAATTGTGTGTGAAGACTTTGTCCCCTTATTTTATCAAGTCCTTCCTTATCCTGTAAGTGATCCAGTGATGAATCCGGTCTCATTTCCATGATGGAATCACATCACTGCCCTATAGGGAAGGCGTTTAGTGGGATGCAAGGATGCTCTGCCTCTGGAGGACCTCTGGACCATCCATCACACCTGTTTCCCAGCAGGAAATAGCTTGGAAGCTTTCCAATAAAAACATTCCAGTGGGAGGTGGGGTGGAGTGTTTGCAGGTTGGGATTTTGAAGAGTTGTTAGTCTGGGATTATCTACTTTGGAAGTCAGTAAAATTTTTGGAAAATGCAGTTTAGGATGACCAAAACTTTTTAGGAATTCTGGCACGAGAGAAAGCAGCTTCTGCTTCTCCAGTGTTCTCCTTGGCTCCTCCTCTCCTCTTTCAGCTCCTCCATGGGAAAATCCCTAAAGAGATGGAATTTTGGGGTGCTCCAGGGATGTACCCCCAGGAGCAGAGGTGATGGAGATGGTGAGGCTGGGATTGTGCCTGGTTCTTCCCAGCTCCCAACCTCCCCAGAGTGGGAGGTTTTTGGCCGGATGATGCTCCACACTTCCCTTTTCCTCTCCCATCCTTCTCCAGAGGGATGCACAGCCTCATCTCCAGAGCACCATCCAGGAATGGGCTCAGAAATCACAATATTTTGTGGGAGTAACAATGAAATTCCCATTACCAGCTCTGCTGGCACAAGATTTGGCTCAGTGTGAGCCCTTCCCATCTTTGATCCCTGCTTTCCATGCAGCTGGAGCAGGATCCCACTGGGATAAAGGATGAATTCTGTTGCAAAAGCCAGGCTGAAGCATTTACAGGATCATCCATAAGGATCTGCAAGGCTGTGCCTGGCTCAGCTGCTTCAAGCCAGGGAGGACTGAGATGCCTTAACACTGTCGGAAAGAGAATTCCCAGGATTAGCAACATATTCCCAAAGTCACAGACGAGCGCGGGTGCTGTTGAACCACGGTGTGGTGGACACAGCGAGAGGACCATTCCGGCTGGGAATGCTCCTCTCCACAACACGGAGTGAAACACTCAGCTTCCCTTTCCAGGGATTTCTTCTCCTCTTCTTCCTTTTCCTTGGCCCTGGTTCAACTCCCTTTGGATCCCAGGGAGCGTTCCCAAAGCAGCGACCTAACTGGGATTTTTGTCTCCATGAAGTTGGAACAATTAATTCATGGACAAGAAGACTCTTGAAATGCCCTGGAATACACTTGGCAGCCAGGAGTAACTCAGGAGCAAGGGCATCCTTTTCCTCTTAATTCTAGTGTGTGCATCCAAGGGAGGATGATTTCCAGGTGTTTCAGGTGGGAGGATGAGGAGGAGGAGCTGATTCATTTGGGAATGTCGGCAGGAAGGCTGGGTGAAGCTGGCAGGTACGAAGTCAGGGCACTCATCCCTCTGTGCTCCTTTGCCCAGCGAGGCTCATGGCATTGGGAAAGCAGATGCTGGAGGATCCATAGGAAAGGAAAACCAGGCAGGAATCGCAGATGGCTGTAAAATCATCTGATGATGAAACAATTTCCCTGACAAAGGGAGACTGGACTTGGGAATGTAGATCCATGGGTTTGCCCATCCTTGGGTCTCATCTCAATCCCAGCCAAGGGATTTGAGGGCACAGCAGCACCTGGGAACTCTCAAATCCAATGGGAAAAGAGGAGCCCTGGCCACCATCCCTAGAGGACATGGGATTGATGCTTCTAAAGGACCAAATTCTTCTTGGTGGCCATATCACTTGGACTGGACTCCATGACCCATGTGGATCTCTTCCAATATTCCTGTATTCCTTCGGAATATTCAGTGATCCTGAGATTGAGTTTGGAGCTGAGTGGGTGGTCAGGGTGAGTCCTTGTGGAGCTATTTTCCTCTAGGAAATAGCCAAAGTCTGTGGTGGGATTTGGGGGTGGGATCAGGGGAGCTGTGCCAGCGATAACATTGGGTTTGTGCTTGTGAAGCCTGAAGTAGACACAAATTATTGGGAGGCAAATAGGGAGGAGGAGAGGTTGTTATTAAGGAATGAGATGAATTCCTTGGTTAAACGGTCACAGTTGGAGAAAATGCCCTTTGAATCCTCGGAAATGCAAGAGGAATGAGGAAAAACACGGGAGGGGCAGGGAGGGAGTTTGGAGATGACCTTTAAGGACCAGCGTGGGCAACAGCATGAGCTTGCAGGGTCTCAGTGGGGGTCTGGGCTTGGGATATAGGGAAAGGGGACTGGAAAGGAGGGACGTTGTCTGCGTGTGTGGAGCGGAGCCACTGTCATGTTCCCAACCCTCCAGAGCTGCCTGGAAACTGGGCTTGGTAGAGTGATTTGTTGACAAGGTGGCAGCTGGGTAAAGGTTGATCTCGGAGATCTTCTCCAACCTCAATTATTCTGGGATTCTGTAATTTGAGGGCGCTGGTGCTTTCCAAGCATCCTCCAAAAAGCCAATCCGTGCAGCACGGGGACAGCCAACTGCTCCCAGCCAAGGATCCCAAATGGGAAGAGTGGGTTTGGTGGCATCCCATCCTTCACCTTGTGTTACCCACCCTGGAGCATGGAGCCGGAGGGAGAACAGGCTTCCCTACCCCTCCGACTCCTGTTTTCCAGGTAATGGGCTTTTCCATATTTCACCTTCCAGTTAAATTGCCTGTGCTGGAGCCTAACTGGCCTCGCCGCGCTAATTGCACCAATGCAAACCATTCCAATCGAGTGCTAATTTAATTAGAAAGCACCCATTTTAGTTAATTTGTTCGAGAAGATCACCGCAAACTCCTGGAGAGAACAGATGTTCCCCTCTCCCCCGATGAACATTCCGGGCTTTGTAAATGGCTCCGCTCAGCCTTGTTTAGGAGAGAAAAGAGGATTTTATAGCCGCAAACGACCCTTTCTGTAAACATTTTACAGCTCTCTGCACGTTTGAGTGACGATAAACCCCGAGCAGCTCGGCGGGCTGCAAATTTGGGACCATACGGCCGTCATTTTATTGTCATATTTCACGGTCGTAACGTTAATGGAAGATGCTCGCTCCAGTCTTTTTTAACGGCTCCGCTGAGCACGCTCAACCGCCTCGGCTTCCGAGGAATTCGGGGAGCTGCGGCAGCGGCGGCTTCTGGGTTTGTTTACGGCTCCTGCTTCTGGAGGGATAAGTTTGGGAATGTGGATTTTCGCCTCTCTTCCCGCCGTGGTTGAGAGATGACTCCAGCGGGGCACGGAACTGCCGCTGTCACCGCTCCCGTGGTGGCAGGTCTTGATACAAACATTCCCCTCTCCAAGAATCTGAGGATTAGAGAATATCCCAATTTAGAAGGGACTCTCAAGTCCAGCTCCTGGTCCTGCATAGGAGAACCCCAGTTTGATTTGGGAGATATCCAGTGCTGCCGAGCTCCATGTGGATGTGGCCAGTCTCTCTTGGGTCCCATAGGATCTTCATTGCCTTCAGAATCTCCCTCAATTCTTCTTCTGCCAGCAGATCTTCACTCCAGAACTTTTTTTTGGCAGCCAAGTGAGGCAACCAAGCCTTTGATCAGTCGAGTTGATGGCAAAAGATGCCCTGGAGCTTTCCACAAAGCATCTGCATGGCTGGGGATGGAGGGCTTGGACACAAGGGATAACAGGAGCTGGCATGGAGCTGGCACCACTGTCAGCTTTGACCCCAGCAGGACTTGGTGCAGTTTGTTCCTCTTGGGAGGAAGAAATTGGGATAAAATACAGGGAATTGGTTTCTCTGTGTGGTCACAAACATCTCCAGGGTGGTGAGGCCTTGGCACAGGTTTTCCAGAGAAGTTGTGGATGCTCCATCCCTGGAAGTGTTCAAGGCCAGTTTGGATGAGGCTTGAAGCAGCCTGACTAGTGGAAGATGTCCCTGCTGATGGGAATTGGTCCTTAAGGTCCCTTCCAACATAAACCATTTTAGGATTCCATTAAAAAATGGGCAAAAAACTAGCATAGAAGAAAAATATTTCAGTCCTGGAAAAGGTGTGAGATCTGGCCTAAATTGGACACTTTGTAATGAGGAAATTAAATCACAGCAAAGTTTCTGACTTTTGGAGCTTCTCAGAGCCACCAGGACATGAGGAGACCCAACCCCAGCCTCCAACAAGACCTGGGTCATCTGTGGCACCCCAAAGGCTGAAGGTATCCCGAGCCCAAATGGGATGTAGGGGATGGAGATGGAAGGATCACAGAATCATAAAAGTTGGAAAAGACCTCTAAGATCATCAAGTCCAACCTGTGACCAATCCCCACCTTGTCACCAGACCAGAGCCCTGCGTGCCACATCCAGTCATTCCTTGGGCACTTCCAGGGATGGGGACTCCAAACCTCCGTGGGCAGCCCCTTCCAATGCCTCACAACCCTTTCCATGAAGAAATTTTTCTCCATGTTCTGCCTAAACCTCCCCAGTTTGATGGATCCATGTTGTCCTGCTTGAGGGATGGGTGCATTTAGACTCAGTTTTTGGGGTCTCATCCACCTGTGGCAGAAGGTTTGGGTGGAGGAGCAGCAGGATGAGTTTCTAGCGCAGGTTGTCACCACATGGATTTAGTGCAGGATGGAGCTAAGGAGGTCCAACCCTCCCCATATGCTTTTTCCATATAAAAACCATCTGTGGAAAATTTTGGGATGTAGCCCTTGCTGCTGGGCTTTCCACCCCATCTTTTGTTGTCGAGTTTTATTTAATAATAATAATAATAATAATAATAATAATGATAATAATAATATTNCTCCAACCTCAATTATTCTGGGATTCTGTAATTTGAGGGCGCTGGTGCTTTCCAAGCATCCTCCAAAAAGCCAATCCGTGCAGCACGGGGACAGCCAACTGCTCCCAGCCAAGGATCCCAAATGGGAAGAGTGGGTTTGGTGGCATCCCATCCTTCACCTTGTGTTACCCACCCTGGAGCATGGAGCCGGAGGGAGAACAGGCTTCCCTACCCCTCCGACTCCTGTTTTCCAGGTAATGGGCTTTTCCATATTTCACCTTCCAGTTAAATCGCCTGTGCTGGAGCCTAACTGGCCTCGCCGCGCTAATTGCACCAATGCAAACCATTCCAATCGAGTGCTAATTTAATTAGAAAGCACCCATTTTAGTTAATTTGTTCGAGAAGATCACCGCAAACTCCTGGAGAGAACAGATGTTCCCCTCTCCCCCGATGAACATTCCGGGCTTTGTAAATGGCTCCGCTCAGCCTTGTTTAGGAGAGAAAAGAGGATTTTATAGCCGCAAACGACCCTTTCTGTAAACATTTTACAGCTCTCTGCACGTTTGAGTGACGATAAACCCCGAGCAGCTCGGCGGGCTGCAAATTTGGGACCATACGGCCGTCATTTTATTGTCATATTTCACGGTCGTAACGTTAATGGAAGATGCTCGCTCCAGTCTTTTTTAACGGCTCCGCTGAGCACGCTCAACCGCCTCGGCTTCCGAGGAATTCGGGGAGCTGCGGCAGCGGCGGCTTCTGGGTTTGTTTACGGCTCCTGCTTCTGGAGGGATAAGTTTGGGAATGTGGATTTTCGCCTCTCTTCCCGCCGTGGTTGAGAGATGACTCCAGCGGGGCACGGAACTGCCGCTGTCACCGCTCCCGTGGTGGCAGGTCTTGATACAAACATTCCCAGCTCCAAGAATCTGAGGATTAGAGAATATCCCAATTTAGAAGGGACTCTCAAGTCCAGCTCCTGGTCCTGCATAGGAGAACCCCAGTTTGATTTGGGAGATATCCAGTGCTGCCGAGCTCCATGTGGATGTGGCCAGTCTCTCTTGGGTCCCATAGGATCTTCATTGCCTTCAGAATCTCCCTCAATTCTTCTTCTGCCAGCAGATTTTTGCTCCAGAACTTCTTTTTGGTAGCCAGGTGAGACAACCAAGCCTTTGATCAGTCGAGTTGATGGCAGAAGATGCCCTGGAGCTTTCCACAAAGCATCTGCATGGCTGGGGATGGAGGGCTTGGACACAAGGGATAACAGGAGCTGGCATCACTGTCAGCTTTGACCCCAGCAGGACTTGGTGCAGTTTGTTCCTCTTGGGAGGAAGAAATTGGGATAAAATACAGGGAATTGGTTTCTCTGTGTGGTCACAAACATCTCCAGGGTGGTGAGGCCTTGGCACAGGTTTTCCAGAGAAGTTGTGGATGCTCCATCCCTGGAAGTGTTCAAGGCCAGTTTGGATGAGGCTTGAAGCAGCCTGACTAGTGGAAGATGTCCCTGCTGATGGGAATTGGTCCTTAAGGTCCCTTCCAACATAAACCATTTTAGGATTCCATTAAAAAATGGGCAAAAAACTAGCATAGAAGAAAAATATTTCAGTCCTGGAAAAGGTGTGAGATCTGGCCTAAATTGGACACTTTGTAATGAGGAAATTAAATCACAGCAAAGTTTCTGACTTTTGGAGCTTCTCAGAGCCACCAGGACATGAGGAGACCCAACCCCAGCCTCCAACAAGACCTGGGTCATCTGTGGCACCCCAAAGGCTGAAGGTATCCCGAGCCCAAATGGGATGTAGGGGATGGAGATGGAAGGATCACAGAATCATTAAAGTTGGAAAAGACCTCTAAGATCATCAAGTCCAACCTGTGACCAATCCCCACCTTGTCACCAGACCAGAGCCCTGCGTGCCACATCCAGTCATTCCTTGGGATGGGGACTCCAAACCTCCGTGGGCAGCCCCTTCCAATGCCTCACAACCCTTTCCATGAAGAAATTTTTCCCGATGTTCAACTTGAACCTCCGCAGTCCGATGGATCCATGTTGTCCTACTTGAGGGATGGGTGCATTTAGACTCAGTTTTTGGGGTCTCATCCACCTGTGGCAGAAGGTTTGGGTGGAGGAGCAGCAGGATGAGTTTCTAGCGCAGGTTGTCACCACATGGATTTAGTGCAGGATGGAGCTAAGGAGGTCCAACCCTCCCCATATGCTTTTTCCATATAAAAACCATCTGTGGAAAATTTTGGGATGTAGCCCTTGCTGCTGGGCTTTCCACCCCATCTTTTGTTGTCGAGTTTTATT
>WEZZ01016777.1:0-16719 GCA_013400585.1 Chloropsis cyanopogon | reverse complement strand
CGGCTGAGCCCCGCAGCAGAGCTCCGGTGGAGGGTCCCGGAGCCCGGCTGAGCCCTGCAGCAAAGCCCCATCTCGGACGCCTCTGAATCTCCCCGCAAAGTCCCATCGGAGCGTCGCGGAGCGCGGCTGAGCCCCGCAGCGGATCCCGGTCGGAGCGTCCCGGAGCCCCGCTGAACGCCGCCGCAGAGCTCCGTCAGAAGGTCCCGTAGCCCGCCTGGCTGAATCCCACCGCAAAGTCCCGTCGGGAGTTCCCGGAGCGGAGCCCCCCCGGAGGGTCCCGGAGCCCGGCAGCAAATCCCCGTCCGAGGGTCCCGGAGCCCCGCTGAACCCCACGGCAAAGCCCCATCGGAGGCTCCCGGAGCCCGGTCTGGGCAGCCGCTTGCACCGGAGCCCGCTCGGGAGGAGGCTCCCGGAGCCCGCGGGACCCTCGGTGAGCGGCGGTGCCCGGGGGCTGCCCCCCCGGTCCCTCCATGGACTGAGATGGCCTCGGAGCTGGCCATGAGCGCGGAGCTGCCCACGAGCCCCCTCGCCATCGAGTACGTGAACGATTTCGACCTGATGAAGTTCGAGGTGAAGAAGGAGCCGGCGGAGGCGGAGCGGCTGTGCCACCGTCTGCCAGCCGGCTCCCTCTCGTCCACCCCGCTCAGCACGCCCTGCTCCTCCGTGCCTTCCTCGCCCAGCTTCTGCGCTCCCAGCCCCGGTGGGCAACCGGCCCCCGGCCCCCCGGCTACCACCGCCGCTTCCCTGGGCTCCAAACAGCAGCTGGAGGAGCTGTACTGGATGTCGGGTTACCAGCATCACCTCAACCCCGAAGCTCTCAACCTGACGCCGGAGGACGCGGTGGAGGCGTTGATCGGTGCCCCTCACCATCATCATCATCACCACCAAGGGTACGAGCCCTTCCGACCTCAGCCCTTCGGGGGTGAGGAGCTGCCGCCGGCCGCGCATCACCATCCCGGCCATCACCATCATCATCATCACCACCTACGCCTGGAGGACCGGTTCTCCGACGATCAGCTGGTGAGTATGTCCGTGCGGGAGCTGAACCGGCAGCTGCGGGGCTTCAGCAAGGAGGAGGTGATCCGCCTCAAGCAGAAGAGGAGGACCTTGAAGAACCGGGGCTACGCTCAATCCTGCCGCTACAAGCGGGTCCAGCAGCGGCACATCTTGGAGAACGAGAAATGCCAACTGCAGAGCCAGGTGGAGCAGCTCAAGCAGGAGGTGACCCGCTTGGCCAAGGAAAGGGATCTGTACAAAGAAAAATACGAGAAGTTGGCCGGCCGGGGCTTCCCGAGGGAGCCCTCCCCATCCGCCGCCCCAAAAGCCACCGCTGACTTCTTCATGTGAGCCGGGCTGGTGGGATGGGGTGGGATCCCCTTCTTGTTTTTTTTTTTTTTTTCCTCATGCGGGGGGGGCAAACCCCCCGCTTATTTTTAAAAAAAAAAAAATTAATATTATGAAGTCCCCACTGAAATTTTGGGGAGGGGAAGTTGATCTCCCTCCCTCCCACCACGCACCCACCCATCGGGACTCGGGGTGGGGGGTCCTGGGCTGGGGGAGTGGGGGGCAGCCCTGCATGCGGGACGTGTACGGCCACCCGCCCCCCTTCCCGGGAGCATCAGCGCCATCCAGGTGGCTTCTCCCCACCTTTTCCTGCGGGTTTTCCCCTCCACTGGGATTTTTATGCTTCGAGGGATCCCCACGGATCGGTCGGGGGGGTCCCCGGCAGCGCTGCGCCCTGCCCGGCCCCTCTGCCCACCCCCCATTCCCGGCCGGCAAACCTGAGCCACATTTAACTTATTCACCCTTGTAAATATGTAGAAAATTAATCATCATCAGCCTTTTTTTTTTTCTTTTTTTTTCTTTTTTTTTTTTTTTTCCTTGAGCCTATATTTTGCTTGGTGATTTACGAGAAAAAGAAAACGAACGAAAAAAAGAAAAACCAACAAAAAAACCCTAAAATCCTTTAGAAAAGAGAAAAAAAAAATTACACGAGTCTTAAAAGTTTGTATGTAATAGCATGCAAATAATATCCGAGTTAATTTAATGATGTTGGGAAGAAGCCGAATGCACTATATACAGGAATCGATTGGGTGAAATAATACTGTTTTATAGAGATTTAAAATTATCTATGCTCTTAAAAATAGTGGGGAGGGAAGGGGAGGGAGGGGAAGAGGTAACAATTTTAGGGTGACCTGAAAGGCAATATAGTAATATATGGACTGCAAACGGTTGGCTGCTATCTCACTATGCACCAGATTTATTTATTAACCCTCGGGAAACGGAAAAATCTTATTTTAACCTCGATGTTTGGAGAGAAAAAAAAAAAAACAGACGGCAAGAAAATGCACATTATTTGTTGTGGAAACAAGAGAAAAAAAAAGAGGATTAAGAATTCGTACAATCGTTGGAGCGAAAGCGGGACCGATCCTGTGCGGAGAAGCGGGGCGGGTTTGTTTGTTTGGTTTTTTTTAAAACGAGTTGCTTATTTAAAAAAGGAGAAAAAAAAATTAAAAAAACAAATTTTGGGGGAGGGGGGGGAACAAAAGGGTCCTGCGGACAAAGCGAGCTTGGGAGCCTGGTGCATTTTAGGGACTGATCGTGCGAAGCGTTTTTAACGACCTGTTGTTTCGATTTGTGACGGTTTTAATGATGTTGCATCAAGATAAAAACTTATATTCAACTAGAGCCTGGGTCGGGTTTTCTCTCAACTTTTGGGGGGGGTCCCGCATCATCGGGGTTTTGTTTGGGGGTTGTTTGTTCTTCCCTTTGATTCCCGGTGCTGATGCAAAACCTTCCCCAAGCTCTCCCGCTGAGATAAGCCCGGTGTTGAGCGTCGCCTCTGCCCCATTGAACTCTGGCTTTTCACTTTTCCGGCCTTTTTTTTGTTTTGTTTTTGTTGTTTTTTTTTTTCAGCCGGGTTCTGGGTGTTTTTGGTTTTCTTTCCTGGCTGGAGGGTCCTGGAGACCTTCATCCCTGCAGCTGCTGGAAAGTCACCGGATCCAGTTTGGTTCCAGCTTGTCCGACACCGTCCCGATGAGCCGCTGGCTTGATTTTCAACGGTAATAAATTATTTTTCTTTCCTCTTTTGGCTTCTCCCTCTTGACTTTTTAATTTAAAAAGGACCCCTTAACAAACCAAGCCCGCACCTTCCCTAATCCGAGCTTCTGGGCTGGTATTTTACTAAGATTTTTGGGTTTTTTTGGGACTGTTTTTAAGGATGTTTCTCCCTTTGCCGCAAACCCCAAGCGCAGCTGCAGATTTTCTCGGACTCAGTGGGACGAATTCCAACACAACCCTTGGTACAACGTATCTTTTTGGGCATTTTATGTGCTTTTAAAATATTTTGGTGCATTTTCTGTCATATATTTTTGCCCAGGCTCAGCTGTGGCAGGTCCCCAAGCTGTGGCATGTCCCCTCCTGCCGCTTCCATAAATCTCCGCCGTGCTCATGTAACCCCCTGGCTTTTCCCGGGATTTGTGGGGTGCCTGCAACTTCACAACCCTCTGGTCTTGCCTTTTCTGCACCTCCAAACCCCACTTCCCTTTTTCTTCATCTTTTTTCTGACTTTTTGGTGTCTTACTGTGTGACCAGAGGGTTTTTGAGCAGCCTGAGCTCGGCTCAGTATCTGACTTGGATTTTGGGATGGGAGCTGGGATGCAAAGAGGGACATTTGTCCCAGGGCTGGACAAAAAGGGGGGTTTGGAAGGTGGGGGATTTGCCCCTTATTCCTGTATTTATTTAGATCCAGGGAAGCTCTGCAAACCTGGCTCTAAATAAAATTAACCCGTGCAGCCTCTCACGGGACATCGCGCCCTCAAATTTTTTGGAGGTGACTCACGGCTTCCTGGTGGGGTATTCCCTAATTTTCTCCCAATATCCCTTTCTCTTGGCATATGTTTTTGGGGGTGGAAGAACACATCCAGCTGCCTGGTCATGATGAAACAAGAATCTGGGGAGGAAAATGTATTTGGGGCTGGTACCTTCCCCAAACCAACCTGGGGATCTCGGTCCCCACTGCCTAAATCCTCACTCCTGGACCTTCCCGTGATCCACATTCCCTGTGGGCACATCCTGGGGGTCACTGCCCCTTTTCCCAGCTGTGCTGGGGCTGGTTGGGAAAGCAGAGCTGACTTTGGGGGCTGTGTGGGGTTTTGTGGGAGCGCTGTCCCGTGGGGTGTCACCCCAGGACACAGCGAGGTGACTGCGATCATCTCCTGCTCCGGAATCCTTTCCCCGCTTCCATGGCAGAGCGAAGGCAGCAATTTAGGATTCCAAACTTTCCCCTTTGCCCTCTCCTTTTGGTTTTATTTTGGGGTGCAACAACCTGGGAAAGATCCCAGATTATTTTGGCAATCCAGGTATTATCCCTTCCTCTTTATCCCGAAGAGATCCCCAATTCCGTGTGCCACTGTGATTTATTTTTTTAGTTCCCCACTGATTTTTTTTTTTTTCCCCAAACCCTCCTTGAAATCCCCTAATAGCTGGAGCAGGACACAGGGTGTTGCTGCCACCCTTTAATTTTGGTTCTCCACGGGGAACCCCATCCCACAGTTTTTTTTGGGAGATTTGGGGGTGGAATTGCACCCTTCTGCCCCATCCTCCTGACTTTCTCCGTGCTCCTGAAACTCCCAGATTTCTGGGATTTGGCTTTGCTGAATAAATAATAAAAACTAAAGTGCTTTAAGCCTAAATTTGGCTGGTTCATGACTCGTCTCCTTTTTGGGGCTGAGCCGCCCCTGCACCCCGGGCACTGCGGGTTGTCTGGGTGGTCCCTGCTTGGGTTTGCAGCTTATTTTTGGGATGGCTGCAATATTTGCAGGATCATGTGTGTGCATGCATGCTGGCACATGTTTTGGGATGGGGATGGGGTGGGACAGGGCCATGTGTCACCCATGTGCTGCAGGACTGCGGACATCCGCAGGTGCCACCTCGCCTGCTGCAGGGGGACGCTGTGTGGCGTTTGGGGGCACCCTGACCTGCTTTCAAAGCTTTTCCCTCATTTTTCCTGATCCCTGAGCGGGGCTGGAGCCTCCTTCTCCATCTTCCTGCTGCTTTTTGGGGTCTGCAGGGGGTTGCAGCAGGACCTCGGGACACCACACCGTCCCTCCTGTGAGGATCTGCAGTCCCTCCGCTCATCCTGGGCATCTCCTGCATCCTCAGCTCCATCCTCAGCCTTTTCCAGGGGTGGAAACATCAGCCCAATCCAAAAGGATGCCCCAAGGGCTGGCTGGCACTTGGGATGGGGACATGGGGACAAGCCCTGGGGGTCCTCTTTGTGTCCCCTTCCTGCAGAGCTCCTTAACCCCATTTCCAAGCTTTACTTGCCCATTCAAGGCCCCGCGGGCATCGCTGAGCTGGGAAATGGCTGGAATTCCTCCAGATTCCCAGCCCGTGGGTTTTCCACAGGGCAGAGGGGTGATTTTGAGGGGTGCTCACCCCCAAACACAGCAGTACCCTGGAGCACATTTTCCATGGATGTTCAGGATCGGGCACAGCCCCTGGAAAAGTCCCCTTGAAGTGGTGCAGGGTGCTCCATGCCACCTCCAAGCAGGAATTGCCGGGATCGCTGGAATCGGGTGGAAAACCACAAGAGGACGATCAATGCAGCATCTCCAAAGTGTCCCTCATTCCTTCCTCCTCAGTTATTGATGCTCCCACCCCACAGGTTTGTCCCAAAACCGCTCCGGTGTTTGCACAAATCCCGACATCTCCACAAATCCCGACATCTCCCTAAGGTGAGAACTCCAGTCCTGGGGTGGAAGCAGGTTGGGCTGCTGGGCATGGATGAATCTGGGGTAATGTTCACTTAAAAAGCAGCAATTAATTTGAATCTCAGCCAAATTAATCCTGGACAAAAGAAAATCTTGGGTTTGGCTCCGAGCTCAGGGCTGAGCCGCTGTGAGCAGAGCCTGGGTTTGGTTTGGAGCTGGAATTTTTTGGCTCGAGTGAATCTTTATATCCTGGCTCGGCCAGAGTTGGATTTTTGCACATTCCCTCCTTTCCGTGCTCTGTGTCTGCCCGCCTCCTCAATATTCCTGCATCCGTGGCACACAAACACTGCCCTGCCCATGTTACATAAAAATATATTTATATAAAATAAATTTATCTCCATTTATCAGAGAACAGAGCTCTGTTCATGGGATCATGGCTTTGGCACTGCATGGCTCATCCTGAAGGCTGGAATTTTTTCCAGCTCTCTCCCTTCCCCCAGCCCGTGCATCCCAGTTCCAATGATGTCATCCCTAAACTCAGCAGGAAGTGAGGTCCTTCCCAAAATCCAGGACACGGAATAGCATGTACAGGACTACAGCTGGGATTTTATCCCAAATTCCTTGGGTTTGGGTGGGTTTGTGTCACCCAGGGGTGCTGCTGCTGCTGCTGCTGTGGGAATTGGGATGCAGGTATACGGATCCAGAATACGGGTGTGGGATGCAGGAGGAGGGATATGGGATACAGGGGGTGGGATGCAGGATGCACAAATACAGGACAGCAGATATGGGATGAAGGTAGTGGGATGCAGGATACGGATGTGGATAGGGGATGGAGGGATGCAGGACACTGGATGTGGGATGGAGGTAGTGGGATTCAGGATATGGGATGCAGGAGGCGGGATGAAGGAAGTAGGATACAGGATTTAGGATGTGGGATGCAGGTATTGGGATGAAGGATATGGGATGCAGGATGCAAGGATACAGGATGTATCATTGGGTGTGAGATGCAGATGGTGGGATATAGGATGCAGGATGGAAGGATGGAGAATATTGGATGTGGGATGAAGGACATGACAAATAGGACATGAGAATTGGGATGCAGGATATGGGGCATAGGGGGTGGGATATGGAATGTGGGATGTGGGACGCTCCCTGCAGCAGGCTGTGGGCTGGTTGTCACTGCCCCTTGATCCAGGAGGAAAGGGAAGCTCTGGATTGTGAGGATCAAGAAGGAGCCTGGCACTGCCCAGCCCACCCTTCCCTGGTCGCATAAACTGAATTAAGAATGCAACACCGGCAAATCCCAGCAATTCCAACTCGTACCCATCGCTGCCTGTGTGTGTGCAGGTGGTGGGGTAAAGCAGGTGGGATATGGGATGCAGGAGGTGGGAAATGGGATGCAGGATGCACATCCACATGTGTGCAGGGAGAACAGCTCACTGCCAAGTGGGAAACGTTCCAGGACAGCGTCAGTCCTCAGATCTGGAGGTGATCGGATCCTGCCAGCCAATGTCCTTTGCTATCTCAGCTGCCTGGGAAGTGCAGCTTTCCTTGGAGCCACCATCCCCAGTGCCTGGGAATGCCCTTGTTCCCCTCTCCATCCCCACAACTCCGTATCCCTCCCTGCCAAGCTCCCAGTTAAATCATCAGCTCAGTGTTTAATTACCCACACCATAAAACCCAAAGGTTCCCCGGGTTTTCACCCCCCTCCAATCCTTCCTTTCCATGGATGAGAGTGCAGGGAAAGCAGAGGGAGCATCTTCCCACCCCCACCAGGTTATTTATTCATGGAAAAGGCCGAGGCTGGAGCGCGGCTCCGGCACAGCCCTGGCAGCTGGCGGCTCCCTGGGAGCTGTAATTTGCACAAGCAAAAATAAACTAATTGTTATTTTCCATTTACATAAAGGGAAGGGAAGAGAGGTTGGAAGAGAGGGAGAAGGAGGCCGGGAATGCGAAGGGAATGTGCTGCCAACTCCTTCTAGGAGGGCTGTGCCAAAGTACCGGCTCACTCCCTGCTCCCGTGGGGCTCATCCTGCCTGTCTGGTTGCTGGAGGAGTTGAAATTTATGGAAATGATGGTACTGCACCATCATCTTCCTCACCATAGAGTCAGGGCCCACTTCCAGAGGTGTGAAGCCCATCCTGATGAAGGTGCAACACAACAGGACAGAGAGGACAACCGCTTCCACCAGCTGGATGGGAGGAAAAACCTGCTGGCCTCAGGACAGATTTGAGGGATGGATGGAGATTTATTTGGAGTTTTCACTTTGGCCGTGGTGTGTGGATCCAAAAGAAGGGCCTGGGCATAGAAGCCTGGAATGGTTTGGGTCAAGAGGGAACTTAAAGAGCATCCAGTTCCAACCTCCTGCCAGGGGCAGGGACACCTTCCAGTATTCCAGGTGTCTCCAAGCCCTGTCCAACCTGGCCTTGGACACTTCCAGGGGTGGGGCAGCCACAGCTTCTCTGGGCACCCTGTGCCAGGGCCTCCCCACCCTCCCAGGGATTAATTTATTCCCAATATCCCATCTATCCTTGCCCTCTGGCAGTGGGAAACCTCAGGTCTTTGAGACTTCAATCCTTTTCCCAAGTGGCCATTGCTGAAGGGCACTGGGTGGGGATGTGTTTGTGGATCTGGGCTTGGGATGGAGGTGGGAGTGATGATAAACAGCAGAGGGGGATGGGAGTGCTCCTCTCTCATCAACTCTGTGCAGCCCAAGGATTCCTTGGACCAGGGAGGAGGAAGAAGAAGAAAAGAGGTTTCCCAGAGAGGCTGTGGATTCCCCATCCCTCGAAGTGTCCAAATTGGACAGATCTCCAGATTCGATGAGATTGGAACAACCTGATCTAGTAGAAGGCATCCCTGCCCATGGCAGTGTGGTCGGAACGTGATGATCTTTAAGGTCCATTCCAACCCAAGGAATTCCATGATTTCATGAGGAACACATCCGTGACCCCATGCATTGGATGGAGCGGAGACTGGAGATGCTGTCACCAGCAGCATCAGCACAGGAGAGACCCCATCTGTGCTGCCACATCTTGGGAACCTTTGTCATAACACATGGAACGAGACGTCGCGGGCGTTTAATTCCGATTTACGCCGACAGGTCCTGTCCGTTAATTAAATATCCATTGATTGTTCGGAGAACACTTCCTTGGGTTTATCGCGTTTCTCCGAGACAAATCAAATTGCCACGTCATTAACTTCCAGCTCTCCAATCCATACATAATTACTGCCTTATTAATACCTGCGAGTTATGAGGAAGTTTGAGGCAATTAATATTTGTGGGATAGTTTGTATCAAGTTAATTCCGTCAGGGTTATGTTAATAATGTGGTCATCTAATAAGCTGGATAATTAACGCCTTTCTCGTTAGCATTCTCAGGTGCCAGTTGAATGTCAGGCCAGGCTTTGTGGCCGGGCTGTGTTTAATTAAACTCGTTATTACAGAGGGATTCATGGCTGTTACATGTGAACAGAGCCAGGTAGGAGCAGCACATGATTCCTGCCCTGCCTGGGCTTTGGATGCCAAATGGGTTTGGGAATGGGTTGGAAATGGGATTTAGGGGCTGTTCCAAGGCTGGGCACAGGCGAGTTTTTGCTCCATTTCTTGGGCAAACACTGTAAGAAATAGTGTAGACAACACACGAGCACTGCCACCAGTCATTCTCTCGAGGGCCAAGTTTTAAAAATAAAGTCACTTCATCTGTATTTTTCACGTTTGTTGGCTGTGATCTCTGAACAGCTATTAGATCAAATTCCTCAAGAGGTTTAAGGAAAAAAAAAATTCCGATTTCTGAGTTCTGATCAGCTTGATGGGTGCAGGAGAGAAGCTGTGGGTAGCAGAGGAGGTCAACCCCCACATGCCCAGGATACCTCGCAGCCAGAAGGACATTTTGAGCAAAATCTTCAGCTGAGATAATTGGAAGGTCAGGATATGGTCCTGGTCAGTGTTGATCCATCTTGACTCAGAGCAGGGTTTGGATTTGAGGGATGATCTTCCAGGGAAGTGGCAAAAACCATGGGCTCCCTGATGTGGACATGAACAGTGGAATGGGGAAACTGCCGGGAGCATTTGTGACCACGTTCCCCAGCAAGCCCAAAAATGGTCCAAAATCTATCCCCATGAAAATGCGGGCAAATTTTAGGCTCAGCTCTAGCCCAGATTTGAAGCTTTGGGTTTGGTTTCTTCCCGAGCTGGCAGGAGTTTTCCCAGTGCACCCCAGCCCTGGGATCATCTCACTCCATGCTGCTTCCCTGGGGTTTTCCTGAGGCCTCATCCCTGGAGTTCTTGGCCGTAAGAACTTCTCCGGGAGACATCCACGACCTGACTGAGCCTGCCCACAGCCTTCCCTCCCCTGCTGCTCGTGAATAAAAGATGGACCCCGTCTACCTGGCCTGTTTGTCCTCGTGAAAAATTCATCAGCTGCTGATTAAGTTTTAAGGAAGGGCCGTGTTGCTCTCAGGTGGGTCGATGTTCTCCGGCTGCCCAGAGGGGTGGGAAGCCATGGAGTTGGGATTTGCCCCCTCTGCTTGCTCTGGAAAAGGAATGGGGACAGTTTTGCTCCTTCCCTGCTCCTGGTTGGGATCCCTGCAAGAAATCCTGGAATAGTGGGAGGAGAAGGACCCAGGCTGGGCTTGGCTCATGTTTGGGAAGGTGATGATCCAGAGCAGCTCCAGAGAACACCAGAAATTGTGGAATCTGGGAAAGGAGACACAAGCCATTACCACAGAGAGGAAAAAGANGCAAAATCTTCAGCTGAGATAATTGGAAGGTCAGGATATGGTCCTGGTCAATGTTGATCCATCTTGACTCAGAGCAGGGTTTGGATTTGAGGGATGATCTTCCAAGTAAGTGGCAAAAACCATGGGCTCCCTGATGTGGACATGAACAGTGGAGTGGGTAAAGTGCTGGGAGCATCTGTGACCACATTCCCCAGCAAGCCCAAAAATGGTCCAAAACCTATCCCCATGAAAATGCAGGCAAATTTTAGGCTCAGCTTTAACCCAAATTTGAAGCTTTGGGTTTGGTTTCTTCCCGAGCTGGCAGGAGTTTTCCCAGTGCACCCCAGCCCTGGGATCATCTCACTCCATGCTGCTTCCCTGGGGTTTTCCTGAGGCCTCATCCCTGGAGTTCTTGGCCGTAAGAACTTCTCTGGGAGACATCCACGACCTGACTGAGCCTGCTCACAGCCTTCCCTCCCCTGCTGCTCGTGAATAAAAGATGGACCCCGTCTACCTGGCCTGTTTGTCCTCGTGAAAAATTCATCAGCTGCTGATTAAGTTTTAAGGAAGGGCCGTGTTGCTCTCAGGTGGGTCGATGTTCTCCGGCTGCCCAGAGGGGTGGGAAGCCATGGAGTTGGGATTTGCCCCCTCTGCTTGCTCTGGAAAAGGAATGGGGACAGTTTTGCTCCTTCCCTGCTCCTGGTTGGGATCCCTGCAAGAAATCCTGGAATAGTGGGAGGAGAAGGACCCAGGCTGGGCTCGGCTCGGCTCATGTTTGGGAAGGTGATGATCCAGAGCAGCTCCAGAGCACACCAGAAATTGTGGAATTTGGGAAAGAAGCCAGGACCACAGAGAGGAAAAAGGCCCCAGGTGACCTGAGCAAGGTCTTCCATCCCTGGAGAGTGTGGTGACCACTGAGGTTCTGCCTCAACAGAGGGACAGCATTGCCAGTGGGAAAAAAGAGGGAATTAACAAAAATTAAAATACTTTTCCTTTCTGATTATCCATAATCCCTAAAATAAAGGCTCTGCTGCTTATTTCTCCCCTCCCCTCCTCTTGTCTCACTCCAAGGGCACAGAGGAGATGCTCAGGAGCTCATTTTTAACTGCATTTAGCAGCTCATTTAATACTATCCCTAAAAATTTTCTTGCTGGAGATGGCTTCTCATGTTCCCAGTTCTGGGACAGGCTGGGGAAAGAGAGGAGGGAAGGATCCTCCACCACTCCATGTGTGGGGGCTGTGCTCATGCTGGCACCACAAACTTGCCTCCCTGGTCAGAGGTTCCTGCTCCATAAATATTTCAGGAAGCAGCGTGGGGGTCCCAAGGGTCTCCTGGGATGGGTCGTTAGTGCAGGATGAGGAAGCATCGGACAGACAGCAGAGGAGGAGGCAAAAAAACTGCAATGAAAACCAAGCAAAAGCTGCCAAAGCCACAAGGTCAGGCATGAAATATTCATGGAGCCATCCGTGCTGGAAGACAGGTGTGGAGGTCCTGGGGAGGCTGCGGAAACCCCGCTCTGGCTTCCTTCTCTCCTGTCATCAATGCAAAGTTTGGGGCAGTGGTTAAAGATGTATGAGCCCAGTTGGGCAACAGCTGGACACATCTGGCACCACATCCCCCCAGTGCTCCTCTCCTGTGCTCTGTGAAAAGTGGGTGGTGGGATTGGGAGGGGACACTTGGTGGCCAAGTGTGGGCTGGGCCCTTCGGGAATCACAAGGAGAAATGGGCTTTGGGATGGAGGTGGTTGGATGGGAGGGATGGGATGGAGGTGCTAGGATGGGAGGGATGGGCAGTGGGATGGAGGTGGTTGGATGGGAGGGATGGGATGGAGGTGGTTGGGATGGGATGGAGATGGTTGGGATGGGAGGGATGTGCTTTGGGATTTAGGTGGCTGGATGGGAGGGATGGAGGTGGTTGGATGTGAGGGATGGACAGCAGGATGGAGGTGGTTGGGTTGGGATGGGAGGGATGGCAGTGGGATGGAGATGGTTGGATGGGCGGGATGGATGGAGGTGGTTGGATGGGAGGGATGGAGGTGGTTGGATGTGAGGGATGGAAGATTTACCAGAAGGGATGGGCAATGGGAGGGATCAATGCGGTTGAGTTGGAGGGATGGGCAAAGGGCTGGGGTTGGTTGTTCTGGAACGGATGGATGGATGGATGGATGGATGGATGGATGGATGGATGGATGGATGGAAGGAAGCGGTTGTGGTGTAGGAATAGGCAATGGAATTTAGGAATTTGGGTTAGAGGGATGAGCAATGGGAGGCAGGTGGATTGTGGGAGGAACAGGTGAAGGTGGCTGGATGGGAAGGATGGAGGCTCAGATGGAGGTTTTTCCCTACATTTCCCTTTTTGGGAAAGATGTGTGTCCTGTTTGGCCCCTCCATGTCCTGTCAGAGCAGTGCAGAGCCTTCCCAAATCCCATCTCCAGCTGGGAATTCAGCCCCATGCCCATGGACCATCACCTTCCTTCCTGGTCACCACATCTACCGGCAGCCCCCGACTGCCCTAGAGATGAAATTCCCGAGCAGGTGTTGAACCACCTCTTCCTAAAAACAACACCCCATTTTCTTACACAAATTATTTCCTTTTGCCTCTGTGGAAGCTCATTAGAATTCCTAAATGCGACCACACGGATCGATGATGTGCCGGGCCAGCGCACGGCAGTCGATTCCCGTTTTCCAGGAGACTTTTCCTCCCTGTCTAATCGGGGATGGCAACGTCTTTCTCCTTGATTTTTGCTCCGGTATTGGTCCCCTGCTGATTAATTTCCAATGGGTCACCTCAGCAGGGAAGGAGGCTCTCCAGTTTAATTAGGAATGGGTAATATGAGTGTGGATTATCCCGCAGCTGACCAGTGGTATTGTGGATGAGTGCCAGGAGTTTCAGCCTTTCCTAAAATGAAAATTCAAAAAGAAAATACTTGGAATAAAAGGCTTTGTGCTTATCAGGACAGTGTCCAGCTCGGGAGCTGATTAAGCGGCTTCGTTGCCACCTGCCTGAGCCCACAGGCAGCTTATCCCAGGCCTTTCCACAGGGATGCTGTTCCCAAAACGGTGAGTGCCACCAAACAGTAGAGGATGCAACAACTCTTTGCCTTATGGGAATTTACGGGATGAGAGGGCAACATCCTTGCCTCGCCCCTGTGCTTTGCTGTCCCCCAGGAGCACCGTGACACTCGGATCCGTGCACACACACACTCGCTCCCGTCGGTTTTCCCGGCTCCAGGTCTCCTTGCTGGGAGCTGCCGAGTCAGCAGGCCGCACATCTGCAGCACGGGATCCACCGGAGGATGATATAAATCAGGATTTTTTTTTTCTCCTCTTGGATTTTGGCAGCTTCCCGGCACTCGCAGCTGTGCCTGCGCCCTGGGAAATCTGCTCCGGTGACTCCCGCGCTGCCGGCTGGGAATGCGCCTGGTCCCCAGGAGCTTTTGGAGCTGTGGGGACAGATGTGTCCCCTCCCATGGATGAGCTGGGAAGAGGGGAGATGCTGTTAATTCCCTAATCCTAGGGGTGCTGTCCTGGCACCCCTTTCCATGCAGCTTCATCCCTATCCCTTCTCCTTGGTGCTCTTGGAGCATTTTTGGATGTTGTTTCCATCAAGGAGAACATCCTGGACCAAGCAGCATCAGCCCGGTCCCAAACCCTCCCCACGATGCTTGGAAGGGGGGAATAAGGTGTTATGGAATATGGGAAACCTGTTAGGATGGGGATCTCCCTTCCAAGCCTGGGATCCCATGTGCCACTCCCGACATCCACATTCCTCATTGGAAGCTGGATGAGGCCTATCAGCTGGATAATTAGGATAATGAGTTGCCCCAAGGCAGTTTTTAGCCTCGGTGGGAATAGTGGGAAGGCTGGAGGAAAATCTTCTCCCACTAAGAACCTCTAATCCCATTCATGGAGAATAAATTTTCCCAGTGCCTCAGTTTCCCTGGATGTAAATAGGGATGTGTGGGGTGGGTCGGTGACATGGCCCATCCTGAGGGTCATATTACATTTTCCAAGGGATTTTTGAGGCAGGGACTGCCATGCGCCTGTTCTTTCATCCCTATTTTCCATCACCTGGATCTCCAACCCCCTTTCCCTGATATCCTAACAGTGGCCGTGGTTAGGGGCAGATGGGAAAATGGGATGCAGGAGCTTGGGAGGGATTTTGCTCAATCCTTGCTGCCCTGACTCGTTTTGTTTTTGCACTGTGCTCCCTTCCCTATGGACACGGGTTCTCCACAGGGGTTGGAAACAGGAAAGGTGCAGGCAAGGCGGGGAATTCTCTCTCTCTTGCGATCCCTTTGTGTCCCGGTGTAATCAGCTCTGATTTATTCCCTTTGATTATTTTTTTTTTAGGCTTTTTTGTTGTTATTTTTCATTTTTCCTCAGTGTCAGCATTTTTTTCCCCCAATCTCTCCCCGACTCCCCCTTCCCCTGCGATTCACCAGCAACCTGAGACCGGGAATTATTTGGGATGCAAAGGGCTGTTAGTGGGTCACTGGTCTCCTTCAGTGGCATCTTCCAGCTTCCAAGCTCTTAACCCTTCCCAAGCCACAAGAGGAATCCTCCACACATCCCCCTTTCCCCCACAAAGATCCCCATGGAAAAATCCCTGGTGAGCCTGAAATACTCCAGGCAGAAGAGCCAGATGGGATAGGTTTGGGTAAATTTGGGCTGAAAAAAAAGACTTTGTGGCCGTTGGAATGCTGGATGCTCTGCTGGGAGACGGAATGGGTAATTATCGCACCTTTGGGAATTTGGAATACCAGTTGTGGGTGGAATGGGGTTGGGATGGGGACGGGACATTGCAATATGCTTGGACAGGCTTGCAGGCAGCACAGCCCTATGGGCAAAGCCAGAGCAACAGGAAATTTTGGGGCTTTGGGAAGAGTTTTAAGCACTTAAAAATTGGGATAATGGGGAAATTGGTGCTGCCAGCAGCAAATCCTCCCAGGATGTTGGGGACAGACTGGAGGGCACCAACGAGGTGGGAGATATTGGAGCAGGATTTGGGGCAGAAGTCTTTCCAGGGATGGAGATGTGAGGATCTGGGCAGCAGGGAGGGGTTTGGGAATGCCAGGATTAGATCTGTTGGCTATAGAGGGACAGTGGGTGGGATTTAGGGCACCATGACAATCTGGGATAAAAGGTGGGATGGGGGGCGTGCTGCTGTCATGGGACACTGGGCAGGAAGGGCTGTCCCAGCTGCACAGAGCAGATGTTTGGAAGAGCCCATGTTGGAACACACGCTCTGGCTCCTGGAATTTGCTTTGGAATGGCTGGTTCTCAACTATGGGACTGGAAAGGCTGTCGTGGGACACTGGGCAGGAAGGGCTGTCCCAGCTGCACAGAGCAGATGTTTGGAAGAGCCCATGTTGGAACACACGCTCTGGCTCCTGGAATTTGCTTTGGAATGGCTGGTTCTCAACTATGGGACTGGAAAGCCAAGACCAGGACAGAGAGAGGGAGCATCAGAATCCTGCAGGATCCTACAGGATCCAGTCTGGGGAACCTCAGGACAAGAAAGATGTTGAGGGGTTGGAGTGTATCCAGAGAAGGGAATGGAGCTGGGGAGGATTTGGAGCACCAGGAGTGGCTGAGGGAGCTGGAGCTGGAGAAAAGGAGGCTCAGGAGGGACCTTCTCCCTCTCTGCAATTCCTGGAAAGGAGGGTGGAGCCAAGTGGGGGTCGGGCTCTTCTCCCAGGGAACAAGGGACAGGACAACAAGAAATGGCCTCAAGTGGTGCCAGGGCAGGTCTGGGTTGGATATCAGGGAAAATTTCTTCATGGAAAGCATTGTCCAGCCTTGGCACAGCTGCCCAGGGCAGTGGTGTCACCATTCCTGGAGGAATTTAACATCCATGTGGATGTGGCACTCGGGGGCGTGGTCAGTGGTGGCCTTGGCAGTGCTGGGGGAGAGCTGGACTTGATCTTGGAGGGCTTTTCCAACCTGAATCATTCCATGATGGATGGATTTTGGCCACCACATGTCCCCACCAAGCTCCTCTTGCCCCACAATCCTCGCAGCTCCTCCAGCCCACGGAGAAAAGCCCATTCCCTACAGTTTTGTCACCACTTCCCAAAACAAGAAGGAATAAATCCATGAGGACATGGAGAAGCAGGAAAANTACTGAAGGCTTCTCTGCACCTCGTGGTGACACAAGTGGTGTGTGGCTAAAAAGTCACCAGGGTCGTCACTCTAATGGAGCTAAATTCGCTTGGAAAAAAAAAAAGAATGAAAATAAAAATAGCCCTGAAAATATTTAAGGAACCAAAAAAAAAAAAAAA
>WEZZ01016776.1:59920-71533 GCA_013400585.1 Chloropsis cyanopogon | reverse complement strand
GTGTCAGTGTAATTATCACCTGAACTGCCTAGATGATGGAAGATATTTGGGATCCAGTTCTGGTCTTGCCCATCTGTAGAAATGAACCTGCTTAGGTTCACCTCTAGAAAGTTTTCAGCCACTCAGATGGCTATCTCATAAATTTTTTGCCGAGACAAAAAAATTTCCTGCGGAGTGACAAAGTGGGGGTGTTTTTTCAGTTAGTAGATTACCAAAATAGCATTTTGAGCAGGACTATGTCTCAGCAAGAAAAAAATCGGAGAATAAAAAGGAGATGTCTCAATTCAGTGCATGGAGAGATAAGGAGATTCAAATCAAGACCTTTCCCATGTAGAAAAAAAAAATATTTTGGCTGATTTGCTGCATTCAGAAAATACTCTGGACATTAGCCTTAGCCAGATACATGATAACACAAAATATTACAAAGGTATTCAAAGGAATAACCCTCACTATCACTGTGGTCGTGGTTAGTAGAGCTGAATTTTATGGTCAGGTTCACAGATGGTTATAAAGTAATTCCAGCAGATATAAATAAGGTATTCTTTCTTGGTATTATCGTGATGCTTCAGAGTTAAGAATGACTTTGACATTGCAGGTGTGGAGAGCTGTTTACAAATCACCAGATGCAAACAAATCATTCAAAGACTTCCTGAACACAATTATGTTGTTCTGAAATATCTGATATGCTTTCTCCATATGGTGAGTATGGGCAAAATTCTCAAAGAGGTTTTATTTCTAAATTTATTCCTGTAAATTCAAAATTTAACATCTCCACAGAAGGGAAAACTGAATAGTTTAAATAGTCTGGTGAGGTGGTTGTGTAGTACTTATTCATAGACTGAACTTGGGATACAGAACCCTCTGGTTGTGATATAAGTCAGTGCTAAGCCATAGTCTTAGGCTTAGTCAGTGCAAAGCCATAGGCCATCCCTTCACCGTGAAATTCTTTAGACTTCATGAAAACTACTGCACACATTTAAATGAACTGTGCTGACACTGGTATATTTACAAGTCCTGTTCTTCCAGTCCACATTCACAACATTTGGGTTTTTTTAATTTAGTTTTGTGGGTTTTTTTTTTTTTTCCTATTTTGGAGTGAAAACATGAAAATAGTGGTTGTATAATTTTATGTGATGGATGGGTTTTAGGTGAAATCACCTGTTTTCCCTGAAGTATAAATCTTGGGCAACTAAAACACCAAATAAAGTAGTGTTATTTTAGAAAATTATATAATATTAATAAGTTTTGGAACAACCATCAGAAAAATATTTCATATTAAATCTTTAAAATAACATTTTCCTGTTTAAAATAGCTATTCATTACTATTGTTAAATGAAAAACCTAGAATGCAAGGATTTTTTTTTATGTTTCAGGATAAATTAAATCACATGCCTTCTGTCCTACTTTTAGGTTTGCTGATTTCTTTTAACCCATTTCTGGAAAACCTGTAAGGGTGAGGGTTTGGTGTGGGGCTGACAGATGGTAGATTTTAGAGAGATTCATCAGCAGCTCAAGCTTTCCCGAGGAAAAACATTCTTCCTCTGAAGAGAACAGCCTGGAGGCATTTTGTGTTCTCAGACGAGGCTGATAGAGATTCTGTAAGCACTCCTCATTCTCAAAATAACGAGGGCTGTTTGTCACTTTAAGTTTACCATTTCTTCGTGTGTGTTTTCAAAATATCCTCTATCTTAAACCAATGGTTGTGGAGAGGCATCATGTCATTTAACCAATCAAGTATCTGTTAGCGAAAGGCTCTATAAAGAGCACTTTGTTCTAATAAAGAGATTGCCTTCTGAACGAGAAATTCACGGAGTCCTGCGTCCTCATTCTATGCACAATAGTAACAGTTTGGGGAACATCAACTATGAATAGTTCTGCATTTAGCCTTGCGGCATACTTTGGCTGTGTAGAAAAAGACAGTCACAGGGCTGTACATTTCCCTTCCTTCTACCTTATCCAATGCATCACCTTTTTCAGAGTGCAGTTTTCAAACCTAGGTGCCTAAAATGAAGGCTCATGGTATAGCTGATACCTAAAGCAAGTGATGTCTCCTTCAAAAGCCCTGAGAGCCCACCACAGCAATCATGTCTGGGGAATTATACTGATTTTCACCAGTGAGGTAATTGGCATTCAGTAGCTCTTCTTGGGCTACAGTCATGTTGGCCATATTTTAGGCAACAGGGTATTTCAGAAACAAGTGCATTTAATCCCTTTTCCTGTCAAAATACTAGTAAAAAGCAAGATTAAAGGATAAACACATTGATATAACCAGCAGTTGCTATAATACCCACGTGTTCATTTACTGTTGCCTAGCTGAACTCTAAAGCTATTAAGGAAATCCACATGTCATTTACTATTATTTTAGCAACTGATATCTCTCCTCAGTGTTAAGAATCGTGTAAGTGACTTTGTTCCAGCAATAGATGCATCATCTTAATACACTTCTTAAGAGCTGAGCACTTGATCTGCTAATGAGGCGTGCAAAAGTACCACACAGTATTTTCTGTAATTGGGCAACAGAATATAGCATTATTTTTGAGTAGGCCTTATTATGTCAAGCACAGCATAAAGTGCTCACATCTCCAATTTTTGCTGATCCATAGTTTTTCTTCTTTAATGTCTCAGGGAATATTTGCATTTGGAAAGGTCAAGGGAACATGAGACATTCTCAGAGCTAGAGATTTCTATTCATTGTAGATTGGCTGGACAATTTATACTTTAACACTACTCCTAGTTTTTACCTGCAGGCATCAATCTTCTACCTTACACATTAAAGGCAATTTAATTCTTCCATGAGTTAAGTCTTGAGTAGTGCAAGAGGTACTTGTAGCAATTTCATGAAGTGGGATGAATTGTAATCACTAGATACAGATTTTGAACACTCCAGAAATAACAGACTAGAATTTCAAAAATAGGTCCAAGTTCTTTTACTTTCAATTAATAGTGATTTTGCCAGTAATGAGCCCAGTGGTGAAAGATATTAATCAGCCAACCCACCTCTACTTTACAGCCCACCTGGCTGCTAGAGAAGGATTTGTAGGGTTTTCTTGAAGCTGGAGTGGACTGAGGTCCCTTGGCAGAAATGGGCAACCAGGAGCAAGAGGGAAAACAAAGACCTGTTTTCACAAGCTAGTTCCTGAATAATGCCTGTGAAGCATGTCTGTGCTTGCTCAGCTGATTACAGGAGAGATGAGTGTGCACAAGTGCTCGTATTGCACAGGCGCTGCGTTGCACTGGCAGTAGAGTATACTTATCAATGCACATGCAAACTTAAAGGGCTCAAAGAAGTCTCCTTGCTAAGAAGATTACTTAATTACTTGGCAAAGCACTCTGAGGTCTACAGGTACCCAGTTCTAAAGCCAAAAACCATTTAGGTTTTTAGGCCTCTGGGGTTCACCCCCGCTCGTAAAGGTGCAGCAAGTCCATGACAGTCAGCGCAAGAACTGATAATGTCACGAGCGTCAGCTGGCGTTAACTGAAATTGTTTCTGCAGGATATGTGCACTTTGATGGAAAAAATCATGCGATGCTTTGGCTTGCGCAGGTGTGTCAGGCTGAGGCGCTACCCACGCAGCGTTAGCCACCCTGTCAGCCCTGGAATTACCTTCTGTTATGAAACCTGGTAAATTGGTGTGACTCCAAATGAGCAAGATGTAATACGAAGGAATGCGGGTCTGAATTGCACACCACGAAGTTTTCAATAACTGAAACAAAACTGCATTATTGACTTCTTTCAGAAGTGAACAATCCAAACGTTTGGTTATGTTTGTGACATAAGCAGAATCAGTGACCATGTTCAGAGCCACCTGAGAAAACTTCTTGAATGCCATGGCAACAGCCTTTAATTCAAACAATCGGGCCAAGCCTGACTCATCGCCTTCCAGTACTTGCCACCCAGATTCATCCTTCCAAGTAAAAATGGCTTTCCCTGTTTCTTCTGAGCCGTCAGTGAAGACGGTGGGTCCTTGCACCAGCACCCGACTATTTTTTGCCTGCAAAGACAGATTGGTTGATTTTGCCAACTGCAATAGCTTATGACTGGGCAGGTGATAGGCAATCTGCCCTGGAAAGTTTTGCAGTGCACTTTGCAAAGGAGTACTGTTAATGAAGCTCCATTCAAAGACTTCCTGCTCTTTTGGGAGAATAATTTTTGTGGGATCAGCTGCCATTAATTGCAAACACTGTTGACGGCATTTGATTATCAAATGGGTGATCAATTCAAACAACGTGGGTCCTGTCTTTTTCAGCTGATGAGGCAAGAAGACCCATTCCAAAATGTGCAAGGGATCAGACCACTTGTCACTCCATTGGCCAATGATACCTGTAGGATGAAAATCTGGATTGGTAATGAAAACAGTGATATTAATGGAAAGATCTGCTCGATAAACCTGATGAGCAGAAACAGCTTGTTGGACTTCCTCCAGTGCTTGTTGTGCCTTAGGAGTCAGTTTCCAAGGTGAATGCAGGTCAGGGTCCCCCCTTAGAATATTATACAGCAGGGACAATTGTGTTGTGGTTACCTCTAAACAAGGATGTGACCAACTGATGACACGCAGCAATACCTGGGCGTCATTCAGAGTCTTAACAGAATCCGTGAATTGCACCTCTTGATGCTGAATGGTTTGATCCAGAAATTTGACTCCTAAATTTTTCCAATGAGGATGCTGTTGAACCTTCTCCGGTGCCACTTGCAGCCCATAAGAATGCAGAGCAGTGAACAGCTGAGGCTGTATCCTCAGCAACTCATTCTGGGTGGATGCTGTCCATGTAGTGATAGCAATACATGTCAGGAAACTGCTCACGGACTCTGGACGAGGCCTGAGCCACATACCATTGACAATTAGTCAGGCTGATTCTACAGCCCTGTGGCAAAACTTTCCATTGATATCTCTGCACAGGTTCAGCATTGTTAATTGCAGGCACAGTAAAGGCAAACTTTGGTTTGTCATCAGCATGCAAAGGAATTGTGAAGAAACAATCCTTTAAATCTATGATCAAAATTTCCCATCCCATAGGGAGCACGGTGGGTGAGGGCATACCCAGGCTGCAACACTTCCATACTTTCCATCACTGCATTAATTTTTCAGAGGTCCTGTAACAGCCTCCATTTCCCAGATCTTTTCTTTATCACAAAGACAGGAGTATTCTGGGGACTAGTAGAAGGCTCACTGTGTCCTACTAGTCCTGTCCACTGTCCCACTGTTGGAATTGTTCCTGAACCAATTCATGAAGGATGACCAGTTTTTCTTTGTCAGGGGCCAATGGTTCTCCCAGATGGCTCACTAGCCACTGTAAAGGCAGCACAGGATGCTTTGCACCCTTCAGCACAGTGACCCCAGTCAAAAATGTGTCCCAGTCTGTAACCCCCAGGCTGCCAATACATCCTGCCCCCAGAGGTTGATTGGAGCTGAAGTGACATAGGGCCGAACTGTAGCTGTCTGCCCATCTACGTTTTTGATCAGCAGTGTTGCACCCCCCATCCCTTCAATGGCCGAACCTATGGAAGCCAAAGGCCACACAGCGAAGGAGATTGCAACATCAGCCCCTGTGTTGATTAAACATCAGAGCTGACGTCTGAGGCAGGCTGCCCCCCAGTAGAATCAGGGTACATATCTGTGGTCACTAAGCCGAAATATCTGCAGTCCAGAAGACTTGTGGCAGTCCTGTGGATCCAATGCCACCATCTCCACTAGTCTGCTGGTCAGACCTGGGGACACATGACTGAAAAGACACAAGTTAAGCAATACGAGTCCCTGCCAGGATAGTGACAGGGGGCGGGGGGCGTGGAAACAGTAGCACAAATTTGACCGGTAAAGTCAGAGCCAATGACACCTGGATGCACAAAGATTCCTTGGAGGGTGGCACTAGATTTTCCCACAAGCAGCACATTCAATCCTTGACCCAAAGGTCCAAAGGCATCCAGAGGAACCTTATATACACAACAAGATTCTAGGATGATTGTTGCTGTGGTGTATACATCCACCCTGGCTGCTCTGTGGGGGCTACCCCTAAGCTGGCTGAGTAAGCCTGACCCCGTACCCTGCCCTGGAGAATCATTTGTGTCGAAGCACAGTTCCCCTTTGCGCTCGTCTTCCCGTTTCCTGAATTACCAAAAGCTGACTATTGGCATGGTATTTAGACTTACATTGGTTTGCATAATGACCTGGCTTTGCATACTTAGCACACAAGAAATTAGTCTTATTTCCTTCCTGTTTCTGTGTTCCCTGTTTTTGCTTGCCCTTATTTTTCACCTGTTTCTGTTGACCATCCCCTGAGGATGTCCAGCCTGGCTGTAAAGCAGCTACCAAAACAGACATTTTGTAGTCTACAGAACCTACTTCAGAACATCTCTGTTAATGTTGGGTTGACTGGAAGAGCATCTATGATCTTCCTACAATTGTCGTTTGCATTCTCTTGCTAATTGTTTACATAACATCTGCCTCAAATTATCATCCTCAACCTGCTTTTCCAGGGCTGCTGCAATTTTCTCAACAAATGGTAGAAATGGTTCTCTTATTCCTGAAGTTATTTTCACATAGCGTGGCTTGGGAGTGGCTGTTTCTATAGTTTTTAATAGTGCTCCAAAGCCTATCTTTTGACTCTGCTTGAGAATGGCAGGGTCCCAGGTAGCCTGAAGGCCAGGATTAGAGAAGGCATTCTTCCCCATGAGAACATCCACTCTCATGGCATACCTGGGATCATTTGGAGGCAATCGCAGGTTCTCTGCTGCAGCCCTATCAGCCATATGCCTCCAGCTGTCCTTAAAAACTTTAAATTGTACAGGTTGGAACAACATTTGAACTATACATTTAATATCAAATGGAGTAAGCAGGTCACTGTTTAACACTCTGAAAATTTGCATAATTTGTGAAGAACCAAGCCCATATTTTGCTACTTTATCTTGCAAATCTTGCATGACTCACCATGCTATGACACTGTGCTTGTCAGCTTGTCCTGTATTTGGGATAGTTTTATACATGGGGAAGGCTTGGACTCCCCCTTGTGAGGGAACATTGCCTCCCTGATCCACCTGTGTCCCCTCCTCAAGATGCTGGATTAACTACTTGACTGTCCCCCATGGCCCCTTCCTCCACATTTATCATGTTGATGAGTCTGCCCGCGAGCATTACCACCTTCTCTAACAGGTCCCAATCCCCATTCTTCAGAGTCTGCAATTTGACCAATTCCCAAAAACGGTGAGGGTTTGTTGGTTGAACAACTACCCAACAAGCGGGCAGCATCCAGAGATGACTCTGGGATGGTGTCGCTGCTTGTTGGAAGCCTACAGAAGGCGGGGGATGGTGGGCCAGCTGAAGGCACCAAAGCGGTGGAGCAGGCTGCAAGCCCCGAGGCGGGGAAGTTGGCAGCAGTCAGTCGGGTGTGACGCTGTTGCGCATCAAATGAACACACTGACTCCAATCGTGTCTCTCAGAAGGCATTGATCCAAAGAGAGAGTTTATTGAAAATGGCTGCCCCTTTTATAGGGGCCAGCGCTGAAAAATCACCTTATTGGTTAATTGACAAGAACGCCCTCGCGAGCCTGCTATCCCGAGAACTCGATAGCTTCAAGGCTGTCCTTTTTCAGAGAAAAGGTTTCTTTGTGAAAACCTCTGGGCCTGCTTCTGAATTTTCTCTAAGTCCACCGCCTGTGAGCCCCACAGGCGTGGGGGACCCAGCCATGGCGGGCAGCGCAGGCTGTGGCGGTGAAGCTGCAAGAGACATGATGCACGCTGATCCACACCCAGCAGAGGAAGGAGAAGGCACATGCAGTTGCGCCATTTCTGCGGATGAAAGCGGAGGGGCGGACGAGACCATGGCTCTGGTCGCATCAGTTTCGAAAGTGAAGGCACTGCCACTGCCTCTTGTGCTTGCACCACAGAAGAGGGGGGCATTGGTGGGGGAACAAAGTCAGCAGGAACAAAGGCACACTGGCAAGCACTGGACATGCTGAGGGGGGTGCACATACATTTGTGCTGACTCCGCAGATGGGAACGGAGGAGCCGAAGGGGCAGTAATTCCAGCCAGGTCACTCACCAGCGGTGGAGGCGGTTGCGCTGTCGCCTACAATGCAGGGGAAGAAGGAACCAGTGGCAGGGGCAGACAAGCCAGCTGGCCATGCAAGGGCTGTTGCCCGGCCAGCTCTGGTGCAGAGAGGGGAGGGGCTGGCAGGTGGAGCAAAGCTGCTTGCGGAGCAGGGAAAGTTGGTGCCGGTGGGTGGGGCAAAGATGGCAGTGACAAGGACATGCCACTTACCACTTGTGGAACAGAGAAAGCTGGCTCCACTAAGTGGGGCGAAACCAATTGCGGTGAGGGCCCCCCCCGCAGTCTCTCATAGTGCAGGGGGAGCTGGCGGCAGTGGGTAGGGCAAAACCAATTGTGGCAGGGACCACCCTGTCACTATTGTGCATAGAATGAGGACATGAGACTCCGAGAAATTCTTGTAGAAATTCAGAAGGCTTTTCTTTATTCAAACAAAGCACTCTTTATAGAGTCTTTCACTAACAGCTACTTGATTGGTTAAATGACATGACGCCTCTCTACCACCATTGGTTGAGAAAGAGCATATTTTGAAAACACACACGAGAAAATGGTAAACTAAAGTGAACAAACAGTACCTGTTATTTTGAGAATGAGAAGTGCTTACAGAATCTCTATCAGTCTCTTCCTGAGAACATGAAATGCCTCCAAGGCTGTTCTCTTCAGAGAAAAAATGTTTTTCCTTGGGAAAGCTCAAGCTGCTGCTGAATTTCTCTAAAATCCACCAAATGTCAGCCCCACATCTCCCCCATGGTCTCTCGTGGCGCAGGAGGAGCTGGAATCGCCAGCTGTGGCAGGGACACCCCGGCCGCCACCTGCAGCGCTGGGGGAGCCGAAGGCGGCATGAATGG
Organism: Chloropsis cyanopogon; assembly: GCA_013400585.1. Classification (NCBI taxonomy): domain Eukaryota; kingdom Metazoa; phylum Chordata; class Aves; order Passeriformes; family Irenidae; genus Chloropsis; species Chloropsis cyanopogon. The sequence goes on along the minus strand of WEZZ01016776.1, from coordinate 62,646 downwards.
AGTGGGACGCTCTGCCAGGTCCAATCCGGACATGGCTACCGAAGTCGTCGGGGGTGGCATTGCAGGAGAAGGATATTTCAGCTTTATAAAATCACGGAGGGAAAGATATTTCAGCGGAACATAGTCTCTAGGCGATGGACAATGGATAGATACTGTGGGCAATCACCATGTCTCTCGGGGGTCTGGGCGGAGCCAAGAAAGAGGTGGCAGCCACCCACGTGGCCCCCTCTTCCCCCTGGGGTGTCTGTGTCCATGGAAAAAGCATCTTTGCTTTTTGAGTTCACCATCTCAGTTTCACTTCCCCCTGGGGTCCAACCTTGCAAAGCTCTCGAAAGGACTCCCCAAATAAGTGCTAACTGAGGTGCGGTCTTATCTCCTCTGATGACCTTGTCCCACAGGCAGTTGTCAAGTCTCTGGATTAACTGTGGTGTTTGCATCTACTGGAAAGTCAGGAAATAATGCAGGGAATTATCTGACACTGGACCTCCCATACGTGGCAAAGCATCCTTCCACACAGAAAGAACTATTTTCCATAGAAAGTTGGTTCCCCATGTAAAAGGAACCCTTCCCAGAAGCCTGCATGAAGCAGTAGTCTACCCTAGGATGTAGACACTTTAGCTATGCTGGGAAAAGCCATTCCACCCTAGCTCTTTGGCATGGGGCTGCTACCCATGGTCACGAAAAGACCAGCCATCTCAAGGAGGCGCAGGGAAAATCACTGTAACCTCTCTTAAATGGAGGACAGAGGGCGTCCATGTTGTGGTGCACTGTGTAGTTTATTTAGTTATCATTTTGCACTGGGTGGTTGGTGAGTTATAACTTGGGTTGGACTCTGTATCACATGTTTCACTCTGTATTCCCCCCTTCCCCTCCCCCTGGAAATGGGCTGTCCCCCAGGGGCTAGGACCCTCCCTTCGACCCCGCCCCCAGTGATCCCCCATTGTCTCAAGCTCCTCCCCCTTCCCACGCCCCTCTCTCCAAGGTTTGAAAAGACTACTCCAGCTAGACCCACACCTCTTCTCCCTCCTGGACACAGAGCAGGACACATTAAAGGATTATCAAGGACCCAGGTCCCGAGGCAAAAGAGCAGGACTTCGTCTCTTGTTTCTGTCCTTGTGGCACTGGCTAGAGGTACCTAGCTAGCTGGGTTCAGTACCCCCCTAAGCCAGAGTCACACGTCCAGTCCATCCTGCAAGGACCAGCGGGGCCGCTGCGGCATCTCCCAGTGGGATAGATCCGAAGCATCCCGTTCGCCCTGCAGTTTCCAGAGGGGTCACCTGATGTCGCCGTTGAGTTAAGAACGACAAGGAAAAGACTCCAATCTTCTTAGAAGGCACGAAGGGAGGTTTATTAGAAACGACATATCTACAGACAAGATCGTTCACTCAGAAACTGATTGATCCTTAAACAACATCCTTCACACCACTGGTTAATTAGGAACAACACCTTCTCGTAAATATCTTTCCATAAACACCACGTGCAAACATTCCAGATGTTCACAAACACCAGCTGCAGAGATGAAGATAAGAATTGTTTTAATTCTTTCTCTGAGCTTTCTCACAACTTTCTCACAACTTTCCCAGGACGATCCTGGGAAAGTTAATTGTTTCTGACTAAACTGTCAGCATCCACAGGGCCAGGCCTTCATTTGCCCAGTAGGTGTCCTCTATAGCATTAGGCAGTGATTAAAATTTGAAAAATAGAGGCTTTAGAATAAGATGGGTTAGGACCAACTTCTGATGGCACAGCTGCATGTTTTCTCCTGTTCCTCAAGTGTTATAAAGACAACATGTGGCTTTTGAATATCTGTAAGTAATACCCACCTACGACTCCCATTTAAATAAAAAATCCGGTATAGTACACAGAGAATAACTAACAAGAATTCAGGACTGTTCAGCAAAATGAGATTTTCAAGGACAAAACTACCACAGTTTTGTATTGCGACTCATCAGCTTTACATCTGTGTGAGAACCTCCTAGCCTTGTTGTATTGAAACTCAAACACAGTTATGCTCAGCATTGCTCAGCAACTTCATTCTGTACATCACCACCCTGTGTTGATAGGGGAGGAATTTGGCCTCTGGGAATTAACAAAACCACAGTAATTTGCCAGCCTTTGACTTTGGTCAAAATACATACATGTTAGTTTCACTGTCTGTAAAAAAAAGAAAGGAGGACCTGGCATTAGAAAAGTTCCTTGGGATTAAATACTAGTAAGTCCTATAAAAGGGTTGTTTTCCATTTCCTCACATCCTTTTCAAAAAATCCAGCCAACACCAAATGGCATTTGGTCTGCAGGCTGTGTTGCATGGGAATGGGAGTCCTGGACAGCTTTAGCACTGTAACAGACCAGAGCCCTGTGGGTTGAAATCCTGAGTTCATGGAAGTCAGCTTTGCTCAAAATGTCCCCAGAGGTAGGTAGGGGCTCCAACATAGATTTATTTCTCCCACTCATCCTAGGTTGGGAGACAACAGGAATTTGCCAGCTGCAGTTGTCAGAACACAGTTTACTTTTACAAAGAAAAGGTACAAGCTGCAAGCATCCCTTTAGCTGATTTGCCTGTCTGTGGACACTTGAGATGGTAGTTAAAACCAGACTCCCTCTTTCAGTATTGGTCTGTCCTGGTTTTGGGCAAATTTGGGAGAGAATCTCCAAAAGGGGACCCCCCCCAGAAACGCAAACTCACATGGCCCCTCCCCCCCAATTGGTTCGGGAAAAAATTTCCT
>WEZZ01016776.1:29827-59753 GCA_013400585.1 Chloropsis cyanopogon | reverse complement strand
CTCTCTGACCCAGTCTTGAAGGCACAGAATATAACATCCAGCATAAACAGAGCAGACAAATTGGGGATATAAGCATCATACAGTCACCCTAGGACATGGTCAAATGATAAACATCAGGTCTTCCTCTTAGTGCTTCGTAAGCTACCATTTCCTAGCAATTTATAGCTCCTCTTATTCAGTGAATTAAGACCAAAATGGTGCTCTCTCATGTCAAGGTACCTTTTTTGTTTAAAGAACAGATAACATCTGTTATACCAGTGTGGGTCATTTGATGCTGCCTAAGAAAACCAGAAGCTCTGGTTCTGATTGCCATTAGCTCTGCTGGGGACAGAGTGATGGGGGACTGGGGATCCTGCTCCCCTTTGCCTTTCTGCCTCCCCAGCAGGCAGTCTGAGCAGAAACAGGAAGGGACTTGCCTCTACCCCAGCCTTTCTCTACAAGGCTGCTGATCACAGGGAATGGACTCTCCCAAACTAAAGGCACCTGGGTACAATTACCTAGTGATGAGACCCCAGCTCTGCTCCCCAGCCCTACAGGAACTGCTGAAATGCTCCATCTGTGGCAGAACCCCCCAGTCTCTGTCCTGAGTGCCAGACTTAACTATGGCATTGAATCAGTTCACATGAATTATTCAGAAGGGTTTGGAGTGAAATTCATGTTAGAAAAATATATGTTTCAAATTTCCTGACTCTAAGAGGAGTCCTGGAGGTGTCCCCTGCAGTTACTTTGATAACAGTTTCTCTTTACAAACGATAATTGCACAATTCAAGCCTTTGTACAGTATGGCCTTGTGAACTCTTCTCTTGTATCAAAGAACAATTTTCAGACCATTTCCATAGCAAAAAGAAAGTGATTATGGAGATAATCTGTTGAAAACACACATGCTGGATTTCAGTTGAAAACAATAAAATGCAGTCATGAAATGAGAAATCAAGTGTTACCTAGCTGATGATATATAGAGAATAAATTGCCTAAGCATTCTAGTTTACTGAGCTGCTAGGAATTGAAAATCAGTCCCAAAATTAGTCTCATTATCAGGACACCTCTAGCAACAAGCACCAAAAGGGAAAGGGAATTCTTTTCTACCCTGAATCTATGAAGAAATGTAAGAAGATTGAACAATGGCATTAACCAAGGGGGCCCTTTGCGGTTCTTACAAAAAAACTTCCATAAATTAATATCACTTACATGTGTGCAGATGATCTGGGTGTGCTGAAATCCTTGAGCAGCATTCATCACACAATATCTCAGAGCCCTATAAACTTTAATATATTCATCTACCCATGAGGAGACTAATAACAGAAAAGCTCCCAATATTTTATTCACACAATCAATGTGTACTTAGGTAGCAAGTTGAACTTCTAATGGGATTGATGGTACAATCCTAATTTCCCCTTTCCTTTTGTTTCCTGACTAGTTTGTATACCCAGCTGTGGAAAATGTGGGTTTTCCAGCACTCTAACTTTTCAAGAGGCCATAGGGGTGTTGGATCATGGGGGAAGAAGGTGAGAGAGAGTCACTGCCAGCACCTGGAATTTTTCATGTGAGAAACTAACATTCAGCCAAAGCTCTACTGGCCTGTAGTGTTCCTGTTCATTTCTAAGAGGTTTTAAATTACAAAGAGAAGTCAGAAGCAAACATGCCCTGTTTTGAGCAGGAGCACTCCATCAAAGTCAAAGGTATGACTGTGAAATGTGTGTAAATCCTATATTCAATACACATGGCTGGGGTGTAAAAGATGCTGTGCCTTTCCCAGTGGAGTAATACTCATTTGCACAATCTGAAGAGTTGGATTTTTGTCTTTATCCATCCATCCTGGAAAGCCATTTCAGTGTATGGAATGTTGCAAAGGATTCCAGTGTCCTCCAGCATCATCTGAGAGCGATGGAAGATTGTAGAGAGGTGCTACAAATGCTCTTTTTGGTCTTGCTTGAGAAAAGACTGCCTTGAGGGTTGGTAATTTGTACAGCGAATTGGGCTGGAGACTAGTAAGGAAACTCAAATAGAACCAGGAAAAATGCCCTTTTCCACAGTGGGTTGATCAGCACCTAAGAAGTGTCACCCAGAATTGTCACTCTGAGGGAAATGTCTTTTGATTTGGTACATGAGTTCTCATGTGTCTTCCTAACTGGTGTCTTTAGTGCTAGGAAAGCTGTGGAAATTGTGCACAGTAAGACCATAGGCCTATTATTCTGGCTATTCCTCTCTAGAATAGTTGGCAGATGAAAAAACCTAAAAAATTAGCTGAAAAATTATTTCTGCTGGAAAATGACAGCTCAACAAAAATAACAAGTGCTTTTTTAAAAGGCTAGATTTGTTGCAATTCCTCCAGGAATTGTGAAGTTCTAGAAAGCTGCCTGTGTCCCTCTGAGTCACAAAATTCTGGGCACATCAAGGGCCCAGCTCTGGCTCTGCCAGCCTCTGCAGTGCTCCAGAGCCAGAGAAAAAAGCATCACTGCTTCCCATTCAAGGACTTCTGAGATGGCGTCACCTTTCCACACGTGGTGTTGTAATTATTCCCAGGGAAAAGGAGGGAATTCTACTGGAACTGGGGGTGTGGCATTGGAGTCCCTGGGTGGATAGACAGGGACCTTCCCCTATTACGTTCTGTCCTGGGCTGCAGGCATCTCAACGGTCAGGAGGTGGGTTGTGTGAGGATCAGACCAATGAGCTGTCTAGACCTAGGAGTTTTGAACTCCCTGTATAAGAAGGCTCTCAACAATAAAACACACTGTTTGTTGCTTGGAGCTTTGGGGTGTGTGCGTGTCATCCCTGTCTCTGACCACCAACCTCACAGAACACATGGATTTTAACATAATATGTGGTGACCCTCAGTGACGTGATATGACTCCTGTGGGTACAGCAGGAGAAGACAGGCTGGTGTGCAGGCAGAGCCACCAGAGAGACCAGCGGAAAAGCTGAAGAAATAATCAAAAGGTGAGCACGGAGAGCCGCGAGCCAGCAAAAGCTGGATATAACCAGAGGTGAGTGTGAAGAGCCACCCAATTTGTGCAGTGGGCAGAGCTGTTTCATGGTGAAAAGCTGCTAAAAATCAGAATTTCCTTTGTTTATACCCCTTTTAAATAGAAGAAAACTCCACTGGAGAGCATGGGAGGATCCATCGCTGTGGAAGAACATCCAGCCATGCAGGTATGGACCTTTCTTCTAAAGAAATGGGACATACATTTTGAAAAAGAGAATTTATTAGATTTAATAATATGGACTAAAAATCGGGGATTGGAACCCACCAAAGAGCATGCATTAAATATACATACATGGACAGAAACTGGTGAATATATAATGGATGCAGCTTACAAAAGCAACAAAAATGCAGTTAAAATCGTAAGACCTTGGAAATTGATATTGAATTTAATAATATGGATAAAAACCGAGATATGTGGTAAGCACTGGGTGCTGAGAAAAGCGGCCACACTGAGCTTGAGGTGCTGAACAGGCACCACGTGGAAGATTACTCAAGAGCCCAGACACGCAGCAGGGCCAGGAGGGGCAGTTGAATCCAAGCGGGTCTGGAGAGCCCACACGGAGCCGGAGCCGATGCCTCGGTGTGCACAGGCAGTGCCCTGGCCAGCGGCACAGCCCCAGAAAGTGGCGCAGGTCCGGAAGACAGGGGAACGCCGCACGCTGCCCGTGCCACAGCAGCTGCCACTGCCCAGGCAGGCGGCATGCTGGACTGGGCAATTCAGCCAGGAACAGAGGCAAACACAGCCACGGTGCCCACTCCGGACTGCTGTGCCAAGCTGAACCACTTTCCAGCCTTCCTGAGCTACCATATCACCGGTCTAGGTGGGCACACCACATCGCCCCGCTTTGTGGGGCAGACCACGTGGTGGCTGCTCCAGCACCGCCCTGTGCTGCCATGTTAACACCCCCCATGACCACACACGAGCCGAGGCCGCCTCCTCCTGAAGCTGGGTGGCCCAGTGTTGCAGCGTGATTTTAAAGTTTTATTCATTAAAAATACATTTAGTTACCCCTTTCCCCTAAGCCATAAACAGTTCCTAATTTCCCCTATATCTATTCCTAAGTAGTCTGTTCCTATATTGTCCACTCCCCTGAACCTTCCCTACATGGAATTGTTCCTCCCTTTCTCCTAACCCTTTACCTGTCAATCCCTGTAAACCCTACCCCTGTTACCAGAACCTTCTGTGTCTATTATGTATTATTTCATATTTGGTTGGTTGTCACGTTATGTACTACACCCATTGTATACTTCATTAGTTGTCTTAGCCTATGTTCCACCCATTATCCCTCCCTCAGTTTCCCCTCATTGGTTAGAATTATATCTTTATATTAATTCCACCCTCATATATAAGTTCATGTATTGTCTGTGTAAATGCCTTTTGTCTTTCACCCTCCTGGGGTAATAAAGTACTTTGGGAACTCAAGGGCAGAAGGCCTCTCTCTATTCCCTTTGCCTCTGACCTAGCCTCGTGTTAGCGCCGCTTACGCTAAGGCATCCAAACCCATCTCCCTGGAGCGCATTTTAAGTGATACAACAGCCCAGCCCCAAAGATATGCCCCCAGCTCTGTGGGAGCCGATGACACCTGTCGGGGCACGTACCTACACCCCCAATCCAGCCTACTTCAGAGGGTGGGGCCCCACCCGGGACCCCACCCCCAAGCCAACCTCAAGTGTTACACAGCCGTGCCTCCAGTGGGTGTGGCCCCACCCCAACCCTGCCTCCATGGGTGGGTCTGGGAATTATATCACCAAGAGCTCCTGCAGATGTCAAACCTGGAAACGGAGCTACTCCAACAGCGTTGCCCAATCCTGCCACCACCTCAGCCTCTCAGAGCCTTTCTACATCTCCAAACATCAATTATAAGTTTCCCAGAGTGTGGGAAAAGCCCCTGTGGAGGGCCCGCTGAGCAAACAGCGGAGGGAAAAAGCATACAAAGTGTTATACCATAGGAACAGTAGCAAACAAGCCTGCCCTAAAAAATGGTGCTGGCTGCATGGCTCATCCATCACTCGGTAGCTGAGAGTGGGTCACCCTCTAACCAAGCCCAGCAGGAAGCCAGCAGCTCCCTGCCTGTGGGCAGTGAAGAAGCAAACTGAAAAATTTAGCAGCACTAGCCAAAGCAATACCAACAAAGGGAGTGCCGAGTTCCTACCCCACATACATCAACAAAGCCTCACAGCCACCCTGCCTTTTGGTGCTTTAACTCTACCAAGGGTCTCATACTCTACAGACTCTAATAAACTAATAACATGTGCTAAGAGTAAAACTGACTCATATGCCATAACTAAGTTAACCAAGTCTATCACAGTTACAATAAAGGTGGCACACAAGGGTTACAAATATGCACAACTGTTTGCTAAATATTTCCTAGAATTCATAGTACAATATTTGTTATTATTGTTTACATTTGCTAAAACCAAAATTAAAAAGTCTCTATTAGCCAATTCTGTTACAATTACTACAAAGGTAATACATCTCTGTTTCAAATATGAACTACTGTTTAATAAACTAATCCTAGAATGTATGTTACAAAGTTTATTCACATTAATTCTATTAATTCTATGCACAATGCAAGCAGCAAATGAACTAGATCAACCTGGAAAACTCAAAGAATTTACTTGTTCTAACATTCTAGATCCGTTAAAGCAAACACAAAAGCAGTAATTTAGTAATGTCATAAGCAAATTTTTAGTTGCAAAATTTTCTAACTAAAAACTTGCCACCCGTCATCATTTTAAAAGAGTCGCCTATTGAGGTCAATAACAAATTTCTAACAAAAAGAAGAAAAGTATATTGCTTGCACTGTTACCATAATAACTAAAAAATTAAAATGCCAATATTTATTTAATTATTCATAAATCGTTCCTGTTAATTTTTTAATTTTTTTTAGTGAATATTAATAAAGGCTTGTTTTTGAAATATAGTTAGGGAATACCCTTCCCAACCAAGTTTTTGGCCCTGATCAAGCCATGAACCTGGCTGATAAACTAAAAATATACTAGTAAATCTAGATGATTCTGTGCAAACTTTGCAGAAGAAACCCTTTTTCCTTTGAGATAAATGTGGAGGCTTCATCTGGAAGAAGCCCTCCAAGTCCTCATTGTGAAAAAGAAACCTCTCAGCAATAGCAAACCCTAGGTAAAAGTACCCTATTAATGCTGTTCAAAACTCCATGTTTTGTTCCTATTTTAGTTAGTAATACAAAGAAAAGGGGAAAAAGGTCGGGGTAAATGTACACACCTCCTTAAATCTTAGGTAATATCATGTTCTCATGTCTTTCAATCAATCATATTACAGTACAATAATCCTGTGAAGTTCAGCTGCCCAAACCCAAAGTAATGGTAATATGAATGCATTTCAATGGACACTGAGACACGTTGGATACCTGCCAGATGTGACTGGCCTGCACTACGTCCTGCTCAGGACCACAGGCAGCATCCTCCTAAAAACCCCTCAACAGACATCACAGAGCTGTGTAATCAGAACAAATGATCACCTACCTCATGGAAATCTGGGACTCTCAAAGTGACAGTTCATATAAGGACTTGATTTGTTTACAAATTATTTTTTCCTGTTTACAAATTGTCTTTTCTGTTTACAGATTGCTTTTTCTAGAAGTTGGATTTTCTCTAACAGTTTAAGGGTTAAATGGTTTAAGGTTTAAATAGTTTTTGTTTGGGTTTTTTTTTTTTTTCTTGTAACTGCTAAGCATTGAGCCTGTGACATGCTAGCCTGAGTTCTTGCATAACAGCTCCTAGATGTAAGTGCTGCAGCTCTAGTAACACATAAACACCGAGGAAGCTAACAAAGACATTTTTTAATATAACCAAAAGGGTGAATTGTGGCATTGGAGTCCCTGGGTGGGACAGGGACCTTCACCTATCACGTTCCATCCTGGGCTGCAGGCATCTGACCGGCCAGGAGTTGGGTTGTGTGAGGATCAGACCAATGAGCTGTCTAGACCTAGGTGTTTTGAACTCCCTGTATAAGAAGGCTCTCAACAATAAAATATGCTGTTTGTTGCTTGGAGCTTTTGTGCATGTGTCATCCCTGTCTCTAACCACTGACCTCACAGAACACATGGATTTTGGTGTAATAGGGGGAACTGGCTGATCATTAACACTGCCAGTTTTTTGTGTGGCCCTGATTTCTCCACGGTGCAATCCTGGTGTAGTAGCTTCTCTCCTGTCTGGCAGTTAGGTCACATGCAGGGGAGTGAGGGCAAGGAGACAGAGACAACTCACCCCCGATGTTCGTGTGGCAACAGAGTGAGATTTATTTCCCAGGCTACTCCTTATGAAGAGCATTTGAAAGACCCGGTCTGGATATTCTCACTGGTCTGAGGTCCATGCTCCCTCAGGTTCTGGCCAGTGGGGTGGCTTCAGCTTTGGGAGACATTTAGTTGGCCAACATCCTTGTCAGTCACTGTGACAGGCAGTCTCTCTAGTCCTCAGAGCGCCAGCTTGTCGCTCCCAGGTTGGAGTTTGTGCCTATTCTTGGGAGTGGCTGAACCTGATGCCTGACACAAATATTGTGGGGGCGGGGGCAAAACTGCAGCATGGAAATGTGCTTCTCTGAAACACAGCTTGGTCTGCTGCCTGCCTCCTTTTCTTTTGCCTCAGTCCTTAAAAGCAGACTCATTTAAGCTGCTGCCAGGCCAGATACTAATGCCAAGCTCCCCAGCCTGATATAAAATCAGGATTTCTGTATTTTTTCTTTATTACGTACATTGTATGCCGCAATACTGAGTTGTACTCTCAATTTATTTCTGAAGTTATTTCTGCACTTCAACCTTTAATTGCCCACAAAAGCAAATTACAGCCTCTTACTCCCCTTAATTAGTGGGACAATAAAAAGCAACTGTAAAATGCACCTAACTGCATTATCTTTAGTGTCTGAACTAGATTTCTGCAGCAAGTCGTGGAAGAGTCTTTGGATGGGTAAATATTTGATACTTCACCTAAGAATTTATTGACCCAAAGGTCTAAAAATAATAATGGCTGCAGTAAGGAATTTATCTTTTCTGTTTCAAAAGCGTCCAAAGAAACATGTTCTTCCCCATTTCACCTGCTAGTGTTGTCTTTTTTCTTTTCCCACATATTTCCTGACCCTTCTGTCAATTGCTGCATCCTCTGTCAATTGCCAGCTGCATCCTTCTTCATCTGCAGCCTGTCAGCAGCCTACGCACGCAATCCCACTGGGATTTTATGGGAGAGGAATGATCTAAGGGTCTCAGGGCTATTCTGCAGCTGAATAAACTGAACTGAAACTGCAAGAGGTTTGGGGTTGCAGGTAAATTTCAAATTACAATATTTGGGTGAGAGGAAATCCCCAGACTGGGTTTCCCCTTTCTCTGAAGCAAAAAGATGGTTATGCTTTTGAAAACTAGATTGAGCTTTTATATCTCCATAACTCAAGTCTTGTTGTGATGAAGGGGAAAAGAAGTTAGGATGATCTTTTTCTTTCCACATTTTCCAGTGCTCCCAGCCTTCCACAGCAGCCTGTGTCCTTTAAGAAACCTGCTATAGTGGTGCATGATGAAATGCAGCCCCAGCTGATGTCTAGTAATGCTTATGCTGTATTCAGTAACTATACTGAGAATAGACACAGAATCAGGCACAGAATGGACACCGAGAATAAACACAGAATCGCATCAGGCTGCATCACTCTCCACTCTGAGCACATGCACAGAGCTTGAGCAAGGCATGGGCCAGTGTCTGTGGCTGTCTTGTTTTATGTTAGCAGCTGTAGAGGGGTCTTGTTTTCTTTCCCCCTTTCCCTCCTAGTACAGGAGCTCCTTCACTGTTACTGAGCTACCAAACACCAGCAGCCATGGGCCACCAAATGTTTTCAGTCTCATCTGCAGGGGCTACTTAATGCTGCTGCAGAGCAACTAACAAGATGTTGAACGACTCATCACAAATTACTTCCACGCTTTAAGAAGGATTAGCAGGCCCACATTCTATTCAGAAGCTTGATTAAATTTTTATTCTCTTATTCTTTGGCATTTTGCTGATCTCTCAGGCATGCTGCAGCAAAAGCCTTCCAGGGTCCAGAGTGCATGCTGCCAACCCTGATGGGTAAGTGGCTACAGCACAAGGACAAAACAAACTTACTCCATTACAAAATAATGTAAAATTCAGTAAGATAATACCACTGCATTATGCACCAAAATAGCTTTTACGAAATAATATAAATAAGAGGATGAAAATTATGAAAGGCTTTGTAAAGCTCTCTCACAAGCCCTGACACCTAGCCTGGATAAACACCCCATTCTCTCCATGTCATAGTACCACAAGTTCTCTATATAATTACCACTTGAAAATTAATAGCACCCTGCTCCCATCATGACGGCTGTATTTTCTGTTTTCTATAGCCATGGCATGTCCTGCATCCATGGCTGTCATTGCAGACTTGGCTGTGGAAGCACAGCCAAGTGCTTCCATTTTCTACCATTTGGTAGAAAATTATTTGAGGCTGGCTTAGAAATTAAGTGATTTCCCTATAAGAAACCCCATTGTACTGTGGCGCTGAAGATAATGGATAGTGCAGAGATGGAGAGGTGGTTCCTCCTCCCTGCAGGGGTTGTGAAGGACAATACCAGTGAAGTGCAGGAAAGGATGATTCAGATAAGGAAACTGAAGCTCCCTGATTAACATAGAATCACAGGATTGTTTAGCTTGCAAAAGACTTCCAACTGTTCCCCCAACACTGTCAAGGCACCACTAACCCATGTCCCCAAGTGCCACTTCTGCACATCTTTGAAATACCTCAGAGGGGACTCTACCATGCCCTGGACAGCCATGATGATTCGGTGGCAGTGGTTTCTTTCTGTCTGGGCAGAGAAAAGCAAGTCTAGGCTCTTTGCAGCATAGCAGAAGTCCAAGTGTTTCCCCTGAGCCACTTAAGGAGAAGTGTAAAGCTCTTGTGATCTTCTCCAATGCACAGCTGGGTCAGGATGGCTCAAAGGGAGTCAACTTCATGTTCATTGTGAGCTTAAGGCAGCAGGGCTCTGGGGGGACTCTTGTAAACCCTGCCAAAGCAGCACCCCAGGCTTTAGGTTAGCACTTATTTTCTGCATTGTTTTCTTTGAAGAAGCACTTCTGTGGCATCACTAGAATTATTATTAGGCCATAACACATGAGATGTTCCTTTCTTCTTTCCAAGGAGATTTAGAGTACAATTTATTCTTCTAGGCTGTTAGCTGAGCTCAGTAACAAAGTCTTCCCAACCTGCCCTTTTGGGCTGACACCGGGTGGCTCTGTCAGCACTGCTGCAGAAAACAACTCATCTGACCTCTGCTGGCAGCCGATGGATTATCCCTGTGACCCAGCATTGCTCTGTGCAACCTCACCTTCCAAAATGCAGGAGCACAGTAGCCTATGCTGCATCCCTGGCTCCTTGGAGCTTTAATGGTAGGGTGTTCCATCACCCTGTGGACCGTGCCCTGCTCCCCTGTGGCCCCTGCAATGCTATTTCCAATGAACTAATTATGTGTGTCACTCATAAAGTGAGCTTTTGACTGAAAGTAATTTGATGACCAGAGAGGTGATAAAGAAAACCAGGCAAAGCACCTGACATGAAAGCCCAGCAATCCCCACCTTCATCTGGAGAGAAGGGAGAGTCACACAGGCTGAGCTCCACCAGAGTTGTGCCCACCCCATGGCTTGGTGTGACTGGGAGCACAATTTATTTATAAACTTTGTAAACCCTCTCCTGCCTAATATAGAACTCAAAATGGAGGGTTTGTGCTAGTATTTTGCCATGGAAATAAATGTTTGTGTTACCTAATACTAATTCATCTTACCAACATGCAGAAGCTTGGTGGCATTTATGCAGGGATTTATTTGTATTTACAGTTGTACAGTGCCTAATGGGTACTGGAAAGCCTTACTCAGCTCTGCAGTGCTATTAAATTTCAGTGTGTGGCTTTGCCACAGCAAAACCTGTTGCTACTATTACATCGTTGGTCTGTGGCGTTGAAGGCAAATTTGTGGAGTAAATTCAAACTGGGAAGCTCTGAGTTGAGACCCCTGGAGGCAGTGACATCTGCCTGTCTTTGATAAGAATTTCTGAGAGTGAGAGTAAAGTACTTAAAGCGAAATTAAAAGCTTTGATCTGTTTTTGTGTTTCATCATTATTTCGTGTTTGAGTCCTTTACATGTGTCTTGCAGTTCTTCATTAGGCTGGGATTTTTAGTTACTACTCCAGCACAGGGCGGACACCTGGCAGCCACCCAGCAGGTCACTGGCACTGCCAGGACTCACACCCTGGCTGCAGCCTGAGCCCAATTAAATGAAATAGGTGATAGACACACCCAGAGCAACATTACTTCAAAGAAAGTGACTCTCTAGGCCCAGCACAATAGGTAGCCCTGTTTGAGGCAGCACCATGGCAGCCCCAAACATCCAGGGCACACAGCAGAGGTGATGATACAATCCCAGGATCATTTAGATTGGAAAAGATCTTTGAGTCCAATGACTAACGTAGGATCATTTAGATCACAAGTGCCATGTCCTCAAGTGCCACATTTACAAATCTTTTAAATCATTTCAGAGATGGTGTCACTTGTTTCCTGGGAGCAAAACCTGACCCCCACCAAGCTGCATTCTCATGTCTGGCAATTGTAGAGAGCAAGAAGGTACCCATGAGCCTCTTTTTTTTCCAGGCTGAGCCCCTCCAGATCCCTCAGCTGCTCCTGTGTTCCAGACCCTTCCTTTCCCCCCACTGATTCCTTCTCTGGACATGCTCCAGCCCCTCAGTGTCTGTCTTGTCATAAGAGGCTCAGAACCAGACGCTGCACTCAAGGTGTGGTTCTCAATGGTGCCCAGCATGGGGAATGTTCACTGCTCTGGTCCTACTGGACACATTGTTCCTGATCCAGGCCAGGTGTTCTTGGCTTCTTGTCCACCTGGGCACACCTGGGCTCATGTTCAGCTGTTGCTAACCAGCAGCTTTACAGCCACTCTATGGCAAGCCTGTTTCACTGGATGGCTGATATTAAATCAAATCTCAACCCAGATGAATTTGCACAGCCTTCACTTAACTAGTTGTTTCTCTCCTCCACACAGCACTGGCTGGATGAGGCTCCTGGAGTCCCTCAGCAGAGGGAAAGGGCAACTGGGGCAAAAGCAGCCAGCTCCAGCTGCCAGGAGACCCTGGGACAAATGGNCCCCACCGAAAAAAACCCCGGAAAAAAAGGGGGAATAAAAAAAAAAAAAAAAAAAAAAAAAGGGAAAAATATATTGTGTGAAAAGTCCTTGGAATCAGCCATTACTATCAGCCTGAAACCTCCCAGAGCTCAGCAAGGTTGGATGCATGAGCCTCCTGATCAAGTGACACCATCTATGTGGGTGGGATTTGGGATCTGTTTTTTTGTTTTGTTTTGTTTTGTTTTTGTTGGGTTTTTTTTTTTTTTTTTTTTGTTTTTTTTTTTTTTTTTGTTTTTTTTTTTTTTTTTGTTTGTTTGTTTTTGTTTTTGTTTATTTTTTCAGTTGTGATGTAATGGAGGAAGGTAAGAAGAATGAAACACATAGTCAATGGCTCAGCACATATTTTTTTATTATGCAGTTTCAAACCACTAGAAAATTCCTTAGTTATGCAAGTGCACTTTAAACCATAACATAATTCCTACACCAGAATTTCATTATTTGCAATTCACTGCTTTGTGAATTTATTTGTAACATCATCCCTTCTTAATTCTCCTTGGAGCTGTAGCTAAGAAAATATTTCCATGGCCAATCAAAGGAGGAGTGGCCCCAAGATGCAGATGAAGACAGTTGGGAAGGTCTCATGTGAAGGCATGTAGAAGCCCATCAAGGTGAAGGATGCATCATTTCTTTTTCAGCAGTTCCAGCTTAAACCACAACCCTGGGTTTTCAACAACATGGAGCACACTGGCAGCAGGACTCTCATGCTGGGGTGAGATTGTAATGATCTCCCAACTCTTTTGGTACCTTAGAGGTTGCCATGCTTGGCTGCAGAGGGAGGAAGGCTTGTTGCAGGCACTTGTCACTCCAGTCTTGGAGCTTTTACTCACCTGTATGCAGGGACAGAAAGTCACTTCCTGAGCCTGTGCCTCTTGCTCTCACTTCTGCCGCTGCAGCAAAGCACCCCAGTTTGAAAAATGAGAGGGGAAAGGGAATGTAGTATTTAAAGAGATATTGGACTCCTTCATTAAATTATTATTTCAATCCTCCTCCAATGGAAACTAATGAATCTGGTGTCACTCTGATTTTCAGGGCCTTGGCCATGGTTCTAGCTTGGGACCCTGTGCTTTGCTTAGATTTCCCTTCTGTCTCTCTGAGAGGGAGGTAAGTGGAGTATGCGGAGTTCCGGAGTTCAAGGAGTGAGTGCAGCCTCTCACCAAGCTGCCATCACAGCAGCACTCTGGCTTAGCAGGGTAACCACAAACACAGTGGGGACAGGGCCACACACCAGCAGTGAAATGGTGCTGTTCCCATGTGGAACCAACATAGCACCAGTGCTCAGATGATTTAAGTTTCCACTTGGCAACTGGAAGAGTGTCAACTGCAACAGGACTGCCAGTCAGCTGTGTTTCTAGCATGAATATTGAGAGGAGGGGGATTTATTGCAGCCTTTTAAGCCCAAAGATGAAATGCAAAAGTGAATTAAAATTTCTGTGGTAACTGTTCAATCAAAGGTTGGAGTGCAGTATTTCTGCTGCATTTAAACAGCAGCAGAATCATCTGCAATTTGCCAGCGCGCATGCAAACAGGAACTTCAAAGGACAGTGGTATCTTTTTTTTTGTTTTTCCTTCTCCCTGGCTAGAATGTATTATAGCAAGCTTGTGTACACTTTGTAGTAGTTTTTCCTGTCATGACAATTTAGTTTTTGTTTGCTTTTTTTAAGGGAGGGGAAAAAAATCCCAGCTCTTGCTTTAATGATCTTCACTATGGAGAACTATAAAGTGGATTACAGCAGGGGAGTCTGGCATTTTCTGTTTGCATCAGCCAGTGGCAAGTGATTGATCCCAGAAGGCAGCTTTCATTTTCTAAGCAAAATAGGCTGCAGTTGGAAAAACCTGATTAAAGTGAGTAGAATTTTATCTGATGTGGCTATTGCCACTGTTTTCAGCATAATAACTTTCTTTCCAACTACAGATGACATGCAGAACACAGAACAAAAGTGTCAGTTTATAATGCAGTCTTCTTAAAGTTTAAGTGATCCTAATAGGCCATCAAACTACTAGAAAACAGCTTGACATGGGGAGTAAACTCCTGATCAGGCTGCTGTAGTTTGTGTCGCCATCCTGATACAGAAGTCTGCCATGAGAGAAGCCACTTGCTGAGCTGATGTTATTGTGAAATCATCTTGCAACATCTTGCAAAAATTGCTGCTCTGATTGTAAACTAAATCCTAAAAAAAAATTTGAGTAGTCTTGACTTTGCTTCCTGACTTCTGAGTGTTTAGGTCCTAGTGGCTTCTTCCTCTAAAAAGTATAAAACCTTGAAATCTGAGATCCTGACACAAAAATTGCTCGTTCTGGCACTGCTCTGTGTTACTTCCCAACAGAGAGAAGTGTTCCTTTGCCTCTCCTTTCTGAGGGACAAGAGACAGTGAGGAGGAAGAATACATGAAATTACATTTGAAGAAGTGCAAATACAAAACTGACAGCCTTGGAGACAACATGCTTCATTCAAATGGCTATTTGCAGAGCAGATCCTCTGCAAGATAACTTATGGCATGTGAAAAAGTCCTGTGCACAGAAGACAGTCTGTCATAGTAAAATAAAGAACCCTGAAGCTGTGGAGTCTGGCATAACTGTAAAAATAACTTTCACTTGGGAGGGGAGGCTGGGAACCCTGCAGCTCCTGATTATTTTCAAAGACCATGCCTGTACCACAACAAGGAACACGGAGGCTACCATAACTCCTGCAAATCTCCACCAAAACCTCAATTTAAAATACTATCAAAGATTAAAGGCTGCACTCTTTTGCAACTGCATTAATTATCAAGGCAGCATGCAGAGCTCTGTAAAAGGCTCCTGTCTGTTAGCATGGCATTGAATTTAAAGGTTAGGGTGTGGGCAGACAGATGATGATGATGACGGCGACGTAATTTGGGGCATTTTTCTGGCATGGGCAAGAGGTGTCTTCTAATGCTGGAAGCAATGTTAGGAAAAATCAGCCTGCCTTCCATGTAGCAGAGGCTGGGAGGGAGGAGAGGGCAGCTGAGCTGTAGGGGAAACAGGAGTGCAGTGCTGAGTTCCCTTGCCTATTGCAGCCTGAAATAAATGGTAATACTGCCAGGAGGTGAAGACAAGGCAACACACTCCCAGACAGAAATACCCTTTTCCCTCCCCCTGACAAGAAAACCCCAACCCTGTTTCTGCTCTGCATAAGCACTAGCCAGTGTGGCAGGCTTTATGCAGCTGTGACAGTGTTCTGCTTTAATTTGTTCTGCCCAATTTTATTGGGAGGAAGTTCCATCCTTTCCACCAGCCAGAAACCAGCCAACCACCGTGATGGCCCTCTCTCCCTGTTTCTTTACTACAGTTATAAAGTGATTTATAAATTGCTTTACAAAATAGGGTCACCAAACATTTGAAGAACACCTGAGAATGCACGTATGAAAGCAAAGCCCGGGGGCTGGCGGATTGGCAATTATTCCAAGAGGTGGGAAGCTAAGCAAGGCACTGGACAGGGTGCCTGTGCCTGGGAGACACAGTGGCCTCAAGGAAGAGGCCACTTTCCTTACAGAAAGCAAGCAGAAAGTATTGTACTCATTCCTGCAGAGCTTAAGTTTGAAAATGGAACACAGTGATGGAGAAATCAGGACCAATTTCTTTCCTCCCGCCCCACCGCCCCCTCCATCCCTAGAGAGTCTGGCCGGGGAGGGGGTCCCTCAACAGGCCCTGGGAGGCCATGCTGTGACCCTTGGCAGCAGAGACCACCACAACAATGCCAGGAAATTTTCAGTCAGGTTTAATGCATCATAAAGAAGTAAAACTACATTGGCATATTTAAGACAAACACTTCTTTTTTTCTATGCACACTATCCACTGGACAGCCCCCTTTTCAAAATAACTACTTTTAACAGTTGAAGACAGTTTTTCAGAAATTCTTCACATATTCAACCTTCCACACTTTTCCTTTATTTTTCATTTGTCTGAGAAGGAAAAAAAATTATGAAACCTGAAAACATCTACATTGCAAGCCACTCAGAATGCATAATTGCATTCATTAACCAATGTATAACAACTGTGTTTTACTTAGTTCACTCTATTCATCAATAAAAGAATATAAAAATCTTGTTCAATCGAGTGTTGTGTATTAAAATAGATTTGTATAGTACTGCACAGTTTCTCCCGGAGTTGTGAAAATGGTTGAAGGGACCATGTGCTTTCTGGGCAACAGAAAAAGCCAGTCCCTCATGTGTTTTATTTTTTAAAATTAAAAAAGGCTATTCAATACTATGTGATATGTTGATGTGACAGACTAGCCTTGTGTCCTGCTCTGGTGGCTTTCCATAAGAATCTGTTGTGCTAATTGATGGAGAACTCATAAGGACAGAGACAATGGCACTGGGGAGTGTGAGTTGGGAAAACCGGGGTGTCCATCACCACTTCCCAGGCAGCCGCAGGGGACGGGGCCCTGGGGGCCAGGCAAGACCTTGCAGGATCAGGAAGACCAGCTAGTAAACAGCCAGGTGCACTGGGATTTTCTCAGGCTAATGCTAAACACTTCCCAAATATGCTAAAATCCAACAAAATGTTAAAAAGGAATCAAATTTCCAAAAACAAAATCCTCCCAAACCCTTTTAATTTTCCATGCCCTGTCCCTTTCACAGAAGTCTTGAGTTCAAGTCTCCAGTTTGAGAAACAACCCCTTGAGGCAGGTTTTTTTTTTGCTGTACCATTTCAGCAGATATTTCTACAAAAAAACCCCAACCAACCAACCAACCAACAAAAACACAGCAACCAAACAAAAAAAACAACCCAAACAAAAGAAAACAACAAAACGACAACAAAAAAAATCACGTGACATATCTTTAAAAATAAAAATGCAGTACAAAAATGTTAAGTTTTTTTTTTTTTGGCATATTATCTGTACTGACAAGAAACAAAAACCCAGAATATTTATTTGCTTTTTTTCTTTGAAAAATAATCCAAAATGAAAAAAAAAAGACAGAAAACCACAAAATAATCACTTTAAAAAATGAAACTCAAACTGTCAAAGATATCCACTCTTATGGTTGATGCTAAATCTTGCACAAAAATTCCATGAGAAAAATACACTGATAGCAGAATCAGTAAAAAGGACCTGCAAAAGGAGTTTTACAGTCATATTTTTTAAATATTTTGGAATGCATATACAGAAGCATCAGAATGAAAATACTTCAATATTTTACTAGAAATGCTAACTTCATACAGTTTCTTTATTTAAATATCTGCAATTCTCAAGTCTAATAATACGGAAAAAAAGGATCTTTTGTTTCCAAGGCTCCGTGAGTGTTTGTGATGCTGTTCTGGTCACAATAACCCCATCTCCAGGTCATCTGAATCAATGGGGCCAAACTTATTCTTCTGAAAACAATCCATGTCAAGTGCTAAGTAGCTCAGTTTCTGGTTATCTCACTGATTTCCTCCCACACATATAGCTTTCAGCCCAACTACTTCTCTAATACCTCACTAACTCCTCTCCCCTTAGAACAGAAAGCCTGTCTGCCACCACAAAAGGCTATCCTGCTTCCTATCAGCCATGCTTTTCCTGTTCATCCTCAGTCATAAATACATTAAGGCCAACATAACAAAACAAAATGTCATAAGGACTGAAGGTCTTGGCAAATACAAAACCGCAGCACAACCCGCTCCGTGGGAACGTGCTGCCACAGTGACCTACAAACAGGGCTGACTGGTCTGCAAGTCTCTAAGTGTATCAAAACTGAGATTGCTCCTTCTGTCCTTTGTTCCAGTTTCATCTCTCCTCTGCTTGTATGCATAAAGTTTCTCGTTGCCCATTCCTTAGACCTCGCACAACCGACTCTCGTCAGTTGTTGCCCTGTGATGGCTGCAAGGCTTTGTGCATGGCAGCAGAGGCAGCGGAGGGTTTGATCCAGGGGATGGATAGCAGGGAGGTGGTGGTGGTGGTCGTCATGGTAACCTGAATCATCTGCTCATTTTGTATCAGTCTAATGAGGGTTTTGAGACGTTCCAGTGATGACTGAGTCCCTTTCTGCTGGGCCATCAGGCTGCTTTTTAGCTCTAAGCATTTCTGTCAAATAAAGAGAAGGGAAGAGAGAAGGAAAGACTGAGAATACATTCAAAGTGGTGTCAAACATCTCTCCAAACATCCTTTGGTGCCTTGGGTGTGCATTCTGCCCAAATGAAATATGTTTTCCTTTGGGGAAAGCAAAACCACAGCTTAACAAATGGAGTAATCAGCAGTGCTGCACACACTGCAGCAGCTGTATGAGGGAACAATATTCTTCCCAGGCGAAATGCATTTGGAGGATGCTTCCAACTCCATCAGACAGACATTAGACAGCCTGACAGGAATACCTTCTGCACTCCACAGAGATATCTGGCACAGGAATGCAATAGCTGTGTTACTGAAAATACAGAAGGCACCACTCAGGTCTCTCACTCTTACCAAAGGACCCTGATAAATGCTTGCTGGGTGAATCTCACCAGGATGTATTTCATATGTGCCACACATTTCAGGGAATAGGCACTGTGAAGACACATTAATCTCACTGAACATGATACCAATATTTTTCTGGCAGAAAATTTTGCTCTAAGACACAACTGTTAAACCAGAGCACTCAAGAAAGCTTTCATCCTTCAGGGTGGCCAAATTGCACCCTGTGATCATTTGAAATAAAAACCTCCATGCAAATGGGCACGAGAGCAGGAGCTAAACAAAGGCATCTCAAATCCTCTATTTCTCCAAGACGACATAGGAAGAATCAGTAATTCTCCTTTCTCTCCCGAACCATGGACTGCTGCATCCAGCACCTCATTCTTCAGTGAGGGACGGACCCACACCCTGAGTCTGACTGCAAGATGAAAGGAGGCAGCGGCCTCTAATACCTGAAACCTGTTTTCTTTCCCCCAGTGCACCCAAGATTCTGACCAAACCAATTACTTGTCTACAGATTGCTACTCTGTGGCTATGGTCCAGACTGCCCAGGGGTGGGGATTCTCCAGTCCTGGGGAATTGGGAAATGCTCACTTGAAAATCAACTTATTTGGAAAGGAACTGTGTGGAGATGCTCAGAGGTCGGTTTAGAGAGATGAAATTGCAGATGAAAGATAAATTGTGTTCTGTTTTTACCATGGCAGCTGTGGTGTGTATGAGACTGTTCTTTTTCATATAAATCTCTGTTAAAATGTCAGAATGAAATTGCTCTGTGCTGGGACACCTTTAATTTATTTTCTTCCTCTAAGTGGATAAATTTCCAATAAATATAATCATTGGCTCATATTACCCTTTAAATAAGACAGTGTTGCCCACTGAAAGAACCTGATTCTGCTTAGGTAGAAATCTTTCTGATTTTGACAGGCATGACACACACCTGATAGCTGATGGCTTTTCTTGTTCCAAATTCCTCAGCCCACTGCACTCTCCTACCTATTACATACACATGTGGTTCCATTAGTGCTATACACATGTACAGGGAATATACAGTGATGTCTTTTAATAAGTTATTGCTTTTACTTCCACTCTTTTTTACGTGATAAATATTTTAACATGCCTCCTCTAGATAACTGCAATGGTAAAACAAGCAGTGACCAGCTACTCCTGTACTTGCCACTTTGATTTTTCCAGGGTAAGGAAGAGTCAAATATTTATTGAGGCTGCCTTGCAAACTAACAGCTACCTCCCAGGATGGAGGTAGCCCCAGACAGGTCCTTCAGCCATGAAAGGTAGGAATAGCTGAATGGAAGGGTTTGAATTCAGCCCCTTCAGCCAGAGACTGCTCCTCATAGCACAGTATGTGTGGAAGACACCTCCAGACAACATTTAGCTTTGAAATGAGTTTGTAGAGACAAAACAGTCCATGTTGAGTCATGGAGAGATGCTACAACATTCAGTAAAGATGGTTATTTCTACTTAATATCAAGAGGTTTGAGCTAATGGATAAGCAGCTACCACTGGAGGACATGCTTGTGACTAAACTTTTCACCTAGAAGATGGAAGTGCCTTGAAGTCATTGGGTAGCTCAGAGCTATGGATGCAACTACAAGGAAGGCTGCCATGGCTATTTGTGGAGTTTTGTTTGTGTGTGTTTTGTCACAGGAATTCAAGTTATTTCTCCTCCTCTACCTGCCAGAGTGGCTTACTTTTGTGCATAAAGAAAATGCACATGTACTTCCTCAGAGAGAAACACATTCACACTTGAAAATCTATTGCCTGGGAGCTTGAATCATTTTCTAGCCACAAAATACCATTTTTGGGGGCTTAAATTCTTTATAAACATCTCTTCAGGAGACTGTGTGTCCCCATTAGGTGTCCTACCTTCACTGCACTGTTGAGAAGTCGATCTTTCTCTTCTAACTGTCTATGCTCACTCTTCAGCTCACTGCTTCTCTTTAGTAACTTTCTCTTCTCTTCTTCTTTGACTGTGGAACAATAAGATTGAGGATGCATAGGTTAAGAAAAGGATGTACTGTGCACTTGAAGACAGAAGGCAGAAGCAGGTATTTTGCATGGTGAGTTTAAGGTCTCATTAGCCTTTTGTCAGCAAGTACAGCCAAAGAAATCTGGAGTTTCTGCTTGCAGGTGTTTCTTCACTGAAGTGTGGTCAGGCATTGGAAGGGGCTGCCTAGGGAGGTGGTGGAGTTCTTATCCCTGGAGCTGTCCATGGAACAACTTGACATGGCACTCAGTGCTCTGGGCTGGTTGACAAGGTGAGGTCAGTTAGAGGTTGGACTCAATGAACTTGGAGGTTTTTTCCAACCTAAATGGTTCTGGGATTCTATGCATGTGTCTATGTCAATGGTTAGCACACAGGAGGACAACCTAAAAGGTACAGTGCACCTTTAAGGTGAATTAAAATTAAGCCTTAGACCACATGTGAACCTGGAGGTCTCCAAAAAGGTGAGTGGTATTTAGGAAGGGGCCAGCCCCTAGGAATGGCAATAGTTAGTGACCCTGGCAGAAAAGCACAACTATAACTGTGCCAGACCTCCATAAAGATCCTTACAAATATGATCTAGTGTCCCAAACAGCCTATTGTAAGAGTGCAACAGGGAATTAAAATAGACTAATGCTCAATGTACAGCTGTCACATGGCATATGACTCAAGTGTCTGCCATACCACATAACACTGAAACAATTAGAAGCTGGTTTCGCTGTGGTGGTGTCTGGGACATTAGTCTGGCATTGTGTACACACCCAGTTACATGGCTCTGCTTATCCTGACTCTGCCTCGCAATGATTCTGCCTCAAAATCCTGTTTCATGCACTATTCCAGGGAAGGCACCACTTTGATGACAGCTTCCTCCAGAGAGTGAAGTTCTGAGATCACTCTCAACTTCCTTACAGAGAGAAGATGGAAAAGGAGCAGACCAAGTGGAAGGTGGGAGAAAAAGTCTGCTCTCCCCAGTCACTTATGACCCTATAATCTACACCGTCAAACCTGGTGGCATTATAACACTACTTCGATATTTCAGCTAAGGACTCAAATGGCATTGCCTGTCATGAGCAGGGAATCCCTTGTCAGTGGCTGAGTTAATCCCTACCTGTTTTATGAGTAACATAGGAGTGAACAATAGCCATAGTTCCAGTCCAGGGCACATTGTCCTCTTTCATTAATACCTGTAAGACCGAGAAACAATAAATGGTTAAAAAAACCACACATTAATGTTTGCTCCAGCCTCCCAGTTTAGCAGGACCAGAACTTGGGTCCTTGTCACAGAATGTTGCGGCCCACGCTGTCATCCCCAGATATGGTTTCTCCCAGAACCCCTGTCCTTACAAGTTGTTTTTTCCCTGGTTCCACCTCCCTTGCTCGGATTTTCCCCGTCCTCCTCTCTCCCCCCCGTATTTGGTCCTCCCTAGGGTGTCAATCTCTGGCCCCTTTCTGGAAGGTTCTGTTAAGATCAATATGTAATTGGTTCTATCTTATGTAATCACTTTCCTATTGGTCTCTCCCCTGAGGCCACTCCCATGTGTAACCCCGTGCCTTCTCCCTATTGGTCCCAACTTCCCCTTATAACCCCGTGTCACCCACGCTCCTCG
Source organism: Chloropsis cyanopogon (assembly GCA_013400585.1). Classification (NCBI taxonomy): domain Eukaryota; kingdom Metazoa; phylum Chordata; class Aves; order Passeriformes; family Irenidae; genus Chloropsis; species Chloropsis cyanopogon. The sequence continues at coordinate 37,560 of WEZZ01016776.1, read as the reverse complement.
CTCCTTGCGCTCGGAGTGCTTGTTCAGTTGGGACCTCCCCCCAGTAAAGCTGGACATTACCCCAGGACAAAGACTGCCTCTCATCTTTTACTCAGGTGGTTGGCTGTGGTGTTGCTACGGACTTCTGGCGGAGCTTCCGTAGAAGGCGACCAGGATCCTGCCCTTAAAGGCCCCCTCGCCCCACACTCCTGTTGCCAAGTGCCTGGACTTTGGAGAGCTAGCTGGGATCAGGCACAGCAGCAACAGAACATAAAAGTGATCTCAAGGCTAAGCACAAGGATCTCTATGGCGCAGAATCTACACTTTAGTGACACTTTAGTGTTTTAGTAATTTTTTTCTTACTTGTGCAATCAGCATTATTCACAGCAACTAGACAGTTTAGCATATCTCACATAACTGTGATGAGCAGTTGTGTGTAACAAACATGATTTAAAGAAAAGGAAGTTTTCTCCTCACACCTTTCAAATCCACTGGTGAACAGTGTCTTCTGACACTGCCTCCCTCATCTCTAAGATTTACATTCTTTTGTCTGGCTACATGCTGGTAGTGTTCCTGTAAACAAAGGAGCTGAAGGAACTGAAGAGACATTTTAAGAGGACAATTCTTAGCAATTACAGACAAGCCGCAGCACTCCGTGTATGTTGTAAATATAGGATGGTGAAAAATACCAGAAATTAATACTGCAAACTGCACTAAAAGCCTCTCAGTACGTCTTTATCTAATGTAGTCTACTGAGCTACATAGGTTGGATTTGTTTAGGGGTGCACAAATCGGAGGTGTCCCCTATTTTCCCTTCTTGGTACACCATGCTCCATGTAGCTTACCTTCTGTTGGCACTTTGGGCAGACCCAGAGCCCTTTGGGGGCAGTTTTGAGGGGTGGGTCCAAGCAGTTGAGGTGATATACTCTGGGACATGTACCACAGGGCTGCAAGTTAACTCCATGCTTGCAAACAGTGCAGTGTTCATCGTGATGGATCTCGTTCTGCAAGAAAAGGGTGCCCTGGGTAAAGTCAATCCATTGAGAACTTCTCTCTATACAGCATTCCAAAGCCTCTACTGCAGCAGACAGGCTCCTTCAAACACAAAATCTAATTGTCAAAAGGACCCTGACAGATGCAGAAGACAAATAATAGATATATGATAGCAACAAATACAAACCACAAATGACCCAGAAGCAAGTTCCATAAATTGAAACAGAAACATAAAACCCAACTAATCAAACACAGGAGAGAGTTGACTAATTTAGCCAGATTGTGATATAGGAATTATTTCATTTTTTTCTTTGCCAGTGTGTAACTACAACTTGTGTTTCCCCATGCATGGATCAGAGTTAACGTGGAGATCATTTGTCCGTCATGCCCAAAGCAGAAGGAAGCAAGCAAGAAAAGTGTTCTGGGGAAGAAGCACCGTTCCATGTTTCATGCCCATTGCCTCCAAGGGCAGCAGGGCCCTCTTTTGTGAACTCTGCCCTCTTTCTCCCTGGCACTAATTGTTCTCTGCTCAGACTTGCTCTGACAATCTTTCTCCAACAAGACTGATTAGGGCTTTGTCCAAAGCAATACATAACATGAACTCAGACTTATCAACAAAGTTACAATGTCATGCAGTAGATTGCTATGCTAATCTGGTGGCAACATTAATTATTCTTTTTAATAAAGGAAACTCTGGTTTTGAAACTCTCATGCCTTGTGAATAATTTCAAAAAATCAAAAATTTCCTACTGCCTTTTCAGGAAGTAAAACAGTAATTTTATGAGGTTTTTTAATTCCAAAAGCATGTTTTCATTTCTAGGAATAGTAATTTAAAAGTTTCATGGCAGTTTTAGTCAGGCTTGTATCTTGAATTCTAAACCAGTCCTGTCAAAAAATCACTCTCCAAAATATTACTTTTTATAAACTACCTGCTCAAAGAATCTTAATTTTAACCACAATGTAAAGAGATTTAATCTTTATGAACTAGAACGGTTACTCATTTTTCTTATAAAATTTTCATTAAACTCATAAATCTGGACCAGCAATTTCTCAATCAGTGGAGTCAACAAAGGGACTAAACTCAAGCCTTGCATGTGAAAGCCCAAGAGTTCATCTCTTTGAAATTCTAGCTTAGGGACTCAAAGATTTAGTTAAGTGGGAGAAGAGAATACTGCAATTAGGTACCTTGAGAGTATCTAATAACATCACAATAATCAGAAGCAAGCACTGAACACAGTGATAAGAAAGATACCTGCTAATACACAAACTTTGCCACACATACCTTCCAGAATAGATCCTCATTTGCTAGCATGTAAAAGAAGGGCAGAAAACAGATCAGTGGAAAATACATTGCTGCAGCGGTTGCTAGTTCTCAGCTTTGGGACAATTTTAATCAAGATGTGGCATAGGATATCAGGACACTGCCAAAATTAATGCAGGCAGTAAAGAATGTAACAGCAAGCAGTGGAATTAGCATTTGAGATTTAAAAATGTACATTGCAGGAATCCCATGTCCAAAGGTCCAATGCTAAAAGGTCATAGTATTTGAAGTTTTCAGAAATTTTCATGCAGAGCTCCTCTCCACATGCCGGTAGTCAAAAAGTCTTCCTGAGAGACCTCAGCATGCTGGGTGTTGAAAACGCTGGCCCTGAACCAGCATGGAGTATGAAATGGGTGCTTCCAACTAATCATTAAACACAGATTTAAATGTTTAGCTGATTCCTGGACAAAACAGTCAGCTCCTGTAGGAGTAAGCCTGATGGTATCAACTCCTTCTCATCAAACTACTCCCACCCAGAACACCAGTGACCTTTGGAAGAACTGTGTCTGTAGTGATTGTATTCGCAACCTGATATGAACAAGAACCAAGAGAGCTCACTGGAAAGCAGGCCAAGCCTGCCATAAAAAAAAAAAAATTAAAAAAAAAAATTGTGGCATTCAACACACTTTGGTCCAAAAATAAAAAGCCAGAAAAAATTAAGTGTTTTATGGAAACTGCATAGTGTGTTGCAATTTTTTCTGCTGATTTCATAGAATCACAGAACATCCTAAGCTGGAAGGGACCCATCAGGATCACCGAGTCCACCTCCTGGCCCTGCACAGACACCCCAACAATCCCCCCCTTTGCCTGAGAACATTGTCCAAAGTCTCCTGGAGCTCTGGCAGCCTTGGGGCCATGACCAGTCCCTGGGGAACCTGTTCAGTGCCCTACCACCCTCTGGGGGAACAACCTTTTCCTGATATCCAGCCTAATATGCCCCTGGCATAGGTCCAGCTATTTGCTTGGGTTCTTGCAAGGGGCTGGAGCACACTGTCCCAGTGAAAAATACTTAATGGACAGGCCTTTCTTTGGATTAAAGTGGAGACAACCAAACTGATACTTCTCTCCTGTCCTCCTTCAGCTCCCTCTCTGATCAGAGTGGGAATATAGCTGTCCCATTGTGATCCCTTGTATCAGACCCAGCTGGAAGTGCCCTCCCTCCATTACGCACTGATGTGTGCATACACGTGAGGATGTACACATGAGCAGGCCTCACACACATGTAGGAAGAGAAAGTCGAGAATCTAGAAACAGCTTCACCTAACTTGGACCACAGGCTGTAAATCCCCATGTCCTTTGCTTACAGCACACAGTGCTGCCACTCCTGTGCACAGTGCAAGGACAGGGCAAACACTGAGTAAATCCAGAAGCATCCTTCTGATGCAGGCAGTTTATGGGCTTCCCTAACCCTGAGCTTGCATCTTCATTTTTATATTTAACAGCCTTTGATAGAAGTTTTTCTTCAATAAATTTCTCTACTTTTCTCAAGAATCGTAGTATACTTTGGTGATGAGTTCCATAAATAATCACAGACCTAAAAAAGTGTTAGATATTACTTCATATCCAAAAATACACAGACAAAGGTCCACCACTGTATGACATCATGATTACTCAGGGGATATAAAGTTATTCAGATAAACAGAGGCTTGATAATTGATGAATCTTTTCTACAAATTTTACATGTCAAAGGATGTGACCTCATTTCAGATAAAACATTTTCATTTAAATCAATCCTGATTAATCAACATTTTGATCAAAATTTACAAGAATTGTCCTCTTCTGTATTTCCAGAAATGACAGTTGTTTCCTGGACATCATAGGGATTTTTTTCTAGTTTGTTTATTTGTCTTTTCAGCTCACTTGTGCTACAAAGTTTTAAACTTCTTAAAACATGTCCACTTCCTTCTAGTTGCTGAAAAATTAAACTGAAGACAATATTTTTAAAGGAGCACTTTATAAGAGAAGGGCAGCCATCTCTGCACTGAAGCTGGAAAACTGCATCACTGCAGAGCCAAGCAATCTGGGACAGCACCTCCCTTCTGCTCAGCTCTAGCACAGCATCTGGCAAAACAGTGCTGGTGCCAAAAATATCCTTGCAGAGGTGGGGAATTCTGCTATAAAGAAGTCCGTCTCAACATTCTCAGAATAAGCAGAGCTCCAGTACGTATTTGGGATTCTGGAAAAACTAAAAATACAGGATTCAAAGAGGAATTAATGATTAAGGAGAGAGGTTGCTGATTTCCAGGAAGCTGCAAGACAGCTGCAACAGTAGACACCTGTCACTTGTCTACTTCCTTGCAAATAAAATGAGAAACATGTAAGGAAAGGAAAGTCAGAGATATCAAAACCTAACTTAAACCCACCAAGGGGCTAGAGGCACAACTTGCTAACAATGTCATTCTCTCCTGATTTCTCACATGTGTCTACATGGGCCAAACAAGTGCTATGATAAGACTTAAAGACTTAAAATTATAATTTTAATTTTGAATATAAAACTAAGCCAGGAATGATACTCTTTCCAGTGGGGCTCACTTGAGCCTGGCTTCCTGCTAAGAGGCATGTCATCATAGCTGACTGTAATAAACTCTCCTGTCCTCTGAGACCAAAGACAATACAAGCATATGGTAAATAGGCCAAGTGTCTGTGTCTGGCATGTGAAGTTTTGAAGGCAGAGAGAAGCACTGCAGCCTTTCACTCGGTGCTCCTGTGGTGCAGGAAATCAAGGCAGAGGCAGAAAGGTGATTCTCAAGCACTAAACATGACATTTGACAGGGAAATCAAGCAAACCCTGAAAAACTGTCAAAACTTTATATCTCAATTATAATTACCCCTGCAAATGCTCCTAAAACTGAAATAATATTTAACTTAGAAAAAGGTCTCTCTTCCCTTACCTATAATGCATCTCAGTAGAGAATAAGTTATGAAGGCAAAACAAGGGCAAGGACAGAATCAAAATTTCTTTACTGGCTTTGTCTCCTCTTCTGAAGTACAAGTTTCTCACTTTCTTCCTTAAAATACTATATGGGTCTTGTCTGAAGAATTAAACTATACTCAACATTCTCTGTGTGTCACCTCACATGTCCCAACTCTTTGTCTTCTCCGTATTGCACATTTTTTCCTGAAATGCGCTTCTTCCCGTGAGCTAATCATCAGCATCCCCAAGTGACTCCTCTGAGTTGTTAATTCTCAAGGCATTTACTATTAAGTTTCAGATTTGAAGTTCTCATTAATACAAGACTGGAAGGCATCTTGAAGGTCATCGGGTCTGGATTTATGGCTCTACCTCTTGGAATCAGAGAAACTGGTTTTCAGCCCTTGTTATTGAAGCAAAAGTTGTGGGAAATTTCTTGTGCTTGAGGATGGAGAGCACTTTCTTAAAGCAGGTGGAAAGAGGCAAATGAAAAGCCTAAAATAGTAATTATTTTTCAATATATATTTTTAAGTACTTGGGGTTGTCAGCATAACTTTCTTCAATCAGTTCTTTCACTGCATGGTGCTTAAAGTGCCAGAGATCAGATTTTCCACTGATTGCAGAGGCTTTGGATCCATTTCTACACAATTGTGACCTTTAGCCTTATTCTTCCATTGTTTTTGCAGGAAAACAATCTATTTTCACTCCATATTAAAAAATACAGGAACATGATACAAAGTAATGCCTTGTGGTATCCTAACAGTAACTCATATGAAATCCTACTAATAAATTTTTAACATGTCATTAGAATAGTAGTATATTCATTTAAAAATAAGCTTACCTCTCGTTGAAAGGAACAAGGGGTTATTCACATAATTTGATGCAAGGCGTTTCCTCTGCAAGGGAAAAGAAACCAACCCCAATGTCACTGCAGTGCTCTGGTTGTGTCTTGCATTTCAGGTTATCAATCTCCATGGGCTTACCTCATACACAGTCAGCTCTCCAAAAGCTATTTAGACTGACCACTGACATAGTCAGACAAACAGTTGCATGATTTACCTTTCTAACAAGTTTTTCATAGAGCAGTTTATTGTGCATTAGATTTTATTAAGAAAAGAGAAATACAAATTGTAAATGTTATTGATGGGGTTGCAGGATACGTTGCATGGGCTGGTAAGAGCAAGACTACAGGAAAACTAACTCCAAGCCCAAAAATGTCCATAAGGGAAAATTGTTGCTGTGAGATGACATCTTTATTTGCATATGTAGAAATGGTGATGGATTTCTCGCCTGCAGGAAAAACACTGATGCCTTTGTGACACCTGCCTACAGTTCAGAGGAACATACTGCATTTGCACGCAACAAGTGAGGGCCTTGGCAAAATATTTCCCTTTCAGAAGTGAATGTGCAGGAAGGACCTTGAGGAGCTGGCAGTGATTTCAGTCTGCTGAGATCACCAAACTTACAGAGAGCACCGCAAACCTGTCTGAGATGTTTAACTCATCTAATGCAGCCCATGGCCAGTATTGTCTGATGGCACAAACTGTGGTCAATAGCAAGCCAGGCTTCATTAATAGTCTAGACAATCCCAAATTGTTCCTCTGAGCCACCCAATACTTGTACAGCAGGACTAGAAACAGCACCATTTTCCTCCACTAGATGTTGTTAGATCCTGCTTGGAAGAAAATTAGAGTGGTTTTTGCTACTAAATTATTTATTCTGTGGTGAACAAACTATTCTCTAATAGACGGGTGCCTGCCAGTCTGTCAATGAATTTTGAATAGATGTTTCTTTCTTCAAAAAATAACCAGGCCAAAACATAACCCTTTCCTATGAAAAAAAAAAAAGGCTACTGAGGGTACAAAAATAAAATGGTATCTTATTTTTTTTAAGAACAAAGTTTTGAGAAGAAAAAGCACATCATTCAAGTGAAGACATAAGACCATGATCACATTTTTGCAATCAAAGTTAGTATCAACACTACAAATGCTCCTGCCATTTTGAGGCGTGTTGGCAAATAAAAGGTCTAATTTATATACAATTTCAATTTACACAGTCATGAATTAAAGATCATTCAGTAGACTAAATTAAGCTGCACCAAAATACCTGAAATGCCACCAATACCTCAACTCACTGATTAGCAAATCAGTCTGAGCAGCTAATTGCTTAGAGAAAAACCATCTGCCTCCATTTTACTTGAATGACATTCCCCATGGTCAGTACTTAATGACAGCTCCTAATGAGAACACAGCTGATCAGCCACAGGAGTCTTTCACAGACATATCTTTCTCCATGCCATCCTTCATTCAAACATATGCTTTTGAGAATAGATATGATTAGAAATATGGACTAAGGGTGCAGCAGACCTAGGCCATCTTCTCTTCCACCTCTGCTCCAAGGTAATAGAGTTTGTCACAAATACCAGTCTGGCTACAGCCACAAAACACTGCTGCAAGTATTTTAATAATCAGGACAAGGAGCAACATATTTAATGCTAGCAAGGCTAAAGTTCCTACTGTGTTAAATTCT
>WEZZ01016776.1:3809-27958 GCA_013400585.1 Chloropsis cyanopogon | reverse complement strand
GTTAAATTCTGCACATAGGGACATCAGTATTTGCACTGAAAAAAATAGTTGATGAATTCTAAGAACCCAAGTGCCCAGAGCTGCTCAAGAGTATAAAAATCTCCAGTGCTTTCAAAAAAAGAACAATCAAGTGACTGAGCAGTTTGCAGCGGTGGGTTTCTTCTTAGTCTCATCTGTTTGCTATCTGCCAACGAGGACAAAAATCTGAAATACTGGCACACCAGAAATTCTGCATCACTTATGCCTAGATAAAGAACAATCACTTTCTTTAGTCTTAGTGAACTCAGAACACAGAGTAGCCTTGCTTAAATGGAGAGCTGGCTGCAATTGAGTTTCATTCCAGTAGAAAGTTCAGACAGTAAATCCAAACTGTGCTGAAATTTTAAACATGACATTTTAATTAGCTGAATAAATGCATATATGTTAGTTTAGAAACAAAGAAAAAAGATTCAGAAAAAGTTAAGCCTATTTATATGCTGCTTTTACACCAAGTTTGCAATTCAATATTACGCAGGACCAAATTCTGATACTACTATAAATGCAACAGTGTAAGTNGCCACTGTAGGCTGGATTTGCTGTGCTTCTTCTCTTTCTTTCCTGACGCTTGCTCTGGATTTCTGTAATGGTGGAAAGCAACATGAACTGTGCATTTCTCATTCATCAGGGAAAAATGTAGATATAACTTGTTAAGCAAGATGATCATACCCTCAGCCCCTTGAGCTTTGTGTTCCATTTCAGTTTCTAAAGTATAATTGGGTTGCATCAGCATTGATATTTGCTGCAGTTTAAGGTTTGACATTAATAAACTTTTCCTTGTGAGATTCACAAGCATTTTTAATTTTTTCCTTCCTTCAAGGTAGACTTCTGCTGCCCTACAAGAATCTTATTATGATCCCTTCAGACACATACTCAGCAAGCATCATCAGAGAGCCTTCAAAGTACTCTCCTCCATGGAGGCTAGAAAAAGCATAGTTGAAATGGCACAGCTGGATTCAGTTCTAACCAGGGCGTGATGATTTATCCACCCAGAATACAACTTCATAATCCTGAGCTTGCAAAATGTCATTATGACTCATATGTGCCACTGCAAACACCAGCACATAGATGGGCACTTTGGACTGCAGCCCATTTCTTCTTTCCACTAAACTTCCACAACTCCGTTCCACTAAATGTTGACACCTATTGGAGATGGCACATGCTCAAGACTGTGTTGAGCAACCACTAGCCGTGTGCACAACTCTGTAAACACAGAGGGATGGAGCAGATTACTCGGCCACAGAAATCTGTAGGTTTAATGTTACTTTGATCTGAGCTAAGATTCTATTTACATCATATGGAACTTCTTTTTCCAGCTCTTGACATCAGTTCAGAATGCTGAGATTATTACAAGCATGTCTTTTAGAGCCTACTATTTTGATTATAAACCTCAGACACACTTTAGCAAGGAGAGCCACAGCATCCATCCCATGACATGAAGTGTGTGCTTTATTCCAAAGTATTTCCTATGTGAATATTGTAAGGTAAAGTTTAGACTTTGCACTGAGGTATCAGAGGGATCTTGTTAGTCTAAATGCCCCCATGGTGGTGATACCTCTCAGAAGGAGAGGAACTGGCAGGAGCATGTTCTTCAGCCCAGAGGCCCCAGAGTCCACCCAACAGAAAGTCAGGACAACATCTAATTATGCAGGAGGTCTGGTGTCTTTCTTCAATGTCTGAGCTAAAGAGGTCTATCTCAGAATACACTCAGCACCAGAAAATGGCTTTCAGGGTATTGAGCAAGATCTCCCACCTGTAATACAACAGTAAGATATAGCTGAGCTTTCAGGGTGTATATAATACTCGGGAACTGGATCCCCAGCACTTAGTTCTGGTTTCCTGCACCCTTTTCAAGTGTTGATCATTCCCATATACCATTTTAAGCATTGCTACAGTACAGGGTGTCAGTATTTTTGGTCATATCTTGGACACAGTGTCCCTAGAGATGAGGCCAACACTTTGTATTGGTTTTGTAGTGGCCTAACTTCCAAGATATGGATTTAAAACTTTTCCTTCATGGAAGACTATTGGCTAAGCCACTGTTCTTGGAGTGATGGATGCATCAGAAGGAAACTAGATGGACAAGAAAAACAGCAGAGTAACTACTAGCTGGGTTTTCCTATGGCACAGGGACATGTCACCTCTCATGTTCTGAAGGTGTCTTCTCCTAGGGCAGTTCAAATAGCACAGGCAGGCCTCTAGCCACAGTCTGACACAAGCTGTCACATGCTGCCATGTGACTCAAGGGGCTGCCCAGAATCTCACCACCAAGAAATGTGTGATCTGAAGCTGCACTAAGATGTGAGATAAATGCTTTGTCTGTAACCACTGTAACATCACATTAACATCCTCCATGCTATGCAGATTCCAAAACACAGGATCTTGTCTGGGAAACAGTTCTGTCCTACTGTGAAAATACTTCCTATGAAATGCTCATGTGTCTATGCTGAAATATCCTTCCTGAAGCTCCCAGGCTCTTTGAAAGCATCTAAAGGGAATCATGCCTCAACAGCAGGGTCAATACAACACGTAGGTCCAGCGGCCTGTCAAAGCCACAGAAGAGAAATGTTGTTCTTGATGTCAGTGTCAGTTCTTATAAGGGAAACACTCTCAAGGCCCAAAGGTGACAGAGATGTCACAACTGAGGAACCTTGGTGCAGTGATAAAACAGGAAATGGCCCTTGGCTGACTCTTTCCTTTGGTCTCAGCTCAGTGTGAGCTGGAGCTGCAGCTCTTGCAGCCAGGCTCAGAACCCTTATCAGTGAATTCAGGGCTAGCAGCATCTCAGCACTGCCATGGCAATGCAGAGAAAAAAATGGAGTTAGGGCAGGCTTGGTCTTCCAGAAGTGGTTACAGGGATACAAATTGGGACATTCAATGGCACAGAAAAAGAAACGAAGAATTCAATGCAGCAGTTTTCTTTGTATGTAACTGGGCCAAGCATCTCATAAAAGGACAGTGATGGATCTGTTGCTCTCTGCCTTTCTTGGTCTCAAGTTAAAGAGAAAATTTCTTTGGTACCTGCTCTCATCAAGGCAACAGAAAATATCTGGTGGGGTCTGAATCACACATATAGCAGATACCTGGAATGCAGCTTGGGAAGAGACATTGCTATGGTACAGAGATAAGAGCTAGCTGGGAGGGAAAGTAATATGAGTGGGAATAGATAGAAACGAAGAGAGAGAGAGATAGAGCAATGAAAGGAAACATCACACTATGTACAACACACTATGCAGCCATCAGGGAGGGAGAGCACTTTCTTTATCAAAACAAAAATATCATGCATCTATGTACATGTAGAGTGGTTCTGTCAATAATTACACCTAGACAGAGCAAAAGCATACACTGGTGTGCTATCTTTTGTTACTTGTTACTTCTGCTAAAAAACTATTGTGTACTTTTCAGAACAGGATGCAATAAAGTTAAATTAAATTTGTTTCAATTGATGAAATCATAAATATTTCTGTAATCTAGATGGACCAAGATATGCATTCTTAGAATGACCTGAACTAAAGGTCCTTCTTTTAAAGTTTTGCTTTCTACCTTTTTTTTTAAACAAAATCGTAATGCTAAAAGGTGTTCTAATAGCCTGGAGAAAGAGATTCAATATGTTACAACCGTGCACTGCATCACAGAATTGAGTTATCTTATTCCTTAGCTTATCAATTAAAAAAATAGAAACCAAACAGGAAAAATTAAACCGTAATGCATTTGACAAAGATGAATGAATTTAAAGATAGCTTTATGTTGGAAGCTAAACTCCAATAAGCCGCTGCCTTCACCAACAAACACTCTGCATGGTCATTCTATGAAGCCTGTGATGGCAATTTAGGGAAAGCTGTACCTTGCAGACTGTCAGTCAGTGGAAGCAGCTGTGTTCATTTACTGGTAAAGATGCCTCACATGCATGCTCTGCAGAACAGAGCTCTTTTCCCAGGCAGGGAATGCTCATGTGGGGGTTAGGTGAAAAGGCTTCTAGGCAGATAGAGAAATACACATAGAAGTGGATCACAGAAAATTAATGAATAAAATTAAGAAAACCAGTAACACTGTGAATTAAAGATACCAAATGAATAAGCTTTTAATGATCCAATCTTGATAGACCTAAATTCAAAAAATGTGAAATTGAGAAATAATTAGAAGTTTTTAAATAAACTGAACTGTGTAATGCACTGCTTCCTGATAAATAGCAATGACTGATAACTGTAAACATGACACAGTAAAATAATAACCTTTAGCATGTGAAAGCTATACGGACATTTTTGACAGTTGTAATCACCAATTCTGATGAAGAAATACCCTTTCCACAGTAAATAGCTCTTGGTTGGAACCATTTATTTAATGTTGGTAGGAATATAAAAACTGAATTTGTCTTCAAGAATTGCTTCTGCATGGTGGATGTTGTAGCAGTTTGGTTTAAAATGTGCATCTCCACACTTGGTGTAGATCAGAGTAGAGCACTGCTTGGCATTTGGAACATAAGCAATAAATCCACACAAACAATTTATTAGTTCCAATAAAATCAAAGGGTATAGAGTTATTCAAAATTAAGTCCCCTCTGTTGTAAGCATAATTTGTACTTCCGCATAACTTCAAATGTTGTCCTGTTTTCCTTAGACAAAGAAAACAAGAACCAGTCATCATTTGCACTTTTTGGATTATAAATCTTCTCCCCACACTGTTGTAGCTCTTTGATTTCCATTTCAATGCATTACCATTAAGGGATTAAAAATTAAGAAGGCTTACAATTTCTTTAAACTTCTTTCAAATTCTCAGTCACCAGGACATTAAATGATTTTTTAAAATGCAGATTTAAAGAGGAAAAACACTGAACAAGATCCACAGGAAACCTGCTGCATATACTGAGGAGATACTAGAGTTCAGATGTATTTTCTCACTAATTCACAACTTGTCTTAAAACCAAAGAACTGGAAATTTAGTAAAAAGAAATCAAAATAAAAATGGTAGAGACCTTGAGACAGCAAGGTAGCTAAGCATGCTCCTAAGTCTAAAGCACGTTAAACTTAAACTCAGGACATTGGAAATTCCTAAGTATTTTGCTTACTATGGGCCATGGGATGGGTGGTAAAGATCAATTGTCATTAACACTTTTTGTGGTCAAGAATCACTGTCAGCTGACACAGATACCAGCTTTCTCTCCTTTTACTGGTAGAATCACACCAGCTTGTAGCTGAGCTTGTAACTAAAATCATCTGAGTGCAGATCTTTTCTTCAAAATATCTGCATCATCTCTGTCCATGAGAACTATTCTGCCACCCCAACTTGTCTCACACCACTGGCAAATTTGCTAAACAAACTCTTTTCCCCCCCTTTCATCTATCATTTCAGAACAACAAAGCTGAGGCAAAGAAAAATACAAATCTGCTAACTTTTGCAAGCTATTTTTGGAAGATTGGTGAAGGAAACTGAAAACTACATAATGCTGCATTTAGCTTATGTGCAATATTTTTTTGAAGTCATATTCAGTAGCCTCAGAAGATGTGCTAGAGGCTCTCATTGTTAAATTTTCAGCTAAGTGGGAAAATGGAGAGAAGTAATTCTTTGTGAGAAGTAGTCTTAAGTAAGTAAAATCTTATGAAACAAATGCCAGATTTTCACCACTATTTACATTATTCTGTGTAACTCTAGAGATGACAGACAATCAACTCAAAAACTGAAAGTCCACTTCACATGGGAGAGAGCAGAGGGCACTTGCTGCATATCTGGGCAAACACCTTTGAACCTCACAGATCCATCAACCAGATCAGTGGTGGTCAGAGCCTTTGCAGGATTTTTGTTTCACGGTTTCCTCCTGTTGTTAACATCTTTTAAAGGACCACTCACTCACTGAGTGAGTCCAAATACCAGCCTATGTCAAGCATGCTGGTGGCTGGCTGTAGGGCCAGTCCTCATGCCCCTTGAGCTGTGCCATGGGCCGGGAGGCAGAGCTAAGTAAGGTCACCCACTATTGTGAGACTGAAAGGCACAACTGTGCAAAGGTAACACTTCATCTGATTTTTTCATTTTCATTTTTTCAGTTTTCATGCCCTTCAGAGAATGAGAGAAGGAAAAACTGAGAGGGAATCTTGTTGATGTGTATAAATATCTGCAGGCAGGGATCAGAGCATGGACTGGGCTGTGCTCCATGGTGCCCAGCAACAGGACAAGGGGCAATGTGCAGAAACTGATGCCCAGGAAGTTCATCCTGAACATGAGGAAGAACTTCTTTTCCAGTAGGGCAACAGAACACTGAACAGATTGCACAGAGAGGCTGTGAAATCTCCTTCTCTGGAAAGATTCAAAAGCCATCTGAACACAATCCTCAGTAACATGCTCTGGCACAGAAGCCAACAGAAAATATTTCACTCAAAAACTGAACTGTAAATCAACATATGCCACCTTACCTTCCAAATGTTCGGTTGTAACCAGTCCTAGTGCTACCATGAAGGCAATTTTCTAAGGAAAAAATAAGTGGGTTAGATTCTCTACTATAGTGATCATTGTAAGAAAATAAATAAAATTAGCATTGACAGAATAAACCCAGTAAAAGTCTTTTAGAAATGTATCTTATTTGAATGCATAGTAAGGTAAAGAACTTAAACTGGAGATTTGCTTGAGATATGCCTGGTTCTCCTTGTATGGCTATATAAACTCTAGCAGTTCAAAGATGTCTGAAGTGAATGCTAAATGACTACTGATCTTACACAGCACATGACCACTATTAGTCAATTCAATCAGTTCAATTTCACATTCTAGCAGGAATATTACTCAGTTCTTTAGTAAAACCATTTTGTATTATTTTTTACAATCTGGACATGGCACACTGCTTTTATTGGATATGAGCAATATGAAGTGAAACAAGTATGAACTGTACCTACACTAAACAGGACATCAGAAGCATTGGAAGTCCTCTTCCATTAAAAACAAACAAACAAGCAAACAAAACAAAAAACCCAAACAAACAAACAAAAAACCCCAGAAATTTCTCTTCCCAAGTTTTAAAAATAATATTGCATACATGGATTGTGAAGACGTATACTGATGCAGCATTTTTTCAATGGGGAGTGAACAAACAACTCCCACTGACACTGGTGAAGTCATTTCGCAGCGAGGAATTTGATCTAAAATATTACTCACAACTCTTCTACACTATATATGCACAAAACATTTCTTCATACTAAAAATTCTTCAGAACATGCTGATGCAGTGATAGGACAAGTATTAGAGCAGATTCTAAATTTTCTGTCAGTGATTTCTCACTGGAAAATTTTTCCTTGCAGAAAGGTTTTGCTGACCTTTTTTATTGCATGTTTTTGATGAAAACTGAAATCACACTGTGTTGTTCCAAGCCCAAACTGAACTGACCTCCTTGGTTTTCGGTCACATTTGTGGTACTTGTGGGGCTTTGGGGGCCTCCTCTTTCTGGTGTGCTGACCAATGTTGTTGGATCAGGTTATCTAAGGGGCATTTTCATGAGATTCAATTCCACAGGAAAGACAATCTGACTATGAAACTCAAGCTCTTGGGAAATCCAAGCAAACAAACCCCCATTTCAAGTCTGAGGGAGTGTACAAAGACCATAGGAAGATGCACTTATCATACCTCAAATAAAATGTTTAGATGTAGGTCCAACTAAAACACAGTGTTTAAGCAGTAGAAGGTCAAAACATTGCTTCATTCAAAGCGTGTCAGGAGAACATGTTTCAACACTTCCAAGTCAAAATTAGTCTGACCTTCTTGTTTTGTGAAAAGCCTGGTGGTTCAACATTTCAGTTCAGGATAAAATCAACTAGTAAGTCACCAGAACTACAATTTCCTTTTGAATTCTGACTTTCACTTAGTGAAATCATGAAAGGAAAAACATCCTCATTTTGTAGATGAAAAGATCTAATTATTGGGTGTGTTCATCAAAATCAGAGGGTTAGGATTGGACATCTCTACCACTCATGCATCTGTGAAAATACCTTTGTCAAACAGGTGAACTAACACCCATGTAAGACAGGAATATTTCCTTTCCACAACATTGGAGATTCCTACTCTCCAGCTATATTAAAAAATGGTGGTGTAGAATTTCCTCACTGGCAATTTAGATATATTCACACTGTATTTCTGCCTTCCATATCTCTGGTAATTACAAACACATGTTCATTTGCATGTCAGACCTTGATTCCAGTAACATTCATTCCTTACATGCCTGAAACACCAGCCAGGCACAGTGGGGGCCCCACACCTGAAGGAAAAGATTAATATTTGATCCACTGTGCAGATCTGAGAAGAAAACTAATCAACTGAGTAGGACTACAAGCTTCACCTAAGCCCTATCAAAAAGTAACGGTGGCAGGATACTTCTCAACACTGTGAGCAAAATAACAATATTTAGGGATAGAACCAGGAAGTTGGAATAGATAATGTGTGTTTTCTCAAAGGAGTGCAGAATTCCTGCATTACCCCAACATTAAACTGTAGGGAAAGCACACATTTCTGATGCCTCAACTGGAATTTGTGTACTGGAATGTTTGCTAAACAATTTCCTCTCTTCATGCTGAAAGTGTTTGAATATGTATCTAACTAAATGCAACATACTTGCTTAAAATATGAAGAGCCATCACAAGTGGACTTGATAATTATCTCCATTAAAGATAGGAATTATTAGCTTTTACAGGGACTTGAAAGATGATTCCTTTTAAAAAAATCCCAGTACAAGCTGTATTCTTTTGAACAAGCATATTATATTAGCATTTGATTTGTTTTTATGGATTTTGTGATTTCACACCCCTGCAGCTCATTGGATTAAACTCAAAATCTGACTTCCACTGCAAAACTTCCATATCAAAATATCACAGGGTCTATTGTTTCTCCTCTGTACTGGAAGCGGCAAAACCAAGACTTCATTTTCTCCAGATTTTCAATCCAGGCTTAACATTAGCATTTAGTTCACAATTGCCATGTGTCTCTCCTGTGCTTAGAAAGAATTAGAACACACACATTTTAGAATGAAAACGTTGCCATATAGTTTGCTAATATGAATTTTTAAATGATCAAAACGGTTTTGGCAGAATTCTGTTTCTCTCTGTGTTAAACACAGGTCTCTTCAAGAAAAAAAGAAAATATTAACCCACCCCCCCAAACAAATGGGTTTTTGTAAAAATAAAAACAACGTCCAGGGTATTTTCTCCCTGGAGGAGCAGCTCCCTTTTGTTATTCCTCTATTTCTTTACAGAAGTCGTCCCAGTAGGAGAAGGCCCATCACTGGATCCATCATCATTGTTCTCCATCCCCAGCTGAGCCCTGGTGATGGGAAGCAAAGGGTGACCTCCTCCTCCTCCTCCTCAGTCCATGATCAGCTTCAGGGCTTACCAGCAGAATGACCAAGCCAGGAGCTAAAGACAGTAATTATCCTCACTGTTCTCTGTTTGTTCAGGTATACTCAGTAACTACATGTGGGATTCCTGGTTACTGGTAAGTCTGGTTATGTCTAGTTAGCTTGTTTCAAATTGTCAGTGTAATTTGTTGAACCCCAGTCTCTTCCAACAAAGCTCTATACAGAGCCATATTGGAGTTCCTGCCTCAGCTTTGTGCTTTGAAGATAAATAAAAGTGAGAAGTGCCTTTGATGCCTGATGGATTTTTGCTTTTCATATATTTCTTTCATATCCCCTTTTTCTTATATACTTTTGTATAGCCTTAGGTATCCAAGGGGCTTTTGGCCCACATTCTTGTAAGTTTCTAGTTTGATAACTAGCTTAGGTCCAGAGACTAAACATCTCAGCTTTCCATGAAGTTTAGGCGTCAGGGCCCAAGGCCCAAGGTCCTTTCCAGAACATGTTCTGTAAACTAAGGGAGACCTACCCTGGGGCGGGGTGGGGAGGGGAGCGTGCCCCACGAGGGGGCTTCTCTTGGCTTCCCACTGGGGGGCCTGTGATAGCTATGCTAATATCCATGATCTATGACATAATACAGGGAGGATTGGGGGGCCCAGTTGTCAGTTCCATGCATCGACCCAGGGGAGCATTGCTGCAGAAGTGCTTCTACCTGAAAACCTCAATAAACCAAGGTAAAATCCCTTTTCCCCCTCTAACCGTGTGTGGCTTTCAATTCTAGCCTGGGGTTCAGGCATCACCTTGAGCGTCTATTTTCTTTTTAAAAATACCATGTTGTTTTTGCTTTAAATTCAATCATCTGCTTATAAGCTGTGAGTGCCTATAGAAATATACAGTATGTCTTTTCATGAAGCAAAACAAAGATTTTCATAAAAGCATTTCATTTTGTAATTACATGTTCTATTTATGTCATTACATGTATTTATACTAATTATGATGTTAGTTCTAATTACACTAATTGCATAAATACATGATAATCAACTAAAGTTTACTTTCAAAGAACAAAAGAAATTAACTCTAGACCTACCTATTTATGGCTGTCCAACAGATCTATGAAAAGAACTGTCGTACTTTAGGGCACAGTATTTAGGGCACACATTATTTAGCATCCTACCCAGAAAATTAAGGTTTTTGATACCTCCAGTAAACAGGGTAGGAAAAGTGTCTGTGGTTAGAAAAAGGTCGTCGAGATATTCTATTTAGCAATGTAATGAAAATCTTACATTTTTGAATCCCATACCAACAGTGTGCCCAGTCCAATTGCCTCCTCCTGAGTCTCTCTGGAAGGCTTTTACTCAATATTTTTCCATGGGGATAAGTTACAGGCAAAGAAAAATTGATGTTTTTTCCTAGCATTCTGTTTCTAAGCAGGACCTACTGGCCTTTCTTCCCATAAGGTGCTACAAAATAAATAAGTTTTTGAAAATACTTGCCTAAATAAAACAGGACTCTACAGTCCCACCATTCGGTGGTAATGAAGATTCATATAAGGGTCAGATTTTAAACTTGGGAGGTTTCCCAAGCATCATTTTACACAGCTTCTACATAGAGCTGTGATATTTTGGGCTAAAATATTTATCCTTAACACTGTTTTAACTATATGAACCTCATAAAACAAATGACCACCCACATGCCTCAAGTTACATAGATTTATATTGTAATAATCCTCTTAAACCTACAGCTCCAAGGATGCTTTTGTGCTACACATTTATTAGACTAGTGAGATTTAAGATTTCACAGGAGCTGAGCATTTCCACAAAAGAAGTAGAAGCTGTAGAGTTCAGTCTGTATAACTTCTCAAACTGCCCTAAAATTAAACCTAATTGAATGTGAACATATCCAGTCAAGACCCAAAATGTCTGTTAGAGAGACTTCCTTTCTGCAAGGACTTGCAATTTCTATTTCTAGTTTAAATCAAAATTATAATTCACAAAAAGATTCAGTCTCAGTATCCGCTTTCTACTCTCTTACTCAATTCAAAGGATTTTAATGTATTTCAGACTAGAATCTGTTTACACATGGGAAGGGGAAGACATGTACACAGCAAATGCAGGAAACTATTAATACAATCTAAAAATTGCAAGATTCATTACAAAGAAGATGTTAAAAGTTCAGTTTGCAAAAGAAATGTTAATTCCACCTTACACGCACCCTCTTAATCTGATGCTATATGTTTGATAACAAAAAAGAAAATATCTTAAGCTTGTATACACCTTTCACAAGAAATCCAGCTACAGCCATGGGGTGCCTAAATTATTATGAGGCCTCTTGGTATTATGAGACCTCCAAGTCTTACATTTTGTGACAGTGGAAGGTTTAAATGGTGGAAACCAAATTTGTCAGGACGCTCGCTGGCAGGGAAATTACTCTGATTACAGATATTAAGAGGAGAGATAAACAGCTGGCAGAACCATAAGCACAAATAAATTATTCGCATATGCACACAGAAGAATGTTTAGATTAGGCCCCCATAACTTAACCATATTGCAGCTCCTTTATTAAAAATTAAAAAAAAAAAAAAAATCACCTCTGGATTTTCCTCCTTTTTCTTTTTGGTAGCAGGCAGTCCCTGAGCTGACTCTTCAGGAGATTTCTTTGTCTCCAGTTTACTTTCTGTCTGGGTTTGGACTTGAGGTTGAATAATGATAACCTAAAAGACAATGTACAGATAAGAGAATTCACTATATGAAACTGGATTTTTCTGCCTGAAATTTTTGAGTCCTCTTTGAAAGGTTACTTGATACCCTACCAAAAGTATAAAAACAACAGGATACCTAGGTTAAGGACCTACATTCATAGTTAAGTTTCTGAAAATTAATTCTTATTGGTGCATTATAAACCTGCTGCAGCCTAAGTCACTTTGAAATGGAGGTTTTGGGGGTTTCACTTAAGTTAGCAATATGAATTAAGCATTTAAATCTTAGCTTGTAGAATTATGTGTTGAATTTTAACCTTGTACTTTAGAAACCTCTGCCATGGTACAAAGGGCATAGGAAAATGCAAATTCCTGAAACTTCTTGCATAAAGAACCATACCGGGAGAAGACCAAGGAATGCAAGAAACCCAGATAAAGGAGCTCCTCTGTCTCCTAGCTAATCAAAACCGACAGACGTACTCGGTTAAGCTCCAAGGGACCAAAAGCGCACGCGCAAAGGAGAAAAGTTCAAAAGGTCAACCATGAGGAAGACCATGATCTTCAGCTTCAGAGACCACCAAAAGACCCCCATGCGACCACCACTGTGAACAACGCATGCTCAGAAGGGCGTGGATCTAATTACCATGCGAGGTGAAGACAGGCGGGGCCAGGGGTTGAATATGCATGAAAGGTTGTGTAATGTAATGCATATGGAACATCTTCATGAATAAAGATGTGGCTCAGACCAGAGCTTGGGGCAAAAGTTTTCTGGAGAGCTATCTCACTTGTGCCGGGCGCTGACATACATACCCACTTCATAACTACACCGAGTTGTGGAGTCCATTTGTTCTGCATATTGCCTCATGATCAGTGCCTCTGAAAATTCGGACACTTTCTATTTAGAGGACTTGTGAAGGTGGCTGAGAAGCCAGGCTTTAGCACTTGTGTTAGTGATTTTAAGGTCTTTCCTTTGGTTTTATTTTGTGTACAAGTAGAAGAGATGGGATTACTAAACTTTCAAACCCAGTTTGATCTTAGTCACACCAGTGTTTTTTCAGAGTAAGTATATGGGGATAGGAAAGAAGGTACTCCTCATGCAACTGAGAGCAGACTTCAGTCCTCAGCCTTTAAGCAGTGGATGTCCAGTTTTCCGTAAACTAAATAAACTATATGTGTTTTAAATTAAATTTAGGTCTTGTTTAGAACCTGTAAGAATTATGACACAGATCTCATTCAGACACTTATGGTAGTATATCCAGCTGCTCATATTTGAATTACCATGTGAAGATTTACACGATGTAGGTTACATTATCTAGAAGCTGTTAAATTAAAATGAATGAATTTCTGCCCACAGAACTACACATACAACTTCATACCTGTAATCAAAAGGACTGTGAAAGCTTCAAATGGACTTCCCAAGGACTATCGCCTTCAAGATAAAGATTATTAGATTTGAACACTAGGCCTTTTCCATCTACTTCATAACTAATTTTCAATCAATGTTGTTTAAGTGTTAGATACATTATCTCAACTCAGTCACTCTAGAAGATTCAAGAGCATAAAAAGGGATGGTTTTCTGAGCCAGCAGCCACTTTAAGTAAGAGAAAAATAATTTATGTCAAAGAAATGGGGAAGAGATGTCTGCTTTTATTTACCTCAAAAGCCATCCTACATTCTATATATAATTTTTTAGTGCTGTATGAGAACCTGGGCTGCCAACAAGACCAAAAACAGTAGAATCCCAGTAATGGGTACATTAGCAGACTGTATAGAATGTGTCTCTGGCATAAGAGTGGTGAAGTTCTTGCATTCCAATGCTGAAAAGCAGTACAAAGATGAAAGAAATAATTCATAGCTTGAAGTTTTTACTGATTCATCTCCTAGTCAGTTCTGAAACCCTGAGCTCTCATTTCATTTGGTCTTCCCCTGAAAGAGCGAAGGGAATCTCTGATTGTTTTATGTATTCCCTGGGGTCAGTCAACAAATCTACTATCATTGAAGAGGGAGTCCATAGGAAATCTGAGCCTGTACAGAATTCAGGGATTTTATTAGTGAGGATTGGCTTAAGGAAAGAGAAGTTCATATGGTCCCATTAATACCAGTCTACATAATGATGCTTTTTGTTCCCAGTAAAAAACAAGCTTGTACACAGATATACTAGCCTCTATGTGTCCGTGTAAGAATTTTCCCATTGCTTTCTGATTATTTTCTTTGAGAGGAACCACTGACAACAATGCACAGGCTGTGCACTCCCAGGGCAATATTCTGCTCATACCTGCAGCACAGTTCCTGCGCTTGCTGCCCAAGGAACTCACCTTGCTGTCGGCACTGATGAGAAGCGGTTGCACTTTAACGCTGTCGTTGACCACTGAGACAGCGGCGCTGGTGCTGATCGGAGCTGCATTGCTGGGGGAGGTGGAAATGATGGCATAAGCCACACCGGCACCACTCAGAGGGGACGAGAGAGCCGCAGGCTCAGTGACACTTTGTGACTGGCTGTTGCGTGTCTGTACATGGCTGACGGTGTTGTTGGCAGTTGGGAGGGCAGGGCTAGGGTTTTTGATGCTCACTATGGTTGCCTTCTGGAAGGTGGGAGGCTGCTTGGAAGCTTGGTCTCTGCACGGGGAGACTGGGAGGCTGTCTGGAATCAGGGTCTTTGGCCTAACCTACAAACAGAAAGTCAGGCATTATTAGGCATATGAGCAAACACTGCACACATGCGTTCTCCCAGTACAGTCTCTAATTGCATTAACCATGGACCTTCTATTCTAGAAGAATAGAACATAGCAACTGCAAGTAGCCAACCATTCATTTACTTGTAGATATAATCCCAGCACTTCTCAAATGAGTCATTTTGAAGTTCTTAACTCACTTAACTCTAAACAATAAGTGAGAAGTCAAATCCTTATTTTGATTAGCACACATCCATACAAATGCTAGTCAAGTCACATCCAGTTCTCAGTAGGGATGTGTAAGCCAAAGCCTTTGCAAAGAATGGAAAACCCAGATGCAAATATTTCCTGTTCTGAAAGACGCAACACTTTTGCTATGAATTAAGGAGAGGGACCTGAATCATTAAGGGAGTTGTGGGACAGCATTTACAGGGACAGTAAAGTATGTGCTTTTGTACTGGTGGATTGATCAATGAACATCCTCACATGTTTAAGACATGCCATGTCTTAACCACCAAACATCATATTTTGTTGCAGTAATTAAAGAGCTAACTTACAGCTGTGGGTGGATGCAGGAGGAAGTTCCATGAATGGAAGAGGACACTTTGCCCTGCTTTGCAACAGCTGGGGCTGCACCCAGAGCCATGAATGATAGCGGCAATCAACTGTTTTCAGCTAATGTGATGTGTTTCCAGTGGTGTAATTAACATCACCCAGTCAACATGGCTCTGCCTTAACAACATGCTAAGTACAGTTCCAGGATTGAAAAGAAATAATTTTAAATGCTTCACATGGAGTTAACTTCACTACCAGCTTATTCGTTAACACAGCCTGATAAAACAGTCAGTTCCCTCTGTGCTTATTTAGTCCTATCACTTCTTGCACCTTCCATACTGTGAAACAAAATTACAAGTTCTAACAGACAAACATGGGAAACAGCTGCCTGTGTCACCATGCTGGATTCTACAGGAGCCCTTCAAGTAGTGCTGACTTGAATCTTGAGCCAAAGTAAGCAATTTAATGAAAATGCAGGCATTTACTGGTGTGCAGAAAACCATCTCTCAAGGCTGGCCATCATCCCCTATTGTGTCAAGAAGGAACCATACCCTTTTGTCCCCACAGTAAATATTAAGTGCAGCAACACACATGTTGCAAGCTCTTTGTGTCTTGGTAACTTGTCCTTCAAATGTCGATAGGATCCCTACACCCAAGAGCAGTGCAAAACTAGAATCAGAGGCACAGTCCCACTCGGGACATTCACATTTCCAGCAGTCATGGTAGATGAAAAGGTAAAGACAAGGTTTGTCTAAGGTCCTGCAGACTTGTGCATAGCCAGGAAGCCACTGTGTTCAGCTCACAATTGCGGGGTGACACTGGAAAACCTCACAGACCTGCTGTGAAATGATGCAAAACTACACAGAACTCCAGTGAACCACAGTCAAAATACCCTGACAGTAACTGAAGGGCTCTTTGCTCATTTTCTTTATGTAATCACTTTTTGTAATGATTATCTGACTGGCTTAGGTAAAATACCGGACAAATACCTTGGTCGAATAGTTTGAGAGGACTCTGTAATTAGCTTCATATCCATGATTAGTTAATGGTCTTATTTTCAAAAGTAGTGCACAAAGCATTGGTTTAAACCCATCAGTTCAGGAGTTTTTCTAGCCAAAATTGTCATGTAGTCTACCAGGATCTACTGTATCTGTCACTCTTAATTGCACTTCTATATTTAATCAAAAGTCTAATTAAAACTAAATGCCTACATATATTCCATCTATATCATTATCTTTTCTACTCCATGATGTAATACCTCAGTGAATCCTACACACACCCATAATACACATCCTGCAAGTTATGGATGAACACATATTACTTCGCTGTAAAATAAGCTCTTCCTGTACAGATAATTAAACAAACTTAATTTTCCAAAATACTGAATTCTTTATAAAGTGCTGCATACTGAAATTATCTGATAGGACTTACCAAACTGGTACAGCACAGAGGATATGCTGGGCACTTTCTGCCACCGTGTGATACAGAAGAGGAATAGCTCTTTTCATGGACTAAGCTTCTGAAAACTCCCTGCCAAGTCTACCTAACCTTGGGAGACCATATTTATTTGCAATTACAGAACAGTAAAAAGGGTTGGCTACAGAAAAAAAAGTTTTAAGTGCTCCTGAGTTAAAGTTACAATAACTTAAAGTGAAAATAACATTTATTTCAAGGGTCTGCAAGTGTGAATCCAAAACAGACAGTGAACATAGAAGCCCCTTGTGCTCCAACACCTATGAATGTTCCCCAAAGAATATAAACACTAAGTGTAAACATTTAATAAACAGCTACATGAAAGACCTTTGGCAGAGTGTCACCTAAAATCCCAAACTGCTACAGGTATTTGTGAAGATAAATGGTGCCAGCTAGGAAGAGAAAAAATAAAAAGGAAAAGGGTAGCGTAAATTCCTTTCCCTCATGGCAAAACTGTAGCTTAAATTTGGAGATGAAAAGAGGACAGTGGCACTAGCAAAATTTGGAAGGTGAGGTAGAAGAGGTAGAATAAAACTAGGGCAGGACAGGGACTGCACTGCACACACACCGTATCAGAAAGTAATTTTCTACTGAAAGTAGCACAGGTTGGATGACACCAGTCCCTGTCACAAGAGTTACAGAAATAAAAGGCACCAAAGCTGAGCAAAAGAGAAGAAAAGAGAAAGAAAAAGAGATAGCATGTGTGTTACCAAAAGAACACTTCAACTCTTGGCAAATGTTGCAGGTAATAATTCTCCTGTAGCTCAACCTTTCTTTCCCCAAGTATCTTTCATTTAACTTCTGACAGCTGTCAAAACAGAATGTGATACTACCAGGGCTCAAAATGCAAAAGAGAGAGCTGCTTCTTGAAGATAATGATTTCCTAAACCTGTGTTGTTCTTGAGTTTCCTCAATACTCACAACAAAAGAAACGTTTCATTTCCTGTGGCAATGTTCAGACTGGTACTTCTCAGATAGCTGCATGTGAGCCCATTTTTCAAGGAGATATTCTCAAATCTGAGCATTCACTAGGTGGCAGCTGTCTGCTTTTCAGACATGGAAATAAGAGAGGGCTCAATCCTGTGAGATGGACAGAGTACTCTTTTAATCAACAACTTCTAATTTAATATATTTTAAGGAGTTTCAGATCATGAAAGAATCAGCTCCTGTGACTAATCAGCTCTTATATATATATCAGCTCTTATATATACAAGAGAATCAGCTCTTGTATATCCCATATTATTAAGCTCCATCCAGATGTCCCTATAGAAAGCTCGAAGGCTTCCATTTCACCAAAACATCATTCAAGCTCCCGAGAGCACAAATTGCTGAATACTGCAGAGGTAAATGGATTGCTGAGTGATGGAGGTGGGACAATGTAATGTGTGTCACTGCTGACAAAGGAAAATGTGATCATGGGCCATCTATTTCCTGAGGTACATCCCAACAGGTAAGCCACTCACCTGCTGTAGTAAAGAAAAATAAGGTAAGAAAGAAAACCTCTTACAAAAGAAGTCCTCAAGATCCAACCTAAACAGGTATGGGGAAAAAGGAAAAGGGAAGAAAGTCACACAGTTCCTCCAATCTCTGTGGGCAATCCTATGTAGTCCTAAAGGACAGGATTTAATTAGAACAGTTGCATCTGTGAAGATCTGCAGGTGTTATGAGAATTGTTAAGGGCATTTCTGGTAAATGTGCTCTCCCTCAGGCCTAGGAAATAAGGGAAGTTAACACAGTGTACTTCAATTACTAACCCAAAAGAGATCACTGTGATCCTCCAGTTCACAGGCTGGCCATATAATTTCTCCCAGAAACTGAAGACTGATTGTAAAATAAACTACTAAAGACTTCTTAATGATGAGCTCCAGTAAATTGTTAAAATGGTTTTTTTATGCTCATGACTGGCATTTTACAGCAAGGTTGAATTTGCCTAACTTCAGCTTCCAGTCCCTGGATCTTGTTATAGCTTTCTCAGCAACACTGAAGAGCCCTCCCCTTCCCCTGTATTAGATATCAGCTGGATCACACTCAGCATCCATCAGCCCTTCATAGTGGCAGGGCTGATCTGTATGAAAATAAGTTTTTCAGCTTAATGCAATATCACATTGCCTTTGAGAGAACGACCATTATTCACACTTTATTTTCACTTCACCATTGTACTCAGAGCTTGAAAACAGAAACTCAAAATGGATTTGGCACAATTCATATGTCACAGAGGCAAAGTGCTGGGAGCAGCAGCCAGAGCTTTCATTCTTGTAAACTTCAGAGGACTACACAGAAAACATTAGCAATGTCTGGTAAAATGAGTGCAATATGGGGTAATCATATCCTTCACCAGAATGAACATATGCACACTGACTTCAGTAAAGCTGTGTCTATTTATGCCAGCTGAGGACCATATCCCTCTCTCTTCTTTTTTGATCAGTAAAAATTATGTAAAAAAAAAAAAAAAAAATCTCCTTACTTTTACAGCAATAACACTCCCTAAAATCCAGGTTGCCCCACTCACTCAAATACAAGTATTAGCAGCTTCATTCATTTTCAGTTATTCTCCAATTATTCTCCTATTTCAGTTATTTCTCCTATTATCTTCAGCCTGGTCTAAGATCACTGTCAAATTAAACATAGTTTATTTTCTTCCCACAGAGAAGACTTCTTTCTTTTCCTCCTTCCATTTGATGGGGCTACATAAAATAGAAGTTACTCTAGAAAGCCCAGGCAAGATGACCCAGAATGAATGAATCCCATGTTCCTATACAACTTAACCCTCTCTTTAGCACATCCCTGGAATATTATTAACCTGTGAACCTACAGAAGGGTGTGAAATGCAGGGCAAAACCCAAGGAGCTGCTCCAGCCCACATTTTCAGTCCTGCTACTCTGGATGGATCAGACCAGGGAAGAAACCTTAATCTGATCAAAACCAATAGCAAAATTGAGCAGACTTGAGGAAGGCCAGAACTGCAACAAGCCCCTCTAAACAAATCCTGGTCTCTTAGTTTACATTCAACACAACCCAGGAGTCACTCAGCAGTATTTTCACATGCGTTCAGATTGCAAACACTTGATCAGACATCTCCCAGGCGCCGTGTACCTGCCATGATTTGGTATTTCAATTGTTAGTCATGGACAGCTAACTTAAGTCTAAAGGTGACATGCAGCTAATAGAACTCCTGGGAAGTTTTTAAGAAGGCAAAAGTGTGGGGACCAGGCATTCGCCCTGCCACAGCAAAAGAATCTAATTTAGTTTTTCTTCTCCTTCATCTTTGCTTGATACTACAGAAATGGAAGTTTTGCCGAGAAGGATGTTTGAGTGGGAATCTGCCAGCTCTGCTTTTTGTGGATGCTGGCATAAGGCAGTCAGGTGTGAGTCCTTTATTAAAAATATGATCAATGTTTTGAACACTGGGTTGGTTTTGCATGGCTTGATATTTTGGTGAGAGGGGAAGAAGCTAGCCACAGAAGTGATTTTTCTGTGGGAAGATGCCAGATGATTCCTGCATGCCTGGCAAAACCAATTGCAGGCTGAAAATAGACACGCTGCTAAGCCAATTGATGTAGTTAGTAACGCCTCTGTGATGACGTATTTATGAAAGAAAAAGCCCATACAATTCCACTCTTTTCTTTTGAAAGGTGGGGAAGTGGCTGCCGGGGGGGCCATCTCGGCACCAGGAGCGGCCACACAGTCAGGGACTGGGAACAGCCATGACTCACAGTGATTTCTGCTTGCTTGGCTGCTTTTAGCCAGTCATGCTGCGAATAGAAGAGCAAAAGTGGTGGCAGTAGCTTCTCCTTTTCAGTGCCCTGCATGAAGAGAGGCACTGAATGTTGCCATCTATGTGGCAGTGACTCCCCAGTGTCAGACAGAATCAACCTTTCAGTGCTGCAAAACCCTGTTAAGACCTTTTCAATTGACAGAACTTGAAAACAAACAAACCTATGGACACCAATTCTCTCCCAAGTCAGAGAAAACGAAAAGGTGAAGACACATGAGGAGAACAACATGGCGACGCTAAGGTCGGTGAAAAGAGGGAGGGGGAGGACGTGCTCTGGGCCTCAGAGCCATAAATTCTTCTGCAAGCCGTGGTGAGGACTATGATACTACAAATTGTTTTCTCTGTAATTCATTAAGTGCATTGGGAGATGTGGAGCTCCACCTGCAGCCCGTGAGAAAAGGTGCTTGTGCTGTAGTGCATGGATGCTGCAAAGCTGTAATTCAGTGGGAAATTTAGAGAGAGACAAGACAGAGAAAGACAATCCTTACTTCCAAACTAGAACAACTCATCCTTAAAAAATGACACCCCATGAACTAAAATGACTCATGCAATGTAGTGCAGGAAGACTATTTTGCCCGTGGGAGGGACTCAGGGTACAGCAGGTCAGGTGGTACTGCTACTCGTGAAAATTAGAACCACATTGGAGAAGTTCACAGAGAACTGTCTCCCATGGGAAGGACCCCACAACACAACAGAAGAGACTCCTCTCCCTAAGAGAGCTGAAGAAAGATTTTTAGAAGTGACAAACTGACTAAAACCCCCATGTTTTGTCTCCCTGTGCTGCAGGTGGGAAGGAAAGAAGGGCTGGGGGGGAAAAGGTGTTATAAGGGTTTATTTTAGTTCTCATTATCCTCTTTTAATTATGTTCATAAATTTTTCTTTATACCTTTTGAGTTTTGAGCCTGTTTTGCCCTTGAAGTGTTTTCGCCTAATCCATATCTCACCCCAAAACCAAAAGCCTATTGTTTTTTCTTTCCCCCTCCTCTGCCAACTATAGCAGAGGACAGTGAGTGAATGGTTTTTCATGGGTGCGTGGCTTCTAGCCAGCGTCAAACCCTGACAAACACAAAAATGTATTTTAACAGGAATTTGACTGACTTCTGCTAATGGATTGTGTATTTTCTGCCTATATTTTCTGGTTTCCCACTGCCACTATTGAATTGATGATTCATTAAGCGGCTCTTTTCCATTTGCAAAGGGGGAAATCTACCATTAAACCAGCAAATAAAAATCAGTATTTTTCAAAAAATTAAGAAGTAGAGGTTGAAGTTGATAAGGATTTCTGTTTGTCTGCACCACGATTCTGTCCTTGATTGTGCAGTTATCTTTGTGGCTCTGAAGAAAAAATTAATCCTTATTGTTTAGGATTACAATAGAAATATAAAAGGTAGACTGTGATTATACACACCAGTCAATAACTTATTTCCATTTCCACTCTTTACAGCATTACAAGTTAGCTTGCTTCTCTCACAGATACTCATCTATGATTAACTTCCTTCAATTTAAAGTGTCCATGAAGCCTTTAGGCACAAATGAGAGAAAACCTGTCTGCTTTCTGCCTGTCCATATACTCCCTTAGGCAAGCTCTGAACTAATCCATACAGCTGGCATTCTCTGGACTCAAAATCTGGTGTCACATTAAAGACCATGGATATCACCACTTTGTACTGTCCATCCCTTTAAGAGCTTTTCCTGCTTCTAGATAACAATAACATCACATTATGATGATTTGACGAGCCCCAACTCATTTACTAGCCAAAATCAAAAAAAAGAAAAAAAAAAAAAAAAAAAAAAAAAAAAAAAAAAAAAAAAAAAAAAAAAAAAAAAAAAAAGTAAGCACAAAAATAATTTCTGTCTGCTGACAGTCTAAGCGAGATGGAAGCACAGAAAATGCTGAGACACCAGAAGATGAAAGTGAAGGGTCAGACAGCAGCATAGCTAGCTTCTGCAAGCCTTTACTGAAATCATGCAAACAAAGAAAGCTTTCCTGTCCACTTGTTATTCACCCAGAGTTCTAATGTAAGCTTGTACAACTGGTCTTGAGGCTCAGAGAGACACCATAGTCCAGATACAGGCCAGACATGGATCTCAACTCACACCTTTCACATGGATACAGATGGCATCAGTAGAGAGAGGGGAAATTTCTTACCCTCTCATTTGCTGCTACTCTGCAAAGCAGCATTTGACATGGGATAACATAAGAGTTTTCAATTCAGAAAAAGGTACCATGGCAAGTGTAAACATGGCTTGAATGTTTGCTGAGGTTTTCATGAATACTTTAGAATTGTATGTGCAGACTATCATGAAGAGCTGACTTCTATGGAGGTCATTTTCAAAGTGCTTACAACACTGATCAGATCTGAAGGTCTCAAGCATCAGTAACTGTGGCACCCCCACAAGTAACAGGTTGGGGTTAGGTTTGCTTCTCCTCCCCCACCACTCTGGATCAATTCTCTTGCTAAAAACTGAAAACTGACACCAATAGAAAGGCAGAGGAAACAGAGGGAGAAAAGCTGCATCTGAGTGTAGCCCTCCTTGATCCACCCTACACGTTCATCCTTGACCTTACTGTAGAAGACTAGATTTCTTGCCACTGCCAAGCTCTGTCATGCTACCATCCACAAGGAATGTCCTTATGGCACCACCTTAGTCACACCTTCACTTGTCTTGGCTGCACAGCAGCAGTGTAAAATACATACCTTGAAGGTGCTACAGCAAGCCACTGCCTCTCTCAGCAGCACAGGCAACCTATCAAACCCATCCACTAGTGTGGAACTGAGACTCTAACAGACTTCTCAATAAAGTACTGTGTTTCCATCCCAATCTTCAAAGCTCTCCCACTAAAGACTTAATATGAAAGGCCAAGCTGGCCACGCATCTCTAGTGCACGGAGTCCCTACAAGGCTGAGGCAGCTGTCTCAAACTTCTCTAAGAATTAGAAGCACATTCATCAATTTCTACACTATATGTTTTCTATGGTGGCACACAATTAATAGTAGCATGACCATTAAAAATAAGCAAATTGATAAAAAGAAACCCTAAGCAGAACTCTCAGCTCTATGTGATTCTTCCCAAAGGAAAAGAGAAGAAATAGCTTACATCAGATGCTCAGCTTGGTGCCTAACACATTACCAGAAGGTGCTTCAAGTACAGTGACAAGCACAGTGGAAGAGCTTATATACAATAAAACAGATTAATAACTACATTTGTTAAGCATGTTCAGCCAGGCCTTTGCAAACCTTTTATAAAATGTAATTTTGCTTTTTTTTTTGCATGCATACAATGAATATTAAATACTCTTGCTTGGTTGCTTACCACAAATTACCTTCAATTAGACTCTCTCTCTTCTCCTCCAGTAGCATTCCAACACATTCCCTGGAAGCGCTGAGAGTTACATACCAGAAAGTTTCACAACATCCCTTAGGTTATTATAGTCCTTTCCCCCTGATATTGTAAAAACAATTTTACCCAATTCCATGATTCCTTTTTCAATCAAACAATAAAGTATTCTTGTCTCTCCACTGCACAATTCTGTATAACTTTTTATACAAATATGTATGCCTGTGAGCTTATTTTCTATTTTCTTGAAAGACTGACTTGCATTTAGTAATGCTTTCCAATGGC
>WEZZ01016774.1:292-37829 GCA_013400585.1 Chloropsis cyanopogon | reverse complement strand
CTTTTTTTTTTTTTAATAGTGAATTAGATGTGACTGTTTGCATTTCACCCTATTTAAGGAAACACTGCATTCACAGAAATACAGCATTAGGAATACCCCAAATTATTTTAAAAGTTTTTTTCTGGCTATACATTAATCCGTATCCTTTTCAAAATAACATGATGTTTCTTTTCTGTTATGTATCTTTGTCAAAGTTGTGTATGCAAAACAAAAGCATTTGAAGGATAAATTGCAATGTGGACATTATTTCATACATACCTTGTTTTTGCAATCTGCAAGAACCACTTGTTAAGGATCTGTTTGTATCTTTCTGTGTCAGATGTGACTTGCCCACAAAGATGACCTCTTCCCTCAGTCAGTTGGTTTGATTCATGTAGTGCTAATGTCTTTCCAGATCTCAGATCCCAGTGCTTCACTTTCTGGTCCAGTCATGATGCACTGTGTTTTTCATTGTAATGCTGGAGTATTTGTTCAAGTCCATAGATTGTGCGTTTTTAATCTTCCTTAGAACAATGGTGAATAATGGCCCTTGGCAGGAGATAATGAAATTTTCTTAATTTATATTTTCAAGCAGAAGCTTCAATTGAAAATGGCATCCTATGGCCTGCAGACATAGCTCTAGTGCAAGTTTCAGGGGAGCTGTAATAATAATGCAGTGCCAGCAGTGACGAGGAATGATAGGACAGTGAAGAAGCAATTTAAGAAAGAAAAGAGAATGTACCAAAGCTTTATTGTAGCATATCTAATGATCTGCTGAAGATTCCCAATAGCTTTGGGAGCATGACAGGAGAAACTAATGTTATCTTGCCAAAACAGAAGCCCCTGCTTAATCAGCAGAACAAGATTATTGATTAAAACACCTCGCACAATAGATTGCACATGGAATCTCATCTCCATACATTGCACATAAAAAAGTGCAATAATAAACATAAGGTAATAATAATTAAAAGAAAAA
Source organism: Chloropsis cyanopogon (assembly GCA_013400585.1). Lineage (NCBI taxonomy): Eukaryota > Metazoa > Chordata > Aves > Passeriformes > Irenidae > Chloropsis > Chloropsis cyanopogon. The sequence continues at coordinate 36,874 of WEZZ01016774.1, read as the reverse complement.
AAAGCAAAAGCTATTTGTTGGGAATTGTAGAAGTCAAGATTAGAGTTGAAATACAAACAAATTATCATGGAAAGTACAGCTGAGCAGAGAGGATGGATGCAGCAGGGATAGGGCTACATCATGAGCAGAAGATAATAACAGCCCTGTTGGAGCTGCTTTACTTTCCTTTTTCTTTCTGTATTCATATGAAATGTGAAGGGCCATTCCTCATTTGCACAGTGTTCTTCCTGAGGTGAAAGGAGTTCAGACATTATACTGTAACTGTTAATTAAACACTCCATTTGATTTTTAGATTACTCTAAGTGATGCATGTGCATTATGAAGATGTAACCTTTCTTCATTCATACTGAAATCCAGAAGAAACGCGTGTCAGAGTACACAATTGCTCCTTGCATTCATGAGAATAGTGATAATTCCTGCACTTCCCCTTGCAAAACTGTTGTTGCTGCTAGCACAAGAACCTGAATTATCATTCTTTCATTACTACAGCTAGTCCTTTCCTAACTAGCATTTCAAATTTAATTAATACATTACCTTTCCTAAGTTGTGTTCCTGAGTTATAGAGACTTCTTTGCTGATCTGCTGTATTTCCTTCTAAATGACGAAGTCATTGCATCATAAATCTTTGTGAATATTGTGAATTCTTCTTGAGTGTGAAGACATTTCTCAGTGTGCAATCATACAAGTTTTAAATCATACATGTCCCCTGAAAATGTCCATATTTTAACATATGCTGGGGAAGTACGCAGTTATGTAGATTGCAGAATATTAAATGGTATTTAAAACCTACAGAGATTACAAACACTGAAACACCAGAGTGTTTGTGATTTGTCATCTTAAATTTGCAGAAATTACAACTGGTTTGTACCACACCTTCATTGGAACAATTCTAAAAGAGTTTTAATAGATAGACCAAATTAACCATACATCGTGTAGAAAAAATAACTTTGGTTATAATAAATAACTTCAAGTTATTTGCCAGTTCAGGTTTTTGAGGTTTGGATTTTTTTTTTCATTTTTCCTGATGGTGTCTAGGCCAATTTTGCCATTTCCAAGGCACTTTATTTCTACAATAGTCTTGTTTTGGAGAATCCTGTGACACAAAAGGTGCTTGCCCATTACAAAAAGGAATGGGTCACCAGATTTAAGGCTGTAGCAGTGGAATATCATCTTCTTCAAGCACAGTGTTTCTAAGCGTAAAGGTTTCTTAAAATTTTGAAGTTCTGCTATGGCAGTGATAAGGTAGTTTTGATAATCTGTAGCCATGTAGGATAATCTGGTGTTTAGTGCTTTTTTGTGGAGGGCGGAGTCTCTTTTATTCAATATACCACAGAATTTGGGGCTTCTTGTCTTTAAGAAGCTCAACTGAAACCCTTACCAGTTTGTAAATTTTTTTTTTTTGCAGACAGTAGCAGAAATATAGGCCAATAACTAACAGAGAAGTATCCCTGGTTTTACAGAGAAAAACAGTGCAGCAGACAGAAGGCTTTAATTTATCCAGAGAACAAATCAAAGTAGTGTAAATTCCCTGAATTACTTGTCTCAGAACTAGCTCTACAAAATTCACTTATTCTTCATCTCTTCTATGTAACCCATGAATTAGGATTGACAGCTGCTGTAGTTGCTGTTGGTTTTTTTTAAAAGTCTCACTCTAACAGAAATATGACCTCTAAATATGTAAAAAATTGTTACCTGAATGTCAGCTTTTTAAACTGTGAATATCCTAACCAAGTATCTATAATTTGAAATCTTAGAAGTGTATGTAAATTACTCAGGTTTTATAAAATACTGCCAACAGTGCAGCAAAATCAGTGATTTGAATGTGCAAACCTACAACTTAAAAGCACAAATACACCATTCATGTAGTTATTCAAGTAATTCCACTTCTTGGGGAAGTGCTGGTGGGCCTGGTAGCACTGCTGTATAATGCAGCAGTGGACATAACTAGTTGTTTTGTAATTGGGGTCTTGGGTTTGGCCAAAGGGGGCAAAAGGTGACCATATGCACAGCAGGTGAAATTTTTCATAAAGGAATTGTCAGATGTTTTTAGAGTGTTATCAGTTTTCTGTAAACACTACTTAATGCCTGAAGTTTGACTCCGACACTTACTGTATAAAGAAAAATACCTGCATTTTCTTCTGAATTATTATTGCACATCATTTTGATAAAACCTAGCATGAAGTTCTTCTCAGTTTCCTGGCTGATGGCAACGTTATGAATCTTTTACTGGGAGAAAATGAAACTGAAGAAAACAACTCTTCACAGGGAAGTTAGTCTATCTTTTTCTCACTGCTAAATATGACCTTGGTTAGCTTCATTCTAAAGCAATTTCTCCCAATATGTACTCATTTTATTTTGTAACAAATAAATAATTCTGTCTTAATTGCTGCTCATTTGAGTACAAAATAAAATTTTCATACAGCTCAAAGCTGTGGAAACCATCATACTGAAGATGCACTAGGAGAAGTCTTGTAGGAATTACTTTGGCTTCAGCATAAGGTTTTTGCTAAAGAAACACAAATTTAAAAAAATTTGTTACCAAATCTTACATCCCAGATTTTCTCATGCTGGTCAGTGTACCTGAGGTGTGGCACCTAAAAACCCCTGTATCAGGGGTATTGCAGAGAGGCCTGTGAGGTTTGGGGCCACATTGCCTTCTCCTGCTTCTGCAGCCTCCATCTACACCACACACACACAACAGCAGCACTTTGTCCTTCCTGGGAGGGGCTGTGTGCACATTTTCAGTTAGAGACTGAGTAGAGTGCTTTTCTCAGCAAGCTGGCTGCACATTTCACCACTGCAGCCTGGGTCTGAAGCCACTGGATGTGGCAGAGTCATTCCAGACTCTCTGACATTGTGCACAAGCTGCTGCACTGTCTAAGCCATTGGGATGGGAGTGGAGCAGCATTATTTGTGTAATGGCTGTGCAGGGGACCATTGTGACTTTGCCCTCTGGAAAAGGGGGCAGATGAATTCCCACCACCTATCCATATCCATGGTTGTGTGTATACAGAAATCCCTGACTATTTCCAATTAGTTCTGCAATTATGAGGTTTGTGATGGTAGAAATAAGCAACTTTAAAAAAAAATTTAAATGAAATTTTTAAAAAATAGGAAAAAGAAAAGAAGAGTTAACTGATCAAGTCAGAAAGCTTTTGTCTCTGAGTTTGCTCAGCAGAGAGGCACAGCATGTCCTGACTGGCTCTGTGCTAGTTTGATTACTATAGAAAAAAGGAAGTCATATATAATAGAGTTCTTTGAATATGTTTGCTCTACCTTTTATGAGGTAGCATGAATTATTCTAATACCTGTTGGCGCTGTACAGCTGTGGAAAGCCACTGATACAAGGCAGATTATTTTAGCTTGGGTTATGTAGAATTCAGGGCGTATGGGAAGAAGTAGGGCAATAGAGAGGTTGATGTACAGCTGGAGTCAAAGGCTAGTCTATTACTTAAGTTCAGACTTCTGTTATTCAGTTTGCTGACAAACAAAACTAACCCCTGAGAAGATCAGCCAAGCTCTTTTCCCTTTAGCCACCAAACTCCCTGACCTTCAATCTTTTTTCTTCCTCTTCCTTGTGACTGTTTTCCTGTATTACATTTTGACCGTCTCTTCAAGGTTAGATGATTGTTTGCTCACTTTTAACTTCCAAGCTAATATTTAGTTCTTTGTTTGTTGTTGTGGTTTTTTTGTTCTGGAAAAAATAATAGTAGTTTAAAATATATTGTTGTTATTATTATTATTATTATTATTATCCTTCAAAAACATTAGGTTCAGTAGATCCTCACAATTAGAGGCATTGTAATAAAGTTCTTCTTTGTATCAAAATGCATTTTCTTTCATTTTTAAGCAAATAATTTTTATCTTTCAGTCTCCTCAAAAATGCATCTGAATTAATTTTCTTGCATTTCTTCTTTTTAGCTGTTTTTCTTATTTCCTCAAATGGTCATTCTTTACTGGTTCCTGTAGCACAACAGAGGAAGCTTAGAGTCCACCAATTGCTCCTAAAACAATTAAAATGGAAATGCTAATGTTGTTTGTCTACAATAGCTCTTCCAACCAAAATAATTTCCTTGAATCACAAGAAAAATCTCTCTGAGATGTAAAACTATTCAGCAGGATGTAGGTCTCTGAAGATGGAAGGAATTGCTCATTGTTAATAATACATTATTCAAAATCACACATTTTTTCAATCATATCGTCTTTGCATTTTGTTTTCATTTTATTGAACAGTAGTATCAAATCAGTATAAACTTGGTGCTTGATACAGCTATCTCTACCAGTGAGAACAGTTAAGATAGCATCAATCTCCAAATTTAAAAGTATAAAACTTGAATTAAAATATTCTCCTGAAGTCTTCTTTCGGACTATGGCTAATTAACATTAATTAACTTTGTTGTCTTATGGATTGAACTGCCCAAGTGTGAAGAGAGTTAGCACTGAATGTAGTCCTTTAGCATGAACTAGCAAATTAAATGTAATTTTAAATTAATTAGCTTGCTTTCTTTTCCCATTACAGGTGCAACAACCGAACACAGTGTATAGTAGTTACTGGGTCAGATGTGTTTCCTGATCCTTGTCCTGGAACATACAAATATCTAGAAGTTCAGTATGAATGTGTTCCTTACAGTAAGTATAATCTTTTTATTCTTGCTCACTTCCTCTAGCCCTCACAATTGAAACTGGAGTGCTGTTACATGGAAAAGAAGCATATGTTTATGGCCCATGGACCCATTATGCATGCAAAGCACTTGCAGACTAGGGCCTCCAATTAGCTTCACAAAGTGTGGAAGGAAGCCATGGTGTGATGCTGGCCAAGTGTCTGTCTGTGTTCTTAAGTGTTTGGCTTTTAAGGCTACTGTTTTTCCAGAAAACAAACTCAAATTAGCTATTCAATAGGCCAGATAGAAATTTGTACTTTTGCCCGCAACCAGTTGCTGACAAATTGGCTTGGCTCACAGACTTGTAAAGCAGGAATTGACTTCAATTTTAATCATGATCTACTTGAAAGGCTACCTGCTGCTGTGGTGACTTTGGGTGCACAGCAAAACCCAGCACTGACATTCAGAGGCAAGTGACCCAGTTGGGGGACATTGTAAAAGGATTTTGTGCTTCGTTATAAATGAACGCAGATTCAGAGTAAATAATTCATTAATAAGATACTCACACTGTGTTCTTTAAAAGCAAAGGGGAAAAGAGTGAGAAAGAAATGTTTGCTTTTAATCTAAAGACAAAATACCAGTTGTGTCTTGAATCAGCTACCAATATAGAGTTTTTCACTGAAAATAAAGTAAATAGTGAAATCATGATGAGATAGAAAAAATGTGAAGTTATGGCTACTTGAGCAGTTTTGTATCATATTCTTTAAAATGCCAAAGTTCAGTAGCTTTAGACAGACTTCTTATTTCCTTGCAATAATTAATGCTTTTTCTTTATTGACATGTATGCATGTTCATGAAAGTTCTGCAGATTTGACACTTTTAACTGGTTTTGCTTTCTTGTAAGGTCATTCTTTGCAGTGACTTCTCTCTCGTCCCGTAACTCAACAGAGAAATAGCTGTGCTTGCAATGGAATTTGAGCAGTGCACTGATCATTCCCTTGAGTTATTATTAGGCGTGAATTTCTTGATCTGCAGTAATCCTTAACCAAAGTCGTATTTTCTGTTGGTACAGGAAACAGGCCAAGTCTGAGATGCAAAAACACTGTGGTGACAGTATATATTGAAAAAGGAAGGAAATGAGTTCTGGCATAAGCAAAGCTATGTCAAAACTGTCCATACTGTTTCCTGCAAAATTTAGAATTCTGAAACTGAAGTACTACTCTGTACTGCTTCACCATACTGACCCTTCACTGTTGTTAAAGGCCAAGCACAGATCATCTGTTTTTTCTTCATTTCTGCTGTGTCATTGTGAAATGGTTGCTTGCTGATTTTTTTCCCTGTACCATTTGTAGGTTTGGAAGCCTACTGCAAACAGTGATCCCTAGTACCATTCCTCCTGTGTGTAGTATTGGTGGCTTGTTGTAACTGTTCTTCTCGTGCCACTTTTGAGGAGTGATGTCTTACCCCAATCTAACCAAAGTTTTGTTCCACAAAGACCACTTCTGCTTTAGCACTATTTTCATTTCCAAATTCTCAGAAAGAGGGCAGTGCATCTGATTCCAAAACCTGAGGTCAGTCAAGTGACAAGAAGTTACGTTTCCAGTTCCAGTAGGTAGCTCATAGAGGAAAAAATGTAATGCAAATAATGTTCAAACATAATTTCTCATGCTGTTTTAGGAAGAGAAGTGTGGATATGTCCTACTGATTGGGTATTGCTATCTCCAGGAATCTTTTCTTTTCCAGTTTCAGAAGTATAGTGCCACAGCGCGGCCTACCCTGTACTCTAACTTGTAGTTACTTTTTAAAGTGTTTATTTTTGTTTGCTGTCAGTTGCATTGGCCTACCCTTTGAACTCTGTAACTCTGTGTCTATCGTAATTCAGGATTCTGGATACTTTCCTGTTTTTCAAAGTCTGTAAGTTTTGGAGCTTGTCAACTGCAGCATGTACAGTGATGACACTGCCCAATTCCAGAACTGTAAGAGGCATCACCTGTCATTACCAGCAGTCATCAAAAAGATTGCTAGTTACTAAAATGAGTTTTGAAGGTTGATTTCAAATCACATTGTGCTTCAGCAACCATTTTGATTGTTGACTCTCTTTCTTCCCTGTCCCACAAAGCCTATCCTGTTACTTTTCCAAGTCTCTTTTTTTTTGATGCCTGGTAAACTCCAGTTATCAAGTCTAAATTTTATTTCCTTACTTGTTCCAGAGCTCCTTATCCAAATTTACAGAATTACTGAAATCATTAGATTTGCAAATAGCAGCTGTCTCAGTGTAAGAGACTTAGGATAAGCTTTTGTGGGCCCGGGAAGGGAGGAGTTTAGTGATCACAGCACTTATAACCAAAGTTCATTTATTTCATTAATTTCATCTTCATTTATTGCAAGACTGAAAAATTTGCAATACTCACTGTGGTAGCTTTCAGTCCATGAGAGATGACAAACAGCAATTATAATAGGTTTTGTGGGGAAAGGTGAGAGTTCTTACACACTGGAGATGCTGTCACCCTTGTACAAAATGCAGTTTATGAGCTCCTCTATGTCTTGCTGGCCTCCAGAAATACATAGCTGCTTTGCTTATTTGAAAGTACTTAATTTTGCAAATTTAATTAAGTTTGAAAGTACTTAATAAATGCTTCCTTTTTTGCATCTCAAAGTGAAAACAACAAAAAAAAAACCTACAAAACAACTTTTCAGATACTCAGTTGGATCTCCAACAAAAATTCCAGACGAATTTGATAGGCATTGCTTTTTCCTGAAATAATAAGAGTGCTATCAATTAAATTACAAAGAGATTGAGAGTACTATACTTGACATTTCTCTCACTTATGCTGCACAATGTATGTCGGCACTTTGACTAACAGAAGTCAGCCCTTTTTTAAAGAACATCAAAAGTGCCATTTTGTATATGTGTGCATTTTTATTTTAAGCCTATTTTGGACTCAGGAATTCGATAGAAAACATTTTAAAATGTTTTATTCTCTCTCTGTGTATATTGATTGGACTTTGCAGCATTTGTTTATTTCAATAAGCCCATCTGTCCCTGAAAAATGTACAGCTGTACACCAGTGCATGCAGAGCAGACATGCCAGTAATGATTTTAGTTATCCCTATCTTTTTCCCCCTGTCTCCTATTTCTAATTCTAAGCAGGTAAAGTATCAATATTGCTCTTGTGGGAGAAATAAGCACATGCAGAGAAGTTCACAAACAGAATCATCTGAAAGTCATTAATACTAATGGTGAAACCCAAGAACTCACCTCAGAATACATCTTCTGTTTACTTGGATAAATCCAGAATTGCAAATTACAGAAAAATTAGTACTTTACCTAAAGATGTATAAGAGCACAAAGGCTGGGAAAACTACTGCTCATTTTGAAAATATTGACACCCTCTGGTTTCCCTGTAAAGTTATGGAATTGTTTCCTGAAGAAACAATAGATCAGATCTGCCAATATCATTCTCAAAATAATCATATGTAATTTTATTAAATGAAACTGAAAATCCAAAACTTTATATGAAACATACAAAGGCATTCTTCCGGATAATACTGTAATACTGAAAATGTAATAGCTGTGCAAATAGTTTTGATATACTTCCCTGGTATCAGCAGCTACTGTTACACAGATTGGTACATCTGTCATTTTCCAGGTCATTTTATGAAACCAAGGGAGCATACTTCAAAGGCCATAGAGTATATGAAATAGGTTTTATTGCAAATAATTATTGAAAAGCTATTTACTAGCTGGGCTTCAGCTATATATCTTTCTGTAACTTCCTTAAAACTTCCTGGGGGAAAAATTGCTATAGTAATATAACTTTATTAATTGGGTTTGGTTTATGTCTTCCATGTATAGTGGCAGGATGGATGTTTGTTTTAAACACAACATGGCTGCCCTTGCATACTAGCTTGCTGTTTCGGGCTTAATCGATGATGCTGGAGAATATCTGAATGAGCTAATTGTTATTTTTTTTTCTTCTCTTTTCCTCTTGCTTACTGTGCTTTTGCTTCTTTTTTTCTAGATGTTTTTGCTTATTCCTTCTAGTCTGATTTTGCAGTTACAGACTAAGAAGTGGCAAAAGTTCTCAAGATTAACATTCAGGAAACAAATAAAATAAAGCCTAAGGAGACCCAAAGGGTGCAAGCTGCTTTCTTTACAAGAAAGAAAAGCAGGGAAATGTCTGGGGCAAAGATGGGGGAGGTTTAATAATTACATATGCAAACTTATATAATTAATATACTGAATTTTGTATTTCTAATTATCAATTAATATAATATATATATGTGCACTTGCACATATATGATAAATTAATATGTTGCTTAAAAACCAATTTGATTAGCATTATACTTTTAGAAGAAGAGTGTATATAGCATGTATTAGTGAAGTAATTCATTATTTATTCAGGTTCACTAAGTGAAACTACATGTCAACATATCTGTGTTCCCTCCTTAATCTACTGAAATGATTGATCCATGTTCATTTGCGTAACCGTAGAATCTCTCTCCTGCTAGGTTATCCTGTTGTCTGTTTCTCTTTATCCGATATAGTGCAGTTCTTATTCTCCCTATATTTAGCGTCTGTTACTAATTTAATCTTTTAGACTAATAGTCAATTTATGTTAATCTTCTTTCTTTTTTCCTTGCACTTTTTTATTTTTCTTCCGATGCTTAAAATAGAAGTGGAGCAAAAAGGTAAATAACGTATACAGTCCAAACCCCAGCTCCTTGTTATGTGCCTTATGGATGTTAACCTCTTCCCTTCCCCTTCCCACAACACTCTTATATTATGATAATCAGCAGGATCTCATAAGTACACCTCATAAAGAAGTCGACTGTTTGCAATAAAGTGACTTGGCTGCTTAAAGTAGGTGGCGGGGTATAGTGTCTGAAGTACTTGGGCTGGAGGGAAGACTCCCTTGCTTTTTTCTCTCCCTTTCTCTTTGTCTTTCTTTCCCTCTCTTTCTCTCACCCTTGGGTAAATTCTTGTTAATCAAGTGTCATCTTGCCTGGCTTCCAGAACCCTCTCCATAGCATGCCATGGTTACAGGGTTTCCTGGTCTGTTTCATTCATTGCTTTGGTTGTGTTTTGTTTTCTCTGCTCCTAATTGCTTTCTCTATATACCTGATGATTTGTTTTGTTCCTTTATTTTTAATCGAGGCACCTCCTTTTTCAGCCTCACCACTTCTTAAAGTTCTAAACAAGTCGATGTGATTTTTTTGGACTGAAATGACCTAGCACACTGCTGCACACCAGTTAAAAGCTCTGGAGCGTTAATGTGTACTCACTAAAAGTCTGAAAAGAAAATGCAAGAGTAGCTCTACATTTTCAGCTGTCTGTGTATGCCATTGAGCCTTGGTCTGTACTAGTGAAAACAGTTCCCATCCACTTTCCATACTGGTACAGCAAGAACATGGTAACTTTAAGAAAAGTGGATGATAAAAGGTGATAATTGCATTAATTATAAACATAAGGTATAATCTAGTGCCAATTAAATTGATTTTTTTTTCTTCCTGACACAGTCATTATGATTTACCTACCTTTTTGTTTTTTTCTTTTTTTTTGTTGTTTTTAATTTTTATTATGAGACGGTCTTAATTTGACATAATTCTTGTCTTACTTCTCTCTGTGACTGTTAGTTTTTGTTTGCCCGGGGACGTTGAAAGCAATTGTGGACTCACCGTATTTATATGAAGCCGAACAAAAAGCAGGTGCTTGGTGCAAAGATCCTCTCCAGGCTGCAGATAAAATTTACTTCATGCCATGGACTCCGTATCGCACGGATACTTTGATAGAATATGCTTCTTTAGAGGACTTCCAGAATGGACGCCAGCAGACGACGTACAAACTCCCAAACCGAGTGGATGGCACTGGATTTGTAGTGTATGATGGCGCTGTCTTTTTCAACAAGGAAAGAACTCGGAACATAGTAAAATTTGACTTGAGGACTAGAATTAAGAGTGGAGAGGCCATAATCAATTATGCTAATTACCATGACACCTCTCCATACCGATGGGGAGGAAAGACTGATATTGACTTGGCAGTTGATGAAAATGGCTTGTGGGTAATTTATGCTACAGAACAAAACAATGGGATGATAGTAATTAGCCAGCTGAACCCCTACACCCTGCGCTTCGAAGCCACCTGGGAAACGACCTACGACAAGCGGGCAGCATCCAATGCTTTCATGATATGTGGTGTCCTGTACGTGGTGCGCTCGGTGTATCAGGACAACGAGAGCGAGACCGGCAGGAACGCCATCGATTACATCTACAACACCCGGTTAAGCAGAGGCGAGCACGTGGACATTGCTTTTCCCAACCAGTACCAGTACATCGCCGCAGTGGATTACAACCCCAGAGACAATCAGCTGTATGTCTGGAATAACAACTTCATTCTGCGATACTCCTTGGAGTTTGGCCCACCTGATCCTGCCCAAGGTAAGAATTTCTTTATTTTCTCATTTTTGATCTCTCTGTGTTTCCATTCAGAGAAATAAGTTACGGTATTTTTGGTCTTAGATTTAGCTCATGGCAGAAAGGTGAGGAAGGGTTTTTTGTCTGCACTGTGCTGCTACACTGAGCAGCATTACAGCGGTGCAAGACAAATTTGCAGAACCTGTGAAGAGAAATAGAATTACTTTATTTGGTTTGCAGTCTCATGCTTTGCTTTTTATCTTTTTTGTCCTTTTTTTTTTTTTTTTTACTTTTTTTTTAGATACAAATGTGTAGCTTTTCTGTGGCTGAGAAAGAGTTGGAGAATTATTTACTTTATAACATCAGTCAGTTTGACTCCAATAGCTAAACTGAGTTGGAGTTGCTTCATGCTGAGCTAGAAGCCTGTTCCCATCCTCTTGGTGTTACCTGCCTTCTGAATTGATTACAGCACACATGCAGACCTTTTAACTTCTTGGCGCCAGCAGTGGAGAGCAATGTGTGCTGGGAGGTCCCAGAGGAGACATATGGGGTTAATGTGCAATACCAAGCATAAGTATTTTTCCGCAGCCTTATTTTCACAGTTTCTAATGTTGGGTTAGACAAGATTGTCTGACATCTTTTTAGTGGATTTCTCAGTAAGCCCCTTACAATTGCATTCTAGCTCACTAGAAGTTAGTACTACTTCCTAAAAGGAAAGATACTAACTGTCAAAAGGGAAAAGAAAAACTGAGGTCTTTAGGTGTCAGAAATCCCTAAAAATTACATGAACAGGCACAGCCACATATTAACATCTGCAGAGGAGAGTAAATACCAGGAGAAATGTTCTGTGGCAGAAGATGTATGCAGCAAAAGCTGCCTTGGCAATGAAGGTAATACTTCACTTCTCTCATCTAAACTGCTATGCATGTTTAGCAGCTGTTTTTTCTACTTCAAGAAAGTAGTAATAATGGCTTCTCCACATGAAAAGTAGCTGTCCTGCTTCAGCAAAGCTGATTCATGCACAGCAGTGCAAACTGTATTATGCACACAGTTATAGCAACACACATATAGCTTTTCCAGGTACAAAACTGTGTATGAGACAGCAGAACAGGGTGGTGTAGAACCAATACATTAGTGATCTCCAAAGCCATGGGTGATCTGTCCAGTCTCCTTCAGGCTTCCCTGGCAATACCTGTCCAGGCTCAGGCAGGTTCCAGGTGCTTGGGGAACTGGCCAGCTTTGCTGTCTGTACATCAAGCAAGTCCATTCCTCAGGGAGGCTTTGGGGCTGCTCTTAGCAGAGAGATAAACCAGCTATGTAATTAAAAAAAAATTAAAGCTTTCATTTTCATACATTCTCACGCATGCCACTTTTCATTCAGTTCAACTGACACAAAGGTGCATTTAAAATTCTCCAAAGCTTTAAGAGTAAGAGGAGAAAATGGAGGTGCAGGCTCTAAGTAGCTTTTGCAGTTCAGGCAGCTGCTGTGAATGTGAAAAAAGCTAATCTTTAAGTCAATGCGTAGAAGGAAAAGTGTAAAGTAAAAGCGGGGACAGAAAAGGCTTTGTGGAATCCTTTGTTCACTTTAGTAAACCTCCAAAAGTCTCCCGTAAGACGTTTCATTGTGTTTTTATTATGAGAGAGTTTTCAAGATCTTAAGATGGGATGTGGTGGCCACATCCCATCTGCTATCAAAACTGGATTTGGGTATCCACCAGCACCCTTTTCTCTTCCTGATTTCCTTGCTGGCATGCAAGGCAGGAGCAGAAATAGTTTATTCCAACAAGACATAGGCAAGAATGGGTCCAGGGCACACTGCAGGGTGCTTGCCTCTCCTCTGAGCTATTTGCCCATTCACCCATGATGACAGAAAAGGAATATTTGAGTAAGTTATGAGTTTGGGTTTTAAATGCATTAAAATATCAGTAAATATCTTTTGATTCTGGTCTTTTTAAAATATAGAATCCAAATGGAGACACTAATTTTATTTGAGCATATGATGCATATATTCACACACACAGTATTTTTACTTAGATAAAGCCAATACCCATTATTTTAATTTTGTATGGTTATGTACATTGCAGATCTAAGAATATGTTTCAGGTCATTTCCTCTTTTGCCTAAGCCAATTGCCTGTAGTTAGAAACTACTAAATGAAAGGAAAAATTATCTAACATAATTGTCCTTGAGATGTACTGCTATAAAAGCAAGGAGAAATTCTTTACGGTATCTCCTTCTATATTTATTTCTATTGTATTTCCTCTTTGTTTCAGCATAAATTCTGTATAAATTGCAGCTCAGTCCTTTGACTATTACACAAAGGATCTATATGTGTAATACACATTTGGATTTTTTATCTCATATGTAATTAGATCAGCTTTTAAGCATGCTTGATGAACGGCATTTTCATGCTGCTTTTATTCTAATTTGGTTTGGGTTTCTTGTGGTCAACTCAGATTTCTTAATCATCTGCTCAACAACATAGGAGTTACAATAACATTCTGTAGGTCACCTAACACAAGAACTTCCTTTTAGTGTCCTTTGCAACAGTACTTTAATATCAAGTATTTAATGGTGTCACAAGGTCAGTGTCTCAAAACTGGAAGTCATGGCCCTTTTCGAATGGTTAACTTGGGACCATTGTGGAAAACTCAGTAATCTGTGTTCCCTCTGTTGCAAAGCGAGAAATAATAATAGATAAGACATACACTGATCTTTAGTTTTTTTCCTATATATCTGTCTTGGATATTAGCTTTTGTCTACACCACAATGTCCAGCTACCAAGTGCTTCAAAAACACCAGTCTTTCTTCCTACATGAAAGATGAATTTGTCATACTTGAGTTGCACTTTACCTTCAAATTTGCTCCCAGGGCCAAAACTTGGGCTCATCCATGTCCTGAAACCCCTGGCTTTGTTTTCTCTGTTGAAACCTCTGAAATACCACTGCAATTAACCTAATGTTGACCTTGCTCTTGCTGCAAACTTACACAATTTTCTCTTCTTGCAACTTTCCCAGTATCCTTATTTTCTTAGTCTTCAGGAGAAACTCTTCAGATTTCTAAAACTGTAGTTGCTGGAGACAGACTACTGCTTTAGTACTCAGACAGTGGGATCTGCTGCCCTTAGAACTCCTCCCTTAACCTTATTCTTTTTATGTTATTTCCTTCTTGCTTCTCTCAGAAATCATAGTACACAGATGTATCATAGAAGGATGGAAAGATCATTAAGTCCAACCATAAAGCTCACCCTGCCGAGTCCACCATGTCCCTGAGCTCCAGGTCTGCACGTCTGATGCTGAGCAAATGCCACAACTGCATTTGCAAGGGGTCCTCCTGTTTCTGCAGTGCTTGTGTCTGCCAAGATGGTGCATTTGCAAGGTGTCTGCCAAGACAGTGTTATGTGTAAAACATTCAGCCTGCAGCTGGTGCCTCTCTGCTGTAGATGAAGAAATGGTTTTCAGAGTTACAGCTGTCAAGTACTGCTCAGATGTTGCAGAAGAGCACCTTTTCTAAGATTAAATGTAAAAAGCATTTTAAAATCAAAACCCTAATTTAAAAATGAGATAAAATACATCAGGCCTTGCAAAAAGCCACTGAAAAATTTGAGACAAACCAGAGTTTTTATATCCTTGGTAAATTTAGTGGGTATATCTAGTTACATTCTTTCTACAGGAAGTACCAAGGGTCCAAATGAGTCCTTGTTGAAACAGGAATTTTTAAAGGAATTTTAAGTTTAAAAGACCAGGAAGAATGAGGGAATTTTCCCTCTAAAAAGTGAATATGAGCATTGCATTGAAAGGTTTCCTTGGTAACAAAAAGAAGATAAATCCTTTTGTTCTGTGTTAGTGCATTAGGGAGAGATTTCATCTACACTCATCCCAATTTGTGCTAACTGTTCAAACTGTAGTTGTCTCTCCTTTTGTGCCATCATACCCATCATTAAGTATTATTGGATCACTGCAGGAAGAGATGGATGTTGTGAGTGTGGACAGAACTGAAACTCAGAGAGTAGCATCACCAAGGGCTTGAAGTAAAAGAAAACTAATGCAACATCAAGAATCTACAAGAAAGTCATGCAGCAAATTAAGTAAATTGGTCTGTACTAGTATATCACATCTGATAGACTGCAGATGAATGAAAGAGTGGTTGTACAAGTAAAGACAATATAATGGGGACCAGATAGCATATTTCTTAACCACAGGTATTTTGCTAATTTTTTTTTTTTGTCCCATGTGTTATCATTTTCAAGGTATAAATTTATAAATGGCTGTGTAAACATTTCACTTTCAATTGAATGGGATTTGGCAGGGTCAATAGAGTACTGGCTAACATAATTGCTGGAATCACCTGTAGGTAATTAGGTGGCTCTTAGTACCTTCCCGCTATTTACTGAAGCACAAACACAGGTACAGAGCAGTAATAAGCAGAAGGCAGGAAAACTGTGATTTGTACAGGTTTCTGATCTCTGTTGCTTTACATAGCAGCTTTGTCTAAGACACCTTTTGAGAATAAAGGTGGGCACATAGATTTTCATGTGTCCGAATAAACTGAAATACCTGACCTATAAAAATATATATTTAACTGAAAAATCCATGCAGCTGATTTCTTAAATGACCTGCATGCCAGAGGGGAGAATGAAACCCTTTTCAGAAGTGGCACATCATTTGGGCATTACAATTAACACAATTGTAAATCTAAGGTTAGAGTTGTATTTTGGGTGGGGATATTTTTGATTTGGCTTGGTTTAGTTTTTTATTTTATGCTTGCTTAGAATAGAAACCTGTTGGCAAGGAATACTAGATAGCTTGTGTGCCTTCTCTAAATCTGGTGTTCACTGTTATTTGGGGGAAAAAAGTTACTATTCCCCTGCTGTCCTACAGCAATTGTGTTAAGTTTTTTATAGACATCACACTGCTAAACAGGTGTTAAGTTTTACTCCAGTGGTGTCTTCATTTTTAGTAACAGATAGGATACATCACTGTTTAAATCAGCTGTTAGGAACTGCATGAAACAAATGTAAATTAATTATGCCTCAATCTGAGTCTTTGGATTTACTTCTTACTGCTCTTTTCTCTTATTTTCCTAATTTTAATGACTGTCTTCAGCTGATAATCAGAAGAACCTCTTCTTCATAGAAAGTGAAGGCAGAAGAGGTTTTGGTTTTCTCCTCAGCATATCAAGCCTAGTGAAAAAGTCAAAATAAAATATCGCATTGTAAAAGTGGCTTTTTTGGAGTTGGACAAAAACTAGCTTCACCCCTGCTGCTTAGAACAATAGGTTAATAACCTTGACGTGGAGTTTGTTCTTTTTCTCTGTTGCAGCCTATTAATCATCACTGCCATTCTCTTGTATTGGCAAAGTGCTCTGCAAGGCAGAGCTGCAGATGCCACCGCCCTCAGCTCTCGGAACGAGACACATCAGGTGGTGGCAGCTGTCATGTGTCTTCCTGCAGCTCAGGAGAACGGCCGGGCAGATTAAGTTCCCACAGGTCATTAAAGAAAAAATGGCCTGACTTCTAAAAGCTAGATATATTCCTTGAAGTGATGTGTTCAGTTGTTTCTTATTTTTCAACTGCCTTCTTTCCCAGACTTGCAGCACTGTCTGAAGTTTCCTGGTGCATTCTTAAATATGCTGGCTTCTTTTTTAAAATTTGATTAAAGAGAAAAGCTCTTAGAAGTTATCCACAATTTTTTTTCAGTTTTTTTGAGAGAGGTGGTTTAAAGTTTTTCTCTTACAATGTAAGATTACTTATATATTTCTAAGTATATAGTACTGCCGTGCTATGCAGGTCATTTTTTAATCATATTCTTTGAAATTGATTTTAATGGATAGCATGAAAATTGTACTAACTAAAGTTGTGTAATGACAGCAGAATTATTTTAGCTCAGGGTGCAACACCAAATATGTTCTGAAAATTGTTACCTCACCACTGAACTTCAAAGTGTTTTATGAATTCTGACACTGATACTTTGGTTCTGAGACAAAACCGTCCTAAACATTACAGGGTTTGAGTAGTAATTGCAATGATGCTAATACACATTTTGATGTTTAAATATGTATTAATTAGCAGAGTGTATTAGGAGATGGATCGTAATAATTGGTTGTCCCCTGCATCATTCTCCATCCCCACGAGCTCCCTGTTCCCGAGGACCTGATTCAGCAGGCCTTGCCTGACACTTGTGCCAGTGATTGCAAATGCTTTTGACAAATGTTAATTGGGAAGCACTAGAAGGCTGGATGCATTGTAATCAAAAGCAAATTAGAGCAGTTTCACAAGATGTCAGGCAAGCACTTGCAGAACAGATCTGAGGGTTTCAAC
Source organism: Chloropsis cyanopogon (assembly GCA_013400585.1). NCBI lineage: Eukaryota > Metazoa > Chordata > Aves > Passeriformes > Irenidae > Chloropsis > Chloropsis cyanopogon. The sequence goes on along the minus strand of WEZZ01016774.1, from coordinate 19,540 downwards.
AGTAGCTGGCTACACCACAAGTTCAGCACAATTACACAGGCTGTGTTCAAGCAGCCAAGAATGAGACTGAAGAGAAGACAGGCTCTGCACAAGTTTGTGAGCAGGAGAGGGATGATAGGCACATCTTTGCCTTTAGTCTTGAAAAACAGATCATAATGATCAAAACTTCAGCTTAAATTCAGGTGAAAATAAAAAAAAATAAAATAGTATTCTAAACCTGTAGTGTAAGTGAAACATAATTGAAAAATGGTTTTGAGAAAATTGTAATTTGCCAAACTGCTGAAATTTAATATTATGCAAAACACCAACACACAAAATAACTGCTGAAAAAAGTAAGACTGCTCTTCATTTTGGTTTTATTTTATTTATGATTTAGTGTAGAGAGGCTGCATTGTCCAGTAAGTCAAGAGTGCAACGGCCTAGCAGAACAAGAAAAAAGAGAAAGAAAAAAGCCAAAAATATTTTTTGTGAGCTTATTTGCTCTCAGCACAAGCATCTGTACTTTTCTGTGCCTGTAAAGCATTTTGAACACTAATGAATATTTGGAAATAATAATAACTGTTGCAGTTGCTTTGCTCACTTGCCTTGTTTCTCAATATATATGTGAAGGTGTTGCACAGCTATTCCAGACTCCACTAGCATTAACTTACATTATTTCTCCAAAGCCTGAAAACCCTGTCATGGTTTGGGCTGTACCTCAGCAGCTCCAGCCTTGAGTCCCTGCTGTGGGTCAGTGGCAGGAGCAGCTGCATATCCTGAGCAGGAGGGATTTGGCCTAAGCCTGTCCTGGTGTTTCATAGGAGATGAAAACTCGGTCCTTGCCACTGGCTTGTATGAATTGTGTCTTCAAACCTGCTTTATCAGAAAGGGATGTTAAGGCCCCAAATGTTGAAAGAGGAGAACACCATGTACCTGCTGGGTGCTGCCTCTGTTTGGAGCTAATGGGGCATGCAGCTCTCTCAAGCAGCATGGCTGCTGGCTAAGAAGATGTTATCATAGCTATTGCCCTGGAAGGTGTGTACTGGGTGACTTGAAGTTTTGGGGTCTGCTTTTCAAAAACGGTCTCGTTAGTTACGGCCCGCTGCCTTTGTCGTTAAAGCTGGACTACATTGTTCACGGCACACTGATTCAAATGATTCTATCTATTGAGTTGTTCCTGCTGCAAATGTGATTAAGTAATCTTTAATTGCTTTGAGCGTGTTTGTTATGTACTGATAATTCCCTAGTATGCCTTTCAGCTTTTAGAAATGTAACTATCAATTTTTATTACAGGAGAGATTATTTGGAGAATGTGCTGAAACGTCATAGCAGTATGAGCTGGGAGTAAAAAAGAAAAAGACAACCAGAAAAAAGTCAAAGTTATATCTTAAGCATCCAGATAGCAATAAGAGTAATATTAAAATAAAGGAAAGGAGACACCGGAGAATCCTTGAAAGCTACATAAATAACTTTTAAATAACTTTTTTTATATATAATTCTGAAGTAATTTACCTTATTGTTTCTCTGGTTTTTCCCTGTGCAGTGCCTACCACAGCAGTGACAATAACTTCTTCAGCAGAGCTTTACAAAACCACAGTGTCAACCACTAGCACTACATCACAGAGAGGTCCCGTAAGCACAACATCAGCTGGAGGAACAAAGGAAGGAAGCAGAGGACCCAAACCACTGCCACCCATTTCCACAACCAAAATTCCTCCAGTGACAAGTTTTTTCCCTTTGCCAGAGAGATTCTGTGAACCGACTGAGGCCAGGGGGATTAGCTGGCCTCAAACACAAAGAGGAATGATGGTTGAACGCCCTTGCCCCAAAGGAACGCGAGGTATTGCCTTTAAAAATATATCTTGATTTCAAGCAGACATTTCAAAAGCAATATGCAGCTCTCTCATGATGAATATTTTTTAATCTCAGGCTGTCTGTCACATGATTTGTTACACAGAGAGTGCAGTATCTACAGGCAATGGTCAAGTTATAATCTGCAATTGTCATTTGAGCGTAGCCACAGAATTACCTTGTGCTTGCACTTCTGTGAATCCAGGTCAAATTTTAGGGCATTGCTTGAGGACTGTTGTGAAATATGCTTACAGCTGCCTTTCTCATTATGAACTCCCCTCTGGATGAGCTCCAGGAAAAATCAAGGGCTTTTTGTTTGTTTGCAGAAAACGTCTGGTACTTTTCACTGACTTTTTTTTTTATTGCTCTTTGTGATCTACATTATTTCCTTACGTTTTTGTCAATTATTGTCAAGCACTATCATTAGCAGCATTCAGAATTGAATGTTGTTTAGGAGCACAGTGTAGCAAATTTCCTGAATGCATGCAGAAAAATGGTTTCCATTTCACTGTAGTTTTCTACATCTGTTGTAGGAACTGCCTCGTATCTCTGCGTGGTCTTAACGGGAATGTGGAACCCCAAAGGCCCTGATCTTAGCAACTGTACCTCACACTGGGTAAATCAGCTGGCCCAGAAGGTTGGTTGAAACCTTTTAATCTGACTTACACTGGTGATTAAGGATTTTAACTCTAAGTGTTAATACTTCAGTTTGTTGAAGTTGTCTTTATTACTCTGTGTTCATTAAACTTAGAAGGAGTTATGTGTACTCCATGTGCAAAGCCCTGGCCAACAGTTAGGTTCTTATGTGTGTTTTAGTATGCTCTCTCTAAATTCTTATGTTGAATTTATGATTACATGTCCTCATCACTATTTAAAACAAAGTAGCTTTGCTTGTTCTCAAAACCTTAGAAAACAAATAAGGTTTGTTTGGGCAATATTTTAACAAATATTTTAAGCAATATTTGCTTAAAAAATCAAATACTATACAACACACAGCAAAACCTCTGGTATACAGCAAGGGTTTTTTTGTTCAGTAAAAATTACTCTGTAATAAATAGATTTTTCTCTGAGTGCAGTGATAACAGTATGATTAGACCGCAGAACCACTTTCTGTGTTTTCCTTCCCTACTGAGATTTACAAAGTTTATGAAAACTGGATAATTTGTTGTCAGTACAAGGCTACTTGACTTTCAAATGCCTCAAGCACTGGTATGAACAAACAGATTTCTTACTGTCTGATAATGGCAGTAAAATAAAAATGAGGATGAATAGAAGATCGAGCCCAAAAGTCTCACTCAGATTTCTGGTTTTGATGGCTGTTAAGAACTGCTTTTGTGTGTCACGGATCTAAGAACCTTTAATCTTCCGAGATAAAGAGAACGTTATTGGTCTCAATTAGTTACAGATTTCAATGTATGTGCAAATGGTTATTTCACCACAACAAAGGTACACAGGGAATTGGAATTAGGAGCCGCGAGCAGAACAAGGGACCCTGCTGAGATAATATAAACTGTCATTTCAGATCAGAAGTGGAGAAAATGCTGCTAGTCTGGCCAATGAACTGGCTAAACACACCAAAGGACCAGTCTTTGCTGGCGATGTTAGTTCATCAGTGAGGCTGATGGAACAGCTCGTGGACATTTTGGATGCTCAGCTTCAGGAACTACGGCCCAGTGAGAAAGACTCTGCTGGAAGGAGTTATAACAAGGTACACACCTCCCATCACCTCCTCCCGCTGGGATAACAATTGCTCTTGGGTTTGGTATTTTTTTCCTTTCAGAAATATTAATCTGTACTTTGTTCCTGCATGTGTATAGTTCTGGAATAAGCATATGAGAGAAAACAGCAGTAAATACACAGTGGAAAGTTGTAATTACCTTCTTTAGGGAATAAGATATAATTCACCATAGCTGACTGGTCCTAAAATACATAGCTGTGTCCCATATTAAAATCTGGAATGCATTATAACTAGTGTGAGGGAAATGACTATTAGCTCTCAGAAATTCTGTAACAAATCAGCATGTTTATCCAGTGATCCTTTTAACCCTGAACATGTAATAAAATCAGTGGAATTCTGCATAGGTGCACGGTTTTATTTTAATCCAACTTCCTGCAGAATAATGGCACTTTCTTAGACTTCTAAAGACACCAACATGACTTATAATTGATCTTTATAAAAAGGCCTTACTACACATATCTAAAATGTGAATTAATGTTTTCTCTGGAAACATGTTCCAAGAAACATTTCAGAGAAAATGTGTCTTTGTGGTTTAAATACAAATTACAGTGTTATTACCTTTCCTCTTTTTCTCAGAGGAAATGCTGTATTTCACAGCCTCTTCCCTGTGTGAGCCTAGTCAGCAAGCCACAAATGAAATATTTTTTCATCCTCCTTTAGAGAGAGAGAGAGAGAGATCCATGCACTTCTCTGTTATTTTGGCAATAGTTTTATTTACAGTCCCTAGATGCCCTTAAAATAGTTTTCCCAGAGATAGATCAAGTGCCCACACACAGATTTTTTCCTTTGACCTTTTCATACAAATCCCACCATTTGGGCAAAAGATATCTAGACACCTGAGTAAAGGTTGCTGTGCTGCTTTCGGCTGGGGTAGAGTTAATTTTCTTCACAGTGGCTAGTATGGGGCTACGTTTTGGATCTTTCACATCTTTGATAATATAAAGATGTTTTTGTTAATGCTAAGCAGCACTTTCGCAGCATTTTCTTCTTTTCATACTGCCACACTGACAAGGAATTTGGGAGTGCGTGAGAATCTGGGAGGGGACACAGCTGAGACCTCTGACCAAGGGGGTATTCCAGACCATGTGACATCATATTTAGCATATAAAGCTGGTAGAAATGAGGAAGAACTGGGGGACTTCAAAGTTATGGTGTTTTTCTTCCCAAGTAATCATTTCATGTGATGGAGCTTGGCTTTTCTGGGAATGGCTGAACACCTGCCTACTCATGGGAAGCAGTGAATTAATTCCCTGGTTTATTTTATTTTGTTTTACCTATTGAATTGTGTTTATCTCAACTCATGGATTTTGTCAGTTTTACCCCTGTGATTCTTTCCCCAATCCTGCTGGGGAGCAAATGAGCAAGTGGCTGTGAGGTCCTTGGTTGCCAGCTGGGCTTAAACCACAGCTGGGAAGAAACATTTCCTGTGTGGTGCTCTTTTGTAGTCATCATGGACAGAAACTAGATTAATGTCCAGGCTGTGATTCAAAATCAGGATTTGAAACACCAGAGTATTTTTTTTCTCTTTCCGAAGTTTTCCAGAATCTTTCTAACTTCTGATTTTCTTTTTCCTTATTAAAAAGCTCCAAAAACGAGAGAAGACGTGCAGGGCTTACCTTAAGGTATATCTCCTGTGCTGTCACCCTGCTTTCTCCCTGCTTCAGCAACCTGCCACGCTTTATCATCTTGCTGCATGATCCTATGTATTTCAGTCTTTGATAAATGTGTATTGTGCCCCATATCAACTTTACAAATGTTGGCTTTGCACAGGTATAACACTCAGAAAAAAAAAAAGATCAAAGTTCATACCTCTTGTACCTTAACTTGTTCAAAACTAAAAGAGCAGAGGGGATTATTATCTGAATTGGAAGTAACATCTCTCTTGGAATAAAATTTTGGGTAGGGGGAAAAAGCTTACAACTCAAAGAAATTAGCTCACCTTGGTAGAATTGTATATCAAAGACTGTTAAGAGTTAATTTGCTTGTGAGAAAAATGTACATTATATAGCTTGCTTTGTGTGTATTCTTATGCCTAGTAAAATCACTCCTTCTTACAGTTTTAAGAATTGTTACAATTCAGTGACTTGAGGATACAATGCAAAGACAAACATTTCTCTAACTTTACTAGTAAAATGTCTGCCACGTGTCCCATTAACCAGGCTATATAGAAGGTGTGTAACACATTGCTACCTGATTTCCAGTTCCTCTCATCAGCTGTAGAATGGTTGCCTGTAGTGGCAAGCTCCTTTGCTGCAGTACAATGACAGTAATGCCACCTCACCCCTATGAAGGGGAGGAAAAAAGTCCTAGAACAGACATGGCTGGATCTGAAAGATTTTGTTGCACATTTTTTAAAATTTCTTTTAAAATACTGATTTTTACTTGTATCCTCTGAGATGAAATGTAAGAATTATTTTTGGAAAGAATTTTGAAATATTTTATGACATAAAAAAATTCAGAGTCCTACTGAAAAGAGATTTCTCTGTCCAGTTAACTTCTGTCTTTTATCCTAAAGGCCTAGAAGTCGATGGGAGATGTCCAGTTAAATAGAAAATTGACAAAAAAGACAAGGATCTGGAGAGAAATTCACTTCTCGAGTAATAATAATTGTAATAGGTTTTTATTAGGAAATATTTTTTTAATAGTAAAGGGTAATCCAGCAGATGTGGTTTGGGTAGAGCGGGTTTTTCTGCTTCCTTTTCATTCCTAAACAGGATCTTGAGAAGAGCAGTAACGGGCCTGCTCCAATAGCTGTGTCACAGGGGGGCTTTCCCATCCATTTGCCTCTGTCTGAGAGCAGAAGCACTTCAGAAATATTACTGGGCAGGTGATGGTTTTCCACAAGGAAAATGCAGAGTTAGGTTATCCCATAATAAATGAAAAGCGTTTTGTATCAATGAATGCATACCGTCAGTGCTATATGGCCATACATGAGAAACCAGAGCAGAACCTTAATTTCCAACTGGTGTCATTTTCTATAGGTCTCAAATGGGCTTCTCTGCTTAGATAAGACTAATAAACCTCTTGAAATTACAAATCAAAAGCTGACTTACACTATGCAAATGAAGCAAGTTCCCACTTTGTGACAGAGAATTCATTTGTACCTCAGATTAGAAGCTCCAATCTGTATTTCTTAGTGACTAATGAATCTGGCCTCTGCAGACCAATTTCTGTTCCACTCTAGTTAATGGCTGCAGCAGTATCAGTGCAAGCATTTTGACTATTCTCCCATTAGAGAAAGAAAAAAGGCTTTAAAGCCACTTCGAAGTATCTTCCACCTGCCAGGAAGGTCGTGGTGGCTCACAATGCAGACAGAAAGAGGATATTAAAATGGATTAGGCTAATTAATCTTGCTCTGACAATAGCCTTGACCAAGTTTTCCCATTCGTTTGTTTGCACAATATAGTGCTCCAGACTGACATCCTTCTGTTTGTATAATGTGTTCTGTTTCCATTTCCAATGCTTTTAAATTGATCAAACAAATTATATATATGCTTAATGACACATTAGGAATAGGTAAATGGGACAGAGTAAACAGGGTGTTACAGCAGTGCCTGGTGTACTCAATGCACAGCACACTCGGTGCACAGCAACGTTATGCATTAATGTAAAAGCCTGCCTTCAATTGATTACCTGATTACTCTGATTGGATTATTTTGTAAAATAATGTAATCATGTCACTGAATTATTCTTCTTCCTTATTTATTATTACCTTAAATGCAGCTCAGTGAACCTTAAAGCATGATGATAGAGTTGTCACAAGTAAAACTTTAAAATAGCAGCTTTTATTCAGCTTTACAGTTTTGCCGTCACTGATAACAGAAACGGTCAGTGGACATCTTGTTTGCTCTATTGATTTCCTTTTCTAACTGACCTTTGTGCAGGAATGGGAGTTGGTAATCCTTCTAAGTATCTATGAACAGGTACAGGAAAAGGAGGGGGAGTGAGAGCGGCCAAAACTAATTTATATCCACTGAGTCAGCTTCATTTCATGCCTCCTGTAATAAAGAAGGTCTATTTGTCATAGACAAGTAGTTTATAGTGCTATGGCTGCACTAGTGGGGCTCAGTTTCCAGAGGAGTATTATTGTCATTTTAGCCTAAACTGTGGAGCACTAATTTTGGCATTAGTATTTTTAAATAGAAGTTATACATTTTGACATTAAGATGAAAGCTTCAGGCAAGACTTCTGGCATTTATTTTTTTCATTTTTCAGCACATTAATAATACCATACTTATATCTGATACAAAACAAGTCAAACTTGCATGTTTACTGCTTAGAGACCACACAGTGCTAGTGGCTAGCTGCGCTTCTATTCATGCTAATCCAACGAGCAGATGGAAAATATTTTAATGTTGAAAATAGTGTTCTTGTGCCATTAAATCACAGTAAATCATTCTGACAGTTAAGTATTATAATTGTCGCCATATAACATCGGGAATTTTCCCCAGCTGCCTAGGGCTTCAGACCTAATGATAGTTTTCTAATGAATGCAGGCAGTTGTGGATACAGTGGACAACTTGCTCAGGCCTGAAGCTCTGGAGTCCTGGAAGGACATGAATTCTTCAGAACAAGCCCACGCAGCCACAATGTTACTTGATACATTAGAAGAAGGGGCTTTTGTCTTGGCTGATAATCTTGTAGAACCAAGTAGAGTCTCAATGCCCACAGAAAATATTGGTAAGTAAACTTCTTTTCAAGCATAAGTTAAAGTGCTGTGTATTGCTTTACACAAAAGGAGGAAAAACTACTCCAGATAGTGACATACATTCTGAAGGCTGAACTGTGCAACGTTTGATGGAAAGGTGAGTGCTCCAAAGCAGGGAAAACACACTTTTCTTGTTCGGTTCTTTAAAATTAGCATTCTTCTTTAATGTCATTGGTACATTATAAAATGGAAAGTAGTTGATGTTACAAAGTTGATTTATCACTGAAAAATCATTAGCAGAACGCGTGGATATGGAGAGTGCTTAAAAGGCAGAGTATGGATTTTTTTGAGGTAACTGCTTTCTGTTGAGCTGCAGAAAATACTTTTCTGTTAAATATAAACTGTTCCTAATGAATTTAAATTACTTTTTTTGCAATGTACTGTGCCAGTTAAATATTTTAGGCACTCAGCATAGGCCAAATGTTTATATTAAACATGACTGCCTTCAGGTAAAAATGTGTTCAGTGAACTACATCTCCCATAATGCAGAATAGCTATGCTCCAGAGACTGCAAAATAGCTGGAGATAGTTGGAGCATAATTTAGAATTTAAGTGGTGACAGAGAAATGAAGGGGTTTAGTATTAGAGATGTGCAAATATTGTTGCGCAGGATGTGTTAAAGCAAAAATCATTGCTATGTATAAAATTAAAATTCCTTATTACAGAGATTAATGTAGTCTCAGTGAGGTACAAGGAACCTGAAAGTCTGCTAATATGCAGAGTACCAAGATAGAGACTTGGAATAGACTGCAGAAATGAGACTTTTCACGTTTCAGTGTCTGCATATTTGTAGCTGTAGAAGATGATTCTGCCTAGTTTTTAATTCAGTAGGAAGATACTGGGAAAGTATGGGGAAAAGTCTCACAGTCTGTTATCAAAGGTACTGCACCAGTTGTTTTGAAGGAATGTGGGTAGAATCACAGATCTGTCTTTGGATGTACACAAGTACTTCCATGGAGATGAGTAGACACTGAATATTACTTCTTGTGATAAGTTGTCTTCGTGTCATAATAACCCTTCCCTGATGCCATGCAAGACTGAATTCCTAGTGCACATATATATGTATGACTTGGAGAAAGAGATTTCTTAATTCCATACCTTTTGCCAGTCTGTAGTTCTGAGCTGTAGCTACACTGGTTTAATATAACACAGATTTTGTCAACCAATTGTCCACTCACCTATATGATTTTATCTATCCAAGGAAATCCAACATTCAACGGTAGTCCCATGAAAATTTCCCAATATACAATGTGTTATAAAAGTAATACTGAAGTGCAGCTGAGAGGCATCTGATTTTTCAATTTAAATGCTTATTAGCAGAACCAATAAAGTGTTTTCCTATAAATTAGAAATTATAAATTAGATATATAAAAATAAACTGAAATATTTTTTAGCTACATATACTGATTTGGCTAAATACATGGCATGAGTGTACTTAGGTATTCTTCGCTGACTGTTTAAAAAACTCTTTATATCTAAATCAATACTTAAAGTTCTAAATTTGTCAGCAGAGGATACTGCATAGACATTAAGATCTTCAAAACTAACATTTTTTTGCAACATGTGTGTAGTATCTTTAAGTGGATGTTTTGTGGGCACAAATTTGAACAAGGTTTGATGTCATGTTATCACTACTAAAGTGCTGTCATTTTAGCAGTGTGCATTAGATTTAGTTAAAGAAGCTAAGTCTGGGTGATTGAAGCATGCAGTACAAATCTGTCTTACAGACTGCCGGGTGAGAAAACTAAATAAAGACTGGGGGTAAAAATTGTTGTCTGGCATATTTTAATCTGGCCAAGAGACTTCCTCTGCATTCTCCGTTTTTAATTTTTTTTTTTTTTCCTCTGGTCTGCTTAGTTTTGGATGTTGCAGTGCTTTCTACTGAGGGCCAGGTGCAGGACTTACGATTTCCTCAGGCTGGTAAAGGAGGCAACTGGATTCAGCTCTCTGCACGAACCATGAAACAGAACAGCAGGAATGGTGAGCCTGGGGCACAGAACAGTGGAACTCCATTAGCTTCTATAAAACCTACCTTACCTAGTTATAACATCAAAACAAAACACCACAAAGCTGCTCTGTGGCGTCTTCTTGATGATCATGGGTACCTGGTCGTTCTTCTTAGAGTACAGATCGCCGTCTTTCTGTAGACTCTGTGGCGTGACAATGGGCTTTTTTTTTTCGTTTGTAGGTTTAGCCAAACTGGTTTTCATTATTTACAAAAGTTTGGGTCGTTTCCTCAGCACTGAGAATGCAACCATAAAGCTAGGCAGTGACTTGGCGGGGCAGAACAGCACAATCGCCGTCAACTCGCACGTCATCGCAGCCTCCATCAACAAGGAGTCAAGCCGGGTGTACCTGACTGATCCCGTGCACTTCACACTGGAGCACATTGATGTGAGTTATGCTAATGAATTAATGGGAAGGTCACAAAATCAGCAAGAGAGAAAAGCAATGCAGAAAAACAACCTTGTTTTCCATTTGAATTTTAAATGTTGGACTAGGTCAGAGACACAAGTTAAGTCTATGAACATAAAATTAAATGAGCCTGGTTCAGTGATTATTAGAACTTAAGTGTATTCTTAATGAAAGCTAATTCAGTAATCAACATGAAAATGTAAATGACTCATTTGTTTCTAACTGAAAATTAACTCTTACCTTAGTAGAAGTTTAGAAAATAACTGTTAAGATTCTTGATGGCTTGATGTAGTAAGTTTTATTGACTCTTTAACTTTTTACATTAATTTTGGGCCAAATTATGGAAGCTTATACAAATTGCTTTTATTCAGCAAAGAATAAAGTATGGTATCTTGATTTGTTATACTTTGAATTTATGTATATTTTCTTCGTGGTATTTTCTTTACTGTGTTTCTTTGCTCGTAAGTTTGTCCCTTTCTCTTTTCATGTCTCACGTGGGGAAAATAAACAATCACTGCTGTGATAGGGAAAATATGGTTAGCTTTTGCTCTCATTTTCCCTGTTTTTATAAATCTGGTTGGAATTTTTTTCATCAAAGTAGATAGGCATTGAGGAGTGAACTATTCTGTGATACCTATTCACATGACTTTGGCCTGACCAAAGGTGAGAACCAAAGGAAAAAGATCCTATTTTCAAATTGTCAATTACAGGAAAAAATATCTTCAGAATAAATTCACAGTCCTAACTTTCCAGAAAGCAAAAATAGCTATAATGTATCATCCATGCATAAAAATTGTAATTGTTTAAAATTGGGTCTACAGTAATTGAGGCTACATTTCAGAGTGCTTCAGACTATAAAGTCCCTTTTAAACTAGATGTCTTCCTTGTGCAACACAGTCCACAGTTTTGCTGATGAAAAACTTTATTGTCCAAAACGTGCAAAGTTTAATCTAAATTACCCTTTACATATATTAAACAGTTATTGCCATCTTAGTGTGAAAATCCTCATTTGATGTTATCCTTTTATCCCCCAGCCTGACAATTATTTCAATGCAAATTGTTCCTTCTGGAACTACTCAGAGAGGACTATGATGGGATACTGGTCAACTCAAGGCTGCAAACTGGTTGACACAAATAAAACTCATACAACGTGTGCTTGCAGTCACCTCACCAACTTTGCAATTCTTATGGCTCGTCGGGAAATTGTGGTAGGTAACAATGTTTCCAGCCAGCAGCAGGGAACAAACTCAAAAGACTTAGCTTTGAATTTTTAGCAAGATCCAAAATTGTTGAAGTTTCTTTAGTATTTATAGCTCCCACTCTTTCCAAAGCAATTTGCTTTCTGCAGCACTTTTCTTCCTCACCCATAAAGTTGAAAGCAAAATAACAGGGAAGAGAAAACAAGGAAGAATAAGAGTTTTCTACAAGCCATATTTTTAAGTTACTGACCAACCTTATAACCATTTAATAGACTCTCCCCCAGTACAGATGGAGAGTGTCTGTTGAGACAGCTGTGCAGGCTGTTGCGTGGAAGCCCAAGTGCCAGCTCTCCTTGGCAAGGAATGTCAAGGAACTCCCATACTGGTTGTTTAAACACCTCTTCATAGTCAGAAATTCTGTTGTCTCTTTAAAGCACTTCCTGCATGTCAGGGGCCAAAGAGCATGCAATATTTGCAGGGATATGGGACTTCTCATAAAGCCATTGTATTTGAAAAGGTCACTGCGAAGAACTGAAGCAAGGAATCTCCTTTAGCTAAACATGAAATTGAAGCCAGAATTACATGTGCAGCGTATTCTGCATTTTATCCTGATCATTGTGTAAAACATTCCTTTCTTCTCTGCTGTGGAGTTGCAGGTCTGTAGGAAGTCCCAGGGAAAGCTCTCCTCTCTCCTTTCATCAGTGCCTAGTGGTACCTTAAAAATGTTATGTTTGTCTGCTTGTATTTCCAACCAGTCTGCAGTAAGCCATAAGAAAAATAAAAATGCTATCTGATCTGGGTAAAGCAGTCACATTTTTCTCTCAGACCTGCTCCTCTTCTACTTATCCTGATCTTGCTCTTCTGGGAAGCTGACCTGAGACTGAGAAATTGCTGAGTACATTTTGCCCATCTCATGTAATGAACAAGTAACTTTTCTGGATACCTGTGAAAATAGGTTTTTGTTTATACTCATAAAGAGTCATATTAATTTTCTCCATTCTTGGTTATTTCTAGTACAAAGATGGAGTGCACGAATTGCTCCTCACTGTCATCACCTGGGTGGGAATTGTCATCTCTCTTGTTTGCCTGGCCATCTGCATCTTCACATTCTGTTTTTTCCGTGGCCTGCAAAGTGATCGTAACACTATTCACAAGAACCTTTGTATCAACCTATTCATTGCTGAGTTCATTTTCCTAATAGGCATCGATAAGACAGAATACAAGGTAAGTTTTCTCTCTGTGTACTGATCTTGTTCTCTGAAATGACTGTTTGAAATGGATTTGAATTAAAACATGACAACACTGACAAGTTTTCAGCACTCTAACACAGCAAGGCTGAAATAAAAGCTCAGCATGAAAATAAGATAGATATATTCATACATAGTATTTACATCCATCCAAAATATGCTTTTTATTTTCAGTTGAGAAACACTGACTATTAACGAACCAGGTGGTTAGACTTTTGAAAGAGGAGATGAAATTGAATGTTGACTATTAGGAACAGAAATATGTTTTATATATATATTCAAATGTCTTAACAGGTATTGACTACATTCTTATATATATATATTAGTACAAAGCCTTTTCTATATGTATACACATTTTTTAGACTTCACATTCAAGCAGGTATTTTGGTAGTATTGGTAAAATTAATTCTGACATGATCCATTGGGTTGAAACTAATAATCTAGCATAGTTTCATCCAGAATTTGGCCAATGGGGAGAGAATTCAGACCGATACCTGTTACAACTGTAGAAATTTCCATATTACAGCAGACAAAAATCATGGGGCAGACACTTCATAATTTTAAATATGTAGTATCACATTATGCATAGAGAACCAACTGTTCATGTTTAGGATTATCTAAACTGTAAGTCCTAAAAATGGATCAGTTTCAAAGTAAAAAAGTTGCTTATAAAATTAAGAAGTCCACTCTGAAATTGATGACTGGGAGATGAGGGTGCAATTTCCTTATCTTCATTCACACTGTTCAGCTAATTCACTTTGTGTAGCTACTGAGCCCATATTAGCCCATATTTCAAATGTTCAGAGTATGTTTTGAGGTAGGGAAGACGCTCCTGAATTTTTGGAAGGTTTCTAACAGAACTATCTGCAGTTCTATTGCACACTGTTCAGTTTGAGATGGAATGATGTGAAGGTTTTGTGGTTTACATTTCCATCTCTCTCTTTCTTTGCAGATTGCATGTCCGGTTTTTGCAGGTCTCTTACACTTTTTCTTCCTGGCAGCCTTTGCCTGGATGTGTCTAGAAGGAGTGCAGCTTTATCTAATGTTAGTAGAAGTATTTGAAAGTGAATATTCTAGAAAGAAGTACTATTATGTTGCTGGCTACCTCTTCCCTGCTACAGTGGTTGGTGTCTCAGCAGCTATTGACTATAAGAGCTACGGAACAGAGAAAGCGTAAGTAATTGCAAGTGACCTAAGTGTTTTTCAAGTGAATAATTTCTTAAAGCCTATTAGCTGTCAGAGGGTCCCTGACAGACTAAAATACCATCTGAAAGCTTTATTGGTAAGAGAATGGCAATGCTGTGCACAAATTACAATCAAGTCTTTTGTAATTCTCTAGGTTCAGGGGATTTGTACTCTAGAGAGACCAATTCTAAATTATGGTCTTTCTTTTAACACAAAAGATTGACCTGAAACAAATTGAAAAAGTAAATAACTTTTTGTTCTCAGATGTATATTAAGCAAAATTTCTCAACTTAAAGTATTTGACAAGCCTAACCACACAGTTTTAAGCTAATGCTTCATTAGATCTCTTTGTTCAGCTGTCCCTCTAGCTAGCGCTCATCCCAAATTATGACAGTACAATATTCCAACATACCTGTTTTATTTTGATAATATTTTATCAGGCAAGTAGAGTGGGATTAAAATTAGCCACTGCCTTTTATTTACAAAAATACAGATGTATATAGGAAGTGACAGAAGGTAGACAGGAAACATTTCTGAGGATTTGAGTTGCTGGAGGCATGATTTTGCCTTTCAGTAGTGTTTATTTTGTCCTTTGATGAAATTAGTTACAGAAGGGGAAGATATTGTTGACTACAAGAAAGCTGCTTGATGTTCCTACTGATGAAAGACAAATAAGAGAATTCAGCAGGGAACTGGGCTGTATGAAAAATGAATTGCTAAGTGAAGTTGGCCCTAATAGGTTTATACGTCATTTAGTCTGGTATCTTATGTATTCTTTCTCTACAGTTCAACTCCCAGATGGGGAGTTTTATTTATACCATATTATTATTCAGCAAAATGTGGCATCTGAACATTTTCTGTCTCATATTCCTCAGGCATGAGCACTTAACATATGACATAAAGTTAAAAGCAGACTTTGAAGATCACATGAGAAGCCTGCAAAAATTATTTACTGATGTTAGTTTCATTAGTCCGTGATAGCACCTGTCACCAAACCTTTTGACTGAAAGGAGAGCTTGTTTTAGTTTTGTTTCTCCTTATGTTAGTTATTCCTGATGATGTAGTTTCGTGTTATACAGAGTTCCTTAGAAGAGTTTCAGGTTTGGTGTTGTCCATGGAATAAATGGTACTGTGCAATGTTCATTGTTTACTGGTTAAGTGTTACCTTAAGAAGTATTTTTGCACTTTCCATTTATCAGTCTGAGGTGCTAATGCAGCTTTTCACTTTTCATTCTCTTTCTTCCATAATAGTTGCTGGCTACATGTAGATAACTACTTTATCTGGAGTTTCATTGGACCTGTTACCTTTATTATTCTGGTAAGAGCTTTGTTTTTTTTTTTTTCCATTCTTTTTAGGTTGCCTCACAGCAGATGAAAAAGATTTCAAATTTCATTCAATGCCATCCTTATTCACAAGACATTCCATAAAAATGCTTATAAACAATTTGTAACGTGACTAATTGTTATATAAATATGTAGAAATCTTTAAAGAGTGCTGGCCAAATGATTAATTGTCAAAGCTGTGGTGGCACTTCAGCATGGCCATTTTTTCTTAATGGCTTGAATTCTGAAGGTCGTATTGACATGGGTAGTCATATGAAAGATCAATGAAGTACTAAACACAGGGGTTTTTTAAAAGGAAATTATTGCTTTCAATTGAGTCACTACTGCACACATTCTAGAATTTAACTGCTAATTATCCAACATAGTTATCTCAAAAGGGTATTCCAATGCACTGGATAATTAAATAAATTTTATGTTCTATTACACTTACAGTGTTTGTATGTGTATTTGCATATGCACATTTTTCCATGACTACTTTTGTTTGTATTTCTGTTACACGTGGTGCCTGTCAGACATAGAAGTTCCCCTGTTTCAGTATGAGTAATGGGCTGTTATGTGACCAGTAGAAAGCCTGTGCACATTCGTTGCTGAAGTCACTGTGTGCCTGCACCCATCTGGGCACCCACAGCTGGGTGCCCCAGTGTCCCCTTAACACAGAATGTTGCATTCATACATCAATTACCAATTCTCTGAGCACTTCCAGGTAAAAAGCATGTAGTCATGTGTGCACCAAGGGAGAGAACTTCTCCCATTTAATTCAGAATAACAATACCAACACTACACAGTGGAGGAATTTGAGAGCACAGTGAACACAAGATGTGCATTTTGACTCAGCTTGGTTTTCTCTGCTAGCTTTGTATCTTTAAAGCCTTGCTTTACTTGGGAAATACTGTAGAAGGTTGTTGGGGGACATAGCCTATGTACATAGAGGCCTTTTCTCATAATTGCTGCTAGTTTGGAGGGATGATTTCATTTGTTTTCATGCTTTTGAAATCTTAAATAGTTGTATGTTTTCCTGCCCTTTCACAGTAGTAGAGTTGTGAAATGTTAACAGAATTTCAGTTCGCTTGAATTTCCAAATTCAGGAATTATATTTTTTCCATATTCATAAAAATTATTTTTTCAGTGTGAAGCACATGCATCAGACATAATTTTGAAATTTCTTTGATTTTTATAGATCTGTATGCCAGACATATTATTTCAGCACTCTTTGTACTTATGGTACAAACTGATACTTTGATTATGGAAATTTCTACTAAAAATGTGTCTGGCCAATGTTTTGGTTTGCATTTACTCTGTTTATATCAAAAACTATTTGAATCCTTGAGCAGTCACTTAAGAAAAGATAGTTGTGCAATGTAGTGGTTGTTAGAGTTCATTGGCATATTTTCAAAGACATGGGTGTAGATGCCAAAATTTATGTGTTTATGACTTGAATTAGAAAAATTACAGTGTTTGTAAGATTTAAGTGTAGACCATAATAATTGTACAGAGTTTCTTCTAAATACATTCAAATTAAATCATATCTCAGAATGATGGGGATTCTTTTTTTAATTAAACCTACAATTACAATTGAAAGTCTTAGAAAGATAGACTTAGTGTGTTCAATATGATAAACAGTATTTTTCAACATTGTTTCTTGCCATTGTAATTATTCTGGAAATTGTTCTGAGTTTCATGCTACAATAGTTAAGTCACCTCAAGTCTGGTTGTGTGGTGATAATTTTGCTTTTTGTTTGTGGCTCCTTCCTTATTTTATTGTTACTGGGGGTATTTTGCTAAGTCACCTATATTTTTCTCCCTTCCTCTAAAATAACATTTCACATGGGAAGCCTTGGGCTTTGCTGACGGCTTTTTCGCTTCCTCATAACCAGGTCAGAGTGAGAATAGAGGTGAAGGACATTTAATCATATTGACCATGTACAGACATAGTTCACTATTATTTACTGGCCGTGACATTATTATCCTCCAGCAAATCATTTAGACTGAGACGCAAAAGGCTTTTGGGAGCAGTATTCCCAACTTGAAAAATATGAAACAGCAGGTAGCAATCACAGCACAGTTCCTAGGAGTAATTCTTCTCCAGCAATTGCTTTGCCCTCTAATCGTCCCAGCTGAGAAAGCAAGAGAAACCAGAGGAAGAAGTGTGAGAAGTGTAGTGGCTGAAAAATAATATGTCATGTGCAATGTAGCCAAAGAGCTATATTTGTAGTGCAGCTTCCTTAGTGTCAGTAGCATGTGAGAATGTTGCCTTGGTAAGCTTTTTAACATGTTGCTCAAATCGCTTCTGTGTTCCTCAGTTTAATAGTACTACACATAAACTCTTTTCTGACAGTATTGTCATCTCCTTTAATTTACAGTTTTTTCTCTGAATTTATAAGCATTTCTACGTGTGTCTGTGCACATTTTTGCACAAAATGAGAATGGGATGTACGAGGGGGAAGCATGAAGCTCCTCAGCACATCTTCTGAGGAACTTTTAACTTCACTATTTCTATAGCCTGTCATGCCTTTGGGCACCAGGGTTATTATATCTATGAGAAAAGAGCATGTAAGNTCCATTGAGCAGGTTCATGGCTATGAAACAAACAGTGCACTTCTGTAATCTGTGGTCAGAAAAGCCTGAGCACTTTGACTGCCATGTGGATCCGTATTCATTCATGTCCAACGAATGGGTGGTGTCGGTTTAATTTAGCCAAAACTGTTGCAGTTTGCTTCTCCCAGCTCACAGAGCCCACGCATTAGTCTACCAATGGTTCTCTAAGCAAAAATTACTAACATGTCCCATTTCATTAACACAGAATGTGTTAAATGTTCTCACCCAGGTTGAAGTATTGCTCACCTGAATCAATGGATGTACAGATGTACACATGACTTAGCTCCACAAGTGAAAATGGACTCTATTTGTAAACTTATTTTTAGAAATAATACGTGTTCATCTTTCTATAGTAGACACTTGATAAATGGTATTTATCTGTTAGTCACACAGGAAATTTATCATAGTTTTTGCAAAATCTAACTTTATTTTGCTACTAATTCATTGTACCCGTAGCTAATTCCAATAGATTAGTCTTCTGTACAGGTTAGTACACCCACTTTTTAAAAAAGTTAATTTGTGTTGAACAGACTCTCTTTCTCAAAATTACATAGGTCTCAGGGGCCAGAAAGACAAATTTTCTATTTATACCTTCTTTCATGTCCAGTTCCTTCTGATTTCCAAATGAGAAATGCCGATATGTGTGTTGCCTGTGAAAGAGACATGATCTTCCAGGGTGCTGCATTTGATTATTACCATAAAAATTCTTCATATTTTATATTTTAAAGTAGTAAGTTGCTATTTTTAATATATATCAATTGTCTTTCACTTTGTTCTATCCAATTACACTTGTCATATTAAGATATGGCAAGGAACTAGTATATTAGAAGATACTCTGATTTTTTTTGACTTTTCACAAAATTCTAAAATCAGGGTATAGATTAAGCTAGTTCTCTATCCAGTATGCCATCTCTTCCAGTAGACAGTAAGTTTTAGAAACTAGATCAGAATCAAGTATAAACATAAATTAGATTCTATCAATTCAAA
>WEZZ01016773.1:3586-17046 GCA_013400585.1 Chloropsis cyanopogon | reverse complement strand
AACCCCTCTGTAGTAGACATCAAATATATTTATTTCCAAACAATTTTATTGACTTCAGGTATTTTTTAAATGCACAGAACAAGTGTTTTATAAGCATTTCTGCTTTTGAGAAAAGTGCACAAGCAGTGCATATCCTAGTAGCAAGAAGACTCATAATTTCACCTCATTAATATATTAAAGCTCTTATGGTTTGAGAATTATGTGCTCTCAAGCAGTCTGCCACAGTTTAATAATAGCTCAGATTTTTTAATGGGCCTTTTCAGGTAGTGTATTATTGTATATTTTCATTCCTTGTTATGCTTTGCATAAGTGTCCCTCTGAAAAGAATACTTGTAAAAAATTTTTACTAGCAAATGAAATTAGGTATACTAAAGGCCCAATTTTTTTCCTAATCTGTTATTCTTACAGTGACCCTTACTCATATTCCATCACTTCCACCCTTCAGAAGAGTTCAGAGGAATATATTTCAATTAAAGAGCAGTTAAGCGTATTTTACTTTCGCCATGTATCCTGGAGTTTACATGCCATAAATAAGGAATCTGCTTGTATTGGTCTCTACAAAATGGAACAAACAACAGAAATACACAGAAATATTGAGATGGAAATATATCAAGGTATAGTTTTTATAGTGTTTCTCACTTCATTTACAGTTGTTCAGGAAAACAGTGAAATGATACACACTGTTGTGCCGACAGAGAAAGATCCCACATGGAGGAGGCAGGTAAGGGAAGAGGCAGAGCCATGATACAAACACCCAGCAACTGACCATGTCTGGGACATACCAGAGAGCTGCTTCTGTGTCCCAGACACCAGATCCTCCTTCTCAAGCAGGGGTGTAACAGTCACCCAACTTTGGCACACACCTCTCCTGGGAAGCTGCTGAGACAGTCCATAGTATGTCTCTGCATAACTTAGGGAATTAAATGTGCCCTTGCTTTTCTTTTCTCAGTTAACTGAAGCAGTCTGCTTCAGACAAGTGTCCCAGTGCTTGCCAGCCTTGTCACAGGTAATGCAATGAAATTTTCCTGCAGCTGATTATACGCAATATTGCATACATGTGACTGTTTCCCAGAAAGAGAAACGTGTCAGGTAGATGGTTCACAGAGAACCAAAGGCTTGCAACAAGCTTTGTCATGAATCATTACTTTTACTGTCTATATATGCCCATCATATGTACACCATTTATATTTATTTGCCATATACATATATATGATAGACCACAAAGTTATAGTACAATGTAACACATCACTTTTTCATATATTCCCCTCATCAGGAAAGCTCATATTTACTCCAGAAAAAAGATTACATTAATCTACTGGCAGAACAATAATAAAACCATACCTACAGAGTGAAAGGCCTTGCACACTTGTTCATACGTTCTCTATTTCTATCCTACTGCCTTTTACATATGCATTCATATGTACAATTGCATGTGCATATATATAAGCACATGTGTTTTTTCAAAGGGTATCCCATTTCAGTACAGAGATGTAATTTTTATGAGTTTTCATTCTTACAAGAAATGTGTGCTAATCCTCACTGTGGTTACAAAATATAAGATCTCCCAGCAATTTCCAGCATTCATCAATTATTCCTGATCTGTTCAAAAACACTGTTCATATAACAGTACAGACAAAATCTTATTTTGACAGGCTTATCATTTGACATTCTTTAGTTTCTGGAGGCACACTAGCCTTATAAAGTAGTAAAATATTTCTTACAGTAGCAGTCATAAATACTGAAAAGGAATCAAAAGAATAATAACTCAGCACTTTGAGTCTTCCAGTGAAGAGGCCCAAACCTTCAGTTTCTCCCAAGCCTGAATTCTGCAGGTCAGTCATACTTGTCAATTCCTCTGTGTGAGAAATTCAGACAAAACTATAATGTACCTGACAGGTAGTGAAACCACTGGAAAGAAATATTTGATTTAAAAATCTGTCCTGTAGAAGGAAGTTGCCACTTTCTCCAATGGCAAGAAGTTTCATAAATTAAAGAACATAAGTTACTGATATTCTGAGGTGAGTTGGAGCTTCATTCTCATAATTGTCTTTGGAGATGACTACTCCCAGAATTTTATATAAAATATTGAAGACTTGGTACAACACACCATGAAATCAGTGGGTATATTTCAACCTATTTATTTGAATCAGACCTTTGGCTTAAGACTGCAGTTCATTTTTAAAAACTGGGAACTGATTACACAAACTGACAACCTGATATTGGATCAGATTTTATTTTAAAGAGCTGGAATAATTTAATTGCATCTGCACGCCTCTGCCAACTTGTATGGTTTCATTGCTATATATTTGCCATTGTTCCTGTCACTGGCTGTAAGACCCACACTGGCAGAAGAAAATTACTAATAATAAATTGAGTTCCCCAGGGAAAGAATAAAACTAATTATATGACAAACTCTTATTTAATGCAAAATGTTCCCTATACATAGGTTTTTGAAATCAGTGGCAATATTCTCATTACTTTCACTGGTATGTGGATGTCACTAAAACAAATTCATCAGAAAGTGAGAGAAAAATTATCAATATTACTAGTTATTTCATTTACAGTGATGTTAGCCATTACTTCTACCATCAGTGGATAAGAAACTTTGTTCCCCTGAAAGAAAACGAACTAAAGAGGTCACAGACTCAAACCCTGCCATCTGCCTTCATTAACCATTTTTTCATTCATTCCAATAGGAGCTTTTAGAATGAACATTTCCATAGATACTGACACATTCTATTAGCATAATCGAGGCATTCTTGCTGAAGAGAACATCTTATTTGAAAGAAGAAGCATAACTGCCATATCTTCTACTTTCACATTTTTGTTGCAAAGTTTTATTAAGACACTTTTGTCAAATCATCAGCTCCACATTACTTAGGAGAGGGGGCTGCTCAAATGTTAGATTAACTGAGTTTTGAGATGTCACTGCAAATGCCAATGTCATTAGCAACAAAACTGATAAAGTCTCACTGGAACTGTGACATATGTAATTTACACTCAGTCACACAATAGTTTAAATAATTCTCTTGTCACCATTAAGTTTTGTATTGCCACCATAAATAATCAAAAAAAGGAAATGCTGGGAAAGTTTTACTATTTCTTTTCATTTAAATTTGAAAACAACAAAAATCTCTGCCTGAACATACTAGGAAAAAAGCCTCAAAATTATTATAAACTACGAATAATATATCACCTCAGTAAAACAGTCAGATTATAATCTCCTCATAGTGAATCACTTTTGATGAGTTCTGCTTTTTAATCAATCACTGAAGGTTAGGGATGACAACATGATTGATCAGGCCAGTCAGGAAAAGCTTCAAACCATACCCCAGCATATCAGACTTAATATATCTGCAGAGACACTCAGTTGCCTTAAACCAAACCAAACAAAAAGCCATCGTTCAGCTGCCGAAAGTAATTTAGACATAAGAGAAAAACTTCCTCTTCATCCAAGCGTAATGTCCAGGTTTTACATATTCACCTTCTGCATTCAGTCAATTCACTTGTAAGCACAGGACTGGATTAAATTGTCCCATTGCTCAGTGACCAGTTACAGTACCTGCTTTACTCTACATCTTTTTCAGCCCTGTGTGATTAACAAAGTACTTTCAAGATGATACCTCCAGTGCTTAGGCCTGGGAAACCCAGTTTTTGCTAAAGCAGAGTGTGCAACACTAATTTAACTCCTTCAAGGCAACCATACACCAAGTACACCAGCCTAAAAAGCATATTACCAATGAGGCTTGAATTTGTCAACTGAAATGATCTGTCTTCTTGCTCAGATGCTATTTTTTTTTTTCCAATCAACACTACTTCAGTGCAAAAGTGTTAACAATACATGATCTGTTTGGATTTTGTTTGTTATTTTGGGGGATTATTCGACATTTTTGGTCCTTCTGTTACCAGTCTGGGACCATGTTGTGCAAACAGAGAGCTCCATACCTCATATTTTCTTCTGTTCTGGAGCTTGGAGAATACTGTCTGTCAAAGATGACATTTTTATATGGTACTTCTAAGATACTGTGATTCACAGCCAAGGCTCACATATCAGAACACCATTTTTCTAGACAGGGGAAGCTCTTTGGATTTCTTTGCTTTGTCCTATTTGTTTCTACAAGCTTCTGTGACTATCCAACAGTTGACACTTTGTCAAGTCATCCTCATTTTTTTCTAGTACAGTCCAAAAATGCTCACAAGTGAGCAACATTTACAGCTCCTTGGTGCTGTTCTGCTTTTTAACACTGAAAACCGGAGATCAATCCTGATTCTGCTGTTCTCTTTGACAGACATTTTATTACTTTCTTTAATAGCTTTTTAAAATTACATTTTTAATAGCTATTTGGTTTGAGGATGCTGGGGTTCATTATATTTCTATACCTGAATGGAATAGATTCATGGGAACTTAAAAGTGGGGTTTTTGACAGTGTTACTCTGGCATGTGCATTGACATGCCTTCATAGCAGAGATTCTATATACATGATTCCAAACATATGCTTGTCTTACACCTTCATCTCAGAAAACTATTTCACATAAGGGATTTTAATAGTTTGATATAGGTAAATAATATTTTCTATTTGTTTAAACATAATTTATTCACCTTGTACTCACCATATATAGAAATGCTGGACTTTTTTTTAATTTATAGTATTATTTGCATTATCTGCATGTTAGTAAGCTTCAGAACATCTTCAGAGAAGGAGATCATCTGAAGCTTGCAAAAGTGTCTCTGGCTGTTAGGTTATTCAGCCTTTAAATTTTATTTTTTTCCTAACATTTCAAGAATCACCACTCAAATGGCTCCTATTAAATTTTAGTGCACTGCTTAAAGCTTCGCTTCTACGACTGATTAAGAAGCCTCCAAAAATTAGTGTATCTTAGTCTGCCAGTGCAGACAGCTTAAACTGCTTTTCTTACAGGTCTCATCTAAGAGCACAAATTTCCACTTCACATGGGAGAGCAGAAAATGTTTTTGTTTAGTCAGATCAGTTTAAACAGACTCACTCGCAGCTCTGCAATTTTCTTCACCTCATGTTTCCTCCTGGCTGTCTAGGAAATGCACGTGCAACCACCCAGTCTCTCTCAGAACTACATTCACTACGGAGGCAAGCACCTGGAACCAAAGAGTCATCCCTCCATTTACTCAGGAGCTTGCCAGGCAGCAATGCAAACCCTTAGTAAACATACAAGTGTCTTGGTGACACTGAGTCCCACTGCTCTGCTCCCAGCCTCATTCCTCACCACCCCAGCCTTGTCCATTGCCAAGCTGCTGCCAGCTTGAACTTGGGCCGGCCCCACGGCCTGGGCAAGTCCAGCCACCATGGCCAGACCTCTCCAAGTCTCGTTAGTCATGTCCTGGCACCGTGGCCTCCCTCATCCTGGCCCCTTCCCATGTGCTGTGTATCCCCTTCCCACTGGTCCCCAATGGCCATGAAACAGAGGGCACCACTCACTGGCAGCTCAGGGATAAGGATGATACCATGATGTGTCAAATCTAGATATTCATTGATTGACACTTTGGGTTTCCTTAATCTCTTGTGTTAAGTCTTGCATGCTATAACCTTTTTCCAATATCCTGTTCAGGTTGGGCAGGAGAATTAGACATCACTTCTCCTAACTACCTTATAACTTCATTTTATCTCTCATGGTGCAAATAAAGAGGTTACTCCCACTATTTGTTCAGTCTAAATGTATTTATTGCTTATTCCTCCAGAACAGATTATTTCCACTGGACTACATTCAAATTAATTCCTATTTTGATGCTGTTTTCTGAGGTGCCCAGAGCGTTTGATAATAAATAGTGGTTTTAATAGCACCGCTTACTGGTTTTTTCCCAACAAAAGAATATCATATTTGTAAGTATTTTATTACTATTACTATCAAGTTCTGCTGTGCTATTTTTTCTACAGAGCCTCTCAAAGAACAAGCATGACACAGAGGTACCTTGCTGGGAAAGTTATCCCCCAAAGAGAGCTGCCTGAGCACAAACATTGTTCTGTCTTACTGGGGGCCTTGTCAAACTTTGCTGACCCATCCAACATAGAAAAATACTTGTTGATATCATCATCCAATACTTCATCTTTAACAGAAAGTAAGAAAACTATAATTCTATTAATTTTCTTATTTTCTAGTCCTAAATACAAAATTTTTGCTTATGCACTGCTTGCTGCCAATGATGTCTCTGAAATGTTTCAAATCACTGTGCAATAAGCTTGTACACGTCCTTCTTTGGGCTTTGTTCTACACTGAAGAATTTTTGGATGAGGAAATTCCTCCAGAACTTTATTGTTCTGGGTGGGTCAGCACTTTCAGTCAGCAGCTCTCTTCTTAATTTTCTGTTCTTGCTCTGGATACTAATTGCGGTCACATTCTACATGAAGTGCAGAACCCCCAGTGTTACTCTACCCAAAACTCACAGCTATCTTACTCAGCAGGAACTGACTTTGAACGATTACAAGAAACACAGACTTTTCAACTAGTCACTTTCACTATGTAAGACTCTAGGTCTGCATATAAGTTGTGTTCAGACTGCCTTCTGCACTTAGAGAATGTTTGGGTTCTGCATGCATTTCAGATTTATTTCTGTGTGTGTGTGTCAGGGTGTGTGTGTGTGATACAAGGTAATCAATGATGGTTGTATTTTAAGAGTGTGCAACAAATTTTCTGCTCTCGTCCCTTTCCAGAACACTGAGGATAGAAGCATTAGACACAGACTGTCAGTTTGAAGCTCGAGCTTATAGACCTCAAGCACACACTTCCTGGCTGATCTCATTGCTCATATATTGAGCTCAGACTTGGCTGGAATCAGGAATTGGAAACCAAGGGAAGGACTTGCATCTTGCTTCTGCAGACAGTTTAGATTGGATGAGCTTACGCCAAATGAAATTGCAAGCAACTCACATTCTGGCACAGTTTAATTAAGAAACTTAAGATGAAAAAGTCCAACACAAATTCTCTCTGAGAAACTCTTGCCTTTTAGGCATAATTCCCAGTAACAAACTGTGCAGCCCAGGGTACAGGAACATGTGGGTTTAAAGGTGTCTGCTGAGTTCTCACTGTTCTTAGCAGGAGAGCTTGTTTTCATAGGTGCAAGCTGACAGAAATTAAAATGATGTCACTAAATAACCGTACTGAGTATGTCATTAATTCAAGGTTAGATAGGGACAAAGGAAGCTGACTGTAAAAAATGGACAGTAGATTCCAGTTCAATTGAATCAGACCCATAAACAATCTTATCATAAACCTTACCTAATACAAAGTTCTTAAAAATTTATCTACTTGTTCCTCCTTCCTTAATATCTGTATATTTTTCAATTTGTGCCAGTATGATGAAGCCATAACTGTATGTGTGTGCATCTATGCATGTATATACTTGTCTCTGTGTACATAAATATATATCTGTTTGAAAACCACATTAAGTTCAAATGTTGAAAACCACACACACAGACTTCAAATGCTAAACTGGACTTAGCCCCTCAAAGATGTATCTAGGCTTGAAAAATCTTTTCTTTTCCTAGATTGCTGTGAAACCTTTCAACTCCATGTTAGGAAACACTGATTTATATGTTTTTATATTGCTCAATCTCTCCACGCAGCTAATTCGGTAAGATGGGAACAGCAGGATCCATCAAGAGATGACCCAGTCCAGCCCTCTGCCTAAAGGTGGGATTATTAATTTTTCTCTCATTTTTCACAAGTTTTTATCTAACCTGCACTTTCAGACCATTAACAATGCCAGCTGAACCAATCAGCCCTCCCTGATGTTTGAATTTTCTTCCTTCGTATTTAACCTGAAACTTTCTTTCAGAGTCTGGGACCCTGAGTTATCCTACAGACATGGGCAACACAGCATTCCTTCTTCTTTGTAAAAGCCTTTTATTGTATTGTATTACTCTCCTTCACAAAATCATCTAGATGACATTAAATAACATTCAGCATTACTTCCTTTTTCTAAAACTTTCTTCTTGTTCTTTATTCCAGGTGCCCTTCTAGGATACGCTTCTTGGAATGCAACACAACTAAATGCAGATATGGAAGTTTATGAAGAATTAATGAACTTTAATTTCTAGCCCTCTACTAACAGTGGTAGGGTAGTATTCTTCTGATACACAATGTATTTTCAGATACATGAATACCTAGTTTAGAGATTTACATCAGAACTGAAGTTTGGATAAATACTACAGGTAGGTAAAATTGTGATTTTTAGGAGGGCTTTGAATCATATAGAACTTTAGAGTCCGACCAAGTACGAACATCACAATGACATTATATGGTTAACTATAAGCTTGAATTTAGACTATAGGGAAATGATATTGGCTTAATTAACTGTGCTGATTCTAATAACAATTCTGTGTTTGCCTGTTTTCTGTCTACTGATACATAAATACATCATAGAATAGTTTAAGTTTGAAGGGACATATAAAGGTCAACTGGTCCAACTTCCTTGTCATAATCAAGGATGTTTTCAATGAAATTCAGTTGCTCAGAGCCCCAGCCAACCTGGCCTTGAATGTTTCCCGGGATGGTCATTGACCAGCTCTCTGAGCAACACGATCCAGCGTTTCACAACACTCATTGTAAAAATTTCTTCCTCATATCTAGTCCAAATCTACCCTCTTCTAGCTTAAAACACTTTGTCTTACCACTACTGATGAAATATTTGCCTCTTTTTTCCTTACAAGCTCCCCCTTAGTACTGGAAGGCTGCTATAAGGTCTTCTCAGAGTCTCCTCTTCTCTGGACAGAACAAAATTCCAACTCTTAGCCTTTCCTCACTGGAGAAGTTCTCCATTCTTTTCACTATTTTTTTGGCCCTCCTCTGGACCTGTTCCAGCAGGTCAATGTCTTTTCTGTGCTGAGGACCCCAGAGCTGGATGCAGCACTGCAGGTGGGCTCTCACCAAAGCAGAGCAGAGGGGCAGAATCTCCTCCCTTGCCCTGCTGTCCACATTGCTTTTGATGCAGCCACAATTGGCTTTCTGGGCTGGATGTGTACATTTCTGGGGCATGTCCAGCCTCTCATCCACCAGAATCCCCAAAACCTTCTCGGCAGGGCTGCTCTCCATCTGTTCTTCCTGAAGTTTGTATCGATACTGGGATTTGCACTGAATGAATATAAACTGCCTATAACACATGGAATAATCATTTATCAGTCCAATCATTTCATACCACTACTTAGTGTAGCAAAATGGGAAGCTCATCAACTTAATTGAAAACCTCTATCAATATTAATTGTAAAAGTAAAAAAAAAGTTATAAGATGAAAGTGTAGTCTGGAAATCATTTATCTGTAGTCATTATGAGCCAACTCTTTCCCTAAACTTTCCCAATGGAAAAATGCTGATACTAATGACTTTTTCTCTTCTGAAAAGCTTTCCTGAAGAGAACCCTTCAACATTCATCCATGTGTCATTCTGCTGATGAAACAATTACATAGTCAGTACAGTCTCCTCACTGAGGTTATACAAAAAAAGCCCTTATCTGTTTAAAGACAGCAGAGAGTAGTGTATATATAAATTCTATTTTCTAAAACCTTTTCTGTCCAATAAAAGACAGCTAGAAAAAGTGTACTGTGGGGTGTCTTTTACAGAGTGAACACAAGTAGGTGGGAGGCATAAAGCTGTTCCTATTGCAAAGAGGAGAGAAGTGGTAGTATAGCCAGCAATAATTAATGCATATCATAACTGGTAAGTTATGGATAAGAGAGAAAATCAAGGGGAATCCAAGAAAAGTATTTTTTAATGCATTGCAGCCCTCTAATGTTTCTTACAAAGCCCTGGCTTGCTGACTGTGGAGGAAAAGAAATGAGAACACTCTTTCTCTGTGTCTCTAAACCAAAGGAACTAAAGGCTTCATACAGAGGAACATTAATTTACGTTTGGTCCATTTTCACAGTTCCCAGATGAGAAACAATGATGACCTTAGGGAGCCAGCAGTGCTCCCTTAGTAGTCTCTATGTTAAGTATTTGAAATATATTGAAAATTAAAATTATAAGATTACTTCCCACTTTAAAACACACATTGATTCTCTAAAAATATGAGCAAAATTAAAGATGAATTTAAGAAAATTACTTATGGCGCAAAAAACACATTAGTACTGCCCAAACCATCATTTATGGGGAAAGGTGGTTATTTTGGCTGAGATGACAAATTACCCTTCCACAGCAGAAGGAAAAAAAATAGTTTACAGTTCAAGCTGTAAAGTTATTAAACGAGATCTGACTGTACTAAGAAATGCACAATATATTAGAAAAGTCAATTTCTTAAATTAAATGGCAAATCAGCAAGTGGATGAAAGACTGACCTTGGATCGGGGTGGTGCTCGGATGTACCATTTACAGTCTACTGCTTCAGTTTCAGAAGCTTTTCCTTCTTTAACAATTTGTACAGATTCCACAATTCCTTCAGGTCCTCCCATTTCAAACTCACAAACTGAATAACAAAACACCAGAAAAAATGAAACCTGAACAGCAAACAAAAATGTTTTCTACAGCAGAGTATAAAGGCCTCTGAGTTAGAAAAAAACCCAAAAACAACATACCAACCTGGCAATGGCTTCAAAACGCCAAGGTCCTTAAAATCTGGATCTTAAAAATAGAGAAAGACAAAATTAGTTTTGCTCAATATCTAGGATGTTATGTTAATATGCTCAAATTTTATAATGCACTTTAGTCATATAATTATACATATACTTCTTGGAAATGGGAAGTGTTTCAAAACTATGTCAACACAATAATTAATGATGCAGAAATTATTGATACTGTCATATGAAGTTATCTTTTTCTGTTATGAAATCCTTCTTTTCTCTGTCTCTCTCTTTCAGAAGGGTACAAAAATATTTCTGCATACATTAGCAAGTGAGAACATCACACAGCTAACCACATGACACTTTAATACATCAGCGTAGTGAAAGAGGATATATTTGCACATCCATTCAGAATCTTTTTGCCTATTTTGCATTTTGAAGAATAACACTCAACTTAACTAGAGAAATCGGAACTTAATTCTATGTTTATGAATACTCTGCCATCCCTACTGACCAAGAGGAGACACTTTGTCAGAAGCATCCATTTGGTCTTACTGGAAAAAAGTACCATAAGAATTACCATTAGCAGTCATTGTGCAAACAAGGTAATAAGTCTAATATGTGTGCTATTTTCCATCAGATAAACATGATTGTATTTACTATCTGAGAGGGCTTGTATCATGCTTTTATAGTCAGGTGTAATACAGACACGAAATGAGTTTGGTCTTAGACCTGCACTTCAATCAACAACAATCCGTATACAAAACACCATTTCACAAAATTTGGCTCAGGTTGAAGATACTGACCAAAACTAGAAATATGGGAGGCTAAAATAATTCAAGAAGTGATTTCTTAGAATAGACTGGTCTTGTCTGGGAAATTTTTATCACTTGCCCTGCTTTTCTACCTAAAATGAATGTTGTACACTGTTTTTCTCATTTACCCACAAAACTGATCTTCTTTCAGAAATGGGACAGTGTAGAAAAAACAAAAAATAAAAAAAAAAATAAAAGAACCAAAAAAAAAAAAAATAAAAGAAGAGAAGTTTTGGAAGGAGGAGATGTATCAAATGAAAAAAATTAAACTCACAACCAAGCCACAAAAACTGCTCTTTCCCTCAAGCCTTAGTCAATTAAGAACAGTAAGTATCATAACCAGATAATATAATGAAGTAGTCAAGTGCTGTATAAGCAAGATCAGCCATTTTAATCTGAACAGTCAAAATGTGTTGACTTAAAAAACTGGAGATGTAAGATCGCTTTTTAAATTCCCCTCCATAACCAGGCTGCTGTTGTTCTTCCCAAATTTCTTTTACAGTTGCACAACATAAATCATGAGTAAATACTCATGAAATTACAGGACTGCAAATATAGCTGAGTAGGCAATTAGTATTAATTTTTATGCATTTTTTACCAACAACATTAAAGGTAATCAAACATTTCAGGTAATGTACTTGGGTTGCTGATATCTAGCTCTGAAAAGTGAGATACTTAAAGGAGCTCTACCTTTACTTATGGTTCGAATTACCATCCCGACAGTATCTCATGTAACCACTGCATTTCTTCCTTTTACTGAGTTTGCAAGAATTACTCTGATTTACTGAAAACACTCCACCACATTAGTAAAGTACATAGGAGGAAAGAAAGTAAAAACCGTCCTGTCAGAATTTTCCCTATATGAGAGTTTTCATATAAAGTAATGTTAGTAACAAGAATCCAGGCTGAAGTACAATCTAGACCATACAATTTGACTCACAAAACAACCCTGAAAGTACATTCTCGTTTAACAATACAATAACATTGGAACAACGCATACAGAAGTGCACAATCTATTAACATTCCAGAAATTTGGTAGACCTGCTCAGTTTTAAAAAATAAATTTTTGCAAGTTCTCACCTTTTCAAGAATGAAAGGAAAATAAAATTACAACACCTGAGGTGATAACCCTTCATTAAATATTGCTATTATACCAATACTGCTACAATAAAGATAAAAATCTATAAATAAGGTATTATCACACATGCTTAAAATTCACCCATATTTGAGCATATTTAACTAGCAAATATTTGCTTTTTAAATAGTCTCTCATTAAATGGATTCGATTTTAGCAGCTCTTCTGTATGTAATTCAATCAAGTTGTTATTCTCAGTCTGGCTGTGTCCAAACATTAACATTATATAAACACTGACTGGCTAGATGTTCCAATAGACAGATGAAAATCATGTTCCGGTGAGGAAAACACCGAAGACTGGAAAAGTTTTCTGTGAAAAACAAGACGGATCACCCATAAGTAGAGAGAAAAAACAGAGGCAAAATAGGAAGCAATATGGAGTTGCTAGAGACAACCCAACAAAGGGTCATGAATTTTTTTGGAGGACGTAGGAGGAAAGGCTGATAAAGTTGGGGCGGGTCAGTCTGCAGAAGGAAAGGGTCACTCTACGCACCAACGCTTACAAAAACCTAACGGAGGGGCACAAAGAGAATGAAGTCAGGCTCTTTTCACTGGTATCCAGTGGCAGAATGAGAGGAAATGAGCACACATTGAATCACAGGAGGTTCCATCTGAATATCAGGAAACACTTCGTCAGTATGAAGTAACTCAGGACTTACAATGACGAATTNACAATGAAGAATTGGTTTTGTGGAATTTTCTCTGAGTTGCAGGAATATATACATCCAGCCTGGAGAAATAATACTTAGTCCTGGTTTCAAAAAGCTCCACTAGATCCTTCCGGGGAAGTCTAGCAATTTTGGATGCTGGCTTTGGAATCTATATTTTCCATGAAAACCATCTTACATTTTTTAATTTTTCCTTTCACTGTTCCTATGCAAGAAGTCTGGCTCTTCTAAGCAGCTGGCAAACATGGAATTCAAATAGAAAAACAGGAGGCCAATTGTGAGGAGTTAGGGCACCTGATTGCTCAAAAATCTTATGAAAT
>WEZZ01016772.1:155402-179729 GCA_013400585.1 Chloropsis cyanopogon | reverse complement strand
AAAGCCTGTCTTTACCATTTATCAATTTTAAAATGCCTTTCTCTCCTGCTTACCTTGCTGTTTGCTTACCTCAGGACAGCTGGGATGCTCTTTGGGGAAGGATTCCGTGCTTTTGTGACAGACTGGGATAAAGTCACAGCCACGGTAAGGTTGGGATTCCTGTCAGTAACTTCTAGAAAACCCTGTCTGCAAATGTGTGTTAAACTCCTGGTTGTGCCACAGCTTTCATTTTGATGTGGCCTAGAGAGAACTCTTATGTATGCTAAATAAATTGATTAAAAGCCAGAGCAGCATCTTCTCACAGGACAAAAGAGCTTGGCAGTGGAATCTTTGGGACAGAAAGTTGTTTCTCAGTGTAATACTTAAAACAACAGTGAAAATATATTTTTGGTAGCATGGCTGGTTAAAATAGAAATTTTGCTTTAAATCAGTCACCACCATCTGCTCCACCCTCTGATTTTATACACTCAGGCTGATATAAAACATCCTTTGCCTGAGAGCACTGGGGAGAACAAGGGAAGCTTTTAGTGGCTCCTTTTGTCACCTGTACCTGGGGTGTCTGCAGCATTCAGAGCCTTTTGTAGATCAGTGCTTGGTGCTTTGAGCTGTGCATTCACTTGACCCAGATATCAATTTCCTGCATTATTGTCATTTTTCCTTCTGACATGCTCTTCTCTTGTGAATTTGGGACATTTAGCTTAAAAGAAATTTCAAAAAAATAAAAAGGTAAGTATATTTTTGGAAAGGAGATAACACAGCTGGAACTCATATTTTCTGTTGCTTTGAAAAGATTGAAATTACTATAAAGTAAGAACCAGTCAGTTATTTTAAGATTCTTGTAAATGAAGCCTGAATTTCCAGCTCTGTCTATTCTGAGGGCTGTTCTTCCCAGCCAAGCAGAGCCCCAAAGGTTCTATTTCAGTTTTTTTGGTTCATTGTGGTTTTAGTGTAATTCACTTTTTTCACTGATCAGAGACTCATTCCTTTGCTTGATACTTTTTGACAAAAAGGTAGGCCCTGTATTTAGACTGATTTTCAGAGTTGGCAGTTGAGTTCCTGTTTGATACAGAATTTAAAGCTCTTTTTCTCTGTATCTTGTGACATGAACATCAGTGAAGTCCAGAAGTCTGAGAAAATGACATCAGCTCCATCCAGGCACAGGGAACTTTGCTCTGTGCTGGATGTCTAGGAGACCATGAGATCATGGCACTGTTTTTAGAGGGAGGCTGCTAAAAAGGTGAAATCTGTTCTATGTTCTGTATTTGAGCTGAACTGGGTGTGGAGATCCCTCACTCCTTGCATCCTGGAACTCAGAGTTCTGATCCCTTGGTGTTTCCACCCAGAGCAGAAGTGATGTCACACATTTCAGCAGAGTGAGAGCGAGCAGATGGTGCCTCATGCTTTATTGAACAGTGCCATCCTTGTTGTCCTTGAGGCTTTTGACCCTGATCTGTACTTGTGGGAGAAGTCAGCTTATTTTAAAAGCAATTGCTGCAGTTTGCTCTTTTCTCTGATAGAAATTATTGGCATCAGCTTTAAGCTGACTCCAGAGTCTGGAGTCTTTCTGCTTCACTGGCAAATCGATGGGAATGTCTGATTTTGGGGGGATTCTGAAAGAACAGCCCAGTGAGTGATGGTGATTCCCATTCTCTTGATGGTGATTCCCATTCCCATGGTGGTGATTCCCATTCCCATGGTGGTTTTGGCTTTCTTGCTCCTCTGGAGTCCCCAGTTCCCTGCTGTGTTGAGGCTGGCACAGCTGTCACCTTTAGCAGATATTCCCTTTTTCTTCCCCACTGTGCCCTGCCTTGGTGGCAGCCACAATTCAGCTGTTTTACCTTAAATTCAGCGTTCATTTTCTGGTGTGGTGAGGGGCATTCTGGCAGGCAGCACCTGGCTGATGTGGCTGTTTTATCTTCATTACTCAATTTAGTTGAAAATTCAGCCCCACACTTTTTGGCTGATGTGGCTGTTTTATCTTCATTACTCAATTGAGTTGAAAATCTGGACAGCCCCAGACATTTTTTGGGCAGGATGTACTTTTGGATTCAGAACTAAATGCTTCACTTGTGCTTCCTCTGCTTTTTGCTGTTCAGTGACCAGGGAGTGTGAGACCTTGACTGTCTGAGCAGGGATAAAACACCTTACCAAAAATAAACCCCTCCTGCTCAGCATTTGTCCTGAATCTTAATTCCCCACCACAGGGCAGGCTGCACACAACATCACTGCCTTGCCAAGTGTTTTTGCTCATCTTTTTCCCCCCTTTTCTTTGCAGGTGGCAGGCCTGACCCTGCTGGCAGTGGGGGTTTATTCTGCCAAAAATGCCACGGCTGTAGCGGGGCGCTACATCGAGGCAAGGCTGGGCAAACCCTCCCTGGTGAGGGAAACCTCCAGGATCACTGTGCTGGAGGCTCTGAAACATCCTATCAAGGTAAAAATCAGCTTTGTTTCTGTGTCACACTCAGTAAAACCCAGGCTGGGATTGTCAGTGGGTCTAAATAAACAGAATATTGGACATAGAATGGATGGCATTCTGTAAGATGTTTTAGTCCAGGTGAGTTGTCGAAATGTGGTTTTTTTCTACCTGTGAGTAACAGAATTTGTCCTCTCAAGGTTGGTAAACGTCTCACCAGCAAGGCTCAGGATGCCCTTGAAGGAGTTGTTCTCAGTGTGAGTACTCTGTTCTCCTGTCTCGGGCTGTGAGGGATGACTTTGGATTCTAAATAAGAGCTGCTGGTTCCTTAAACTCACTTCTAAAGCTGTAATTCCAGCAGTTTTGGAGTCATAGCACCCCTGGGACACTGTGTTCAGTGTGACATGCATTAAGCAGCCTGTTCACCCTTTTTTCCTCTGTGAAAAGCAGTTGGAAGTCTTAGTTCAGTCCTTGCTCTGATGCAGTTTCTCTCTGTAGCCAGCATGTGAAGATTCAGAATTCCACTTGTGCCATCTGAAGTTAAGGATTACTGAACCCAGACCTGCTTCTAAGCAAAAGAAATCCAAATATTGTGAACATTTGCCCACCCTGAGATTGGTTCTTAACTTGCTAATTAGTGCTACTTCTGTATATTTACTTCTGAATTTGATTCCTGGTTATCAGGCAAATTTAAGAGCTGCATGAAGCTGCTGAGAGAAAATGCTCCTGCAGGAATAGCTCTCTCCCAGTATCCCCAAATGCAGTAATAATATAAATATGAGTTTATGACTTGAGAAGGAATTAGCACTGCAAAGAGTTGCTTATCTTTTGACATATCCCTCCCAGGGCATCCATTAGGAGGTGAATATTTAGGTGTTATCTGTTCCTAGTGCACTCCTTCCTGCACTGCTGCTTTTCCTTATGAAAGAATTGTAGCCAAGTGGACAGAAAATCAAGTAAATCCTCACATAGGACAGGAAATGACCTTGGTGTGGAGTCATGAGCAGCTGAAGTTAAGACTTAAAAGCTTGAGCCTGGAGTGCTGCCTCCTTCCTGCAGGTACTGATCTGGGAACCTGGTAGGTGCAGCTCTTTTGGTACCTCCTGGTTCTTAAATTTAACTTTTTTTCTTGCAGCCCCAGCTGGAAGCACGTGTGAGAGACATTGCCATAGCAACAAGAAACACAAAAAAGAACAAAAGCCTCTACAGGAATATTCTGATGTATGGTCCCCCTGGCACTGGAAAGACTCTCTTTGCCAAGGTAAAACCCTGCCAAGATTCTGCCAACCTGCAGATTGCAAAGTGGTCTGAAAATTCCAGGGCCTGAGGAGCCTCCCTGGGCTGAAATCTATTGCTTAAACATTGTGTTCCTGTTGGATTCAGCTCTGGATCAGTGCAGCCCCTTGGATTCTGGTGCTGAGAGGAGGCAGAGGAGCCTTTCCATCTGGAAAAGGCCCTTGGCAGCTGGGATTTTTGGGGGTCACAGCTGGAATTNGCCTTTCCATCTGGAAAAGGCCCTTGGCAGCTGGGATTTTTGGGGGTCACAGCTGGAATTTGTGAGGATCACAGCTGGGATTTTTGGGAGTCACAGCTGGGATTTTTGGGGGTCACAGCTGGAATTTGTGAGGATCACAGCTGGGATTTTTGGGAGTCACAGCTGGGATTTTTGGGGGTCACAGCTGGGATTTTTGGGGGTCACAGCTGGGATTTGTGGGGATCACAGCAGCAGCCACTTCATGGCCACCTCTGCTGGGTTTATGGCCTTGGCTAAATGGGTCTTTCCTGCTCCATGTGCAGAGGCACTGCCAGGATGATTTTTACATGGCTATGAGTCAGAATTTGATTTTTTTTTTTTTGCTGTTCAGTGCTTGTCCACAAGACCTGAGGTTTCATCAACTTTTTAACAGTGGCAGATTTGCCAAACTGATGCAAGTTGAATTTTTTTTTCCTCTGTCAGTACATTAAACCCCTACCCCAGTAGTTTTCTGAGAGTATGGCACCTCAAGCTTTCTGTGGCACCTACTGGATTTCTAAACCACCTAGTTTGGGTTTCTAAAGCCGATAGAGATGGACAGAAATGGAAAAAATAAACAATACACAAGCTAAAATTGCCATTAAGTGATAAAGAACATAAAGAAGCCAACACCTCCCCTCTGCAAACAAGCACACTGACAGGACTAAACTGCTTTCCTTCCCTCTTCATCCTCCATGGCCTTGCAGTGAAAGAAAAGGTTTAATTAGCTGGTTTTTGTTTCATTGCAGAAATTAGCTGTGCACTCAGGCATGGATTATGCCATCATGACAGGAGGGGACGTGGCCCCCATGGGCAGGGAAGGGGTCACAGCCATGCACAAACTCTTTGACTGGGCCAACACCAGTAGGAGAGGGTAAGTTGAGCTTTTCTTTCACCCTCAGTTTGGGTTTTTGCTCAAAAAACCCTCACCACAACCACAACAGGGTAGTTCAGCCCCTCAGTTGCTGTTATTGAGTGAGGTGACACTGAGCAAACACACAATCTCCTAAAGTTTTCCTAGAATGGGTGAATCCTTGTGAGTTAGGAATAATTAAAAAGCTGAAAATCTTTGCTTTTCTGTTCTCTCAAACCCTTTTTACACCAGCTTTTCCAGATCAGTCATAACTGGATTGTCTGATCTCACCAAGCAGGAGGAGACTTCCTGCCCACTTGAAAGCTGGGACAAATTTCCTTCAGGGTGATTAATGATCTGACAGTAATTGGAAAATTTAGCATAAATCACACTCTGGATGTTCCCTGTTGCAACTGCTCAGATTTTAAACACTGATAATATTTAAATCCAGCTCCTTGTTTACTTTGGGGTCTCAAGCAGGAGGAGTGAATTATAAAAAATAGAAGGATAAAGAGGCAAAGGCATTGACATCAGGTATAAAAATCACAAACACAAAAAAGAACTTTTCCTTTTCCAGTCACCTTTAAAAGCAAATTTTTATCTGCAGAGAATCCTCACGTTGAGGCTGAATCTTGGCTCCCTGATTTTGTAGGAGTGTGCAGTTAATTTGCTCCTAGCAATATAAATGGATTTTTGCAGTGCAGAGGTTGCTTGTTCAGCCAGGATGGTAAAATTCAATATTGAACTTTCAGGGGGTGTCAGTTTGGGTTTTGTGCTGGTTTGATCTCAGCTCTGTAAATGTGGCTGCCCAGTGATTTATGTGTTCTCTGATTGCTTGAGATGGACATTATCTTGCAGTGTCTCTTTTAATCCTCGCTTCATTCATCACCTAAATCTTTCTATTTCCCCTGACAAAGAAAAAAC
The DNA here is from genome assembly GCA_013400585.1 of Chloropsis cyanopogon. NCBI lineage: Eukaryota > Metazoa > Chordata > Aves > Passeriformes > Irenidae > Chloropsis > Chloropsis cyanopogon. The sequence goes on along the minus strand of WEZZ01016772.1, from coordinate 174,026 downwards.
CTAAGGATTTAAATTTTTAAGCTTCTGTCCTGAGGAGCTATAGAAGGGAAGGTGTTAGAATTTAAGTGAGTTTAGAATTTAAGGGAGGAGTAGGAAAAGATGTGAGGATATTCCATCAAGGAATTCTTTTACAGCCCTTCCTGGGTCTGAATTTCTCTGCCCTGATAAAAATTTCTGTGCATTTCAGTTTCCTGATCAAAGCTTACATGTGTCCATAAAATCAATATTCTCCCCTCCAGTAGCACTGAAATATTTAAGCATATTTAATTCTGAATATCCACCAGCCTTAACTGTTGCCTTTATTAGGAGAAATTGTGATAATAGACACTTCTCTGCAGAGAATATTTGGGAGAAGCAGGGGCTGGCTGGAAGATGTTAATAGACCTGAAATCCCCTGGAAAAAAGCTGGGTTTGAAGTTAGGCAAGGAGGTAATAGAAGCTGTGACAGCTTTATGAGCAACCTGGTTCTGTTATTGATAAACATCTTTACAGGCCCAGTCCCTTGGGAAGAGCACTGCCCTTGGGTTAGAAGTGAATTTATTTTGGTGAATAATTCATGGACTTTATTAATTCACTTCTCCACAGGTAGTAAAACCATTACATTAGTGCTGCTGTGGTTTGGACAAGAAAAACCTCACAAAATAACAAAGCAGGCTGAGGAGAGGACTCTGGTTTGAGCTTGTCAGAGTGGCTTAAGGAAGAAAAATGGCAGGGAGGTGTCACTGTCACCAAGATTCCTGTACTGTGCCCTTGCACACATCTCTCTGAAGAGGAGGGAATGCTAAAATAGCACTCTCAGACTTGAGCAGGTCCAAATTTCAACCTCCAGCACTGCCAGCCACAAACTACAGACTCTGCCTATGAAAACTCCCACCTAGATTTAAAAATCCAGAGGATTTTAAGGCCATGTGCCTTAGCCTTGCTTCAGTCTGCTTCTGAACAGCAGAAACAGAACTCCAGAGGCCTGGGGGCAGATTTATGGCCTGAGGTGTGGGAAATAAATCCATTTTTCAGCTGCTGGGCTGGGCCAGGTGCACACCGTGGACAGGTTGCTGCAGCTTGAAATGCTGCCTTAGAAATGAGATTTGTTTGTGCAATTCTTTGGGTGTTGGCAGCTGTGGGTGCCTGGCAGTGGGGCAGGAGGGTCCTGGGGCCAGCTGAGCCTCTGGTGGAACCCTGGCTGCTGAGGATTTGAGACTTCGTGTGCTGGCAGCACTGACCCCCAGGAGAACTCTGCCTTTGCCCTGAGGCCGTGGAGAAGCTTCCAAAATGGAATGATAGCCCTGGGATTGTGGGTGTGGAGTTTGAGCAGGAGTGTGTGATCTCACAGGGTGGGAAACTGAGAGTTTGGGGTTTCAGAATACAGAGATATATAAAGCAAGGTGAAGGTTTTAGGGTGGAGGCTGGTCCTTCTTCTTCACCTTCTTATTTTTTTTCTTCTCTTTCACCATCTTCTTCTTCTTTCTTCTCCACCTTCTCCTTCTTCTCCTCCTCTTCCTCCTTCTCCTCTTCCTCCTTCTTCTCCTTCACCTTCCTCTTCCCCTTCCCCTCCATGGGTTTGGGTGGCATTGTGTAACTGGATAAAAAAGCCCACACTGCAAGCCACAGCTGGTTGGTTATTGGGTTAAAAGTAAAAATAATTCAGGTGTCATTTCTTAATTGGACACTTTATCCTTAATAACCTTGTGGAGAGAGAGACAGGGCTCCATTTTCAGTTTATTGAAGTGCTGCAGAACTCAGGCTGTGTGAGACAGTAACACAGATAAGAACTCACAAACATCTGAGTCCAACAAGACATTTTAACCCCAACCCTGGCCCTAAGGAAGCAGAGACTCTCCAAGCCTGTCTCACCTTGTGCTGTTTCTGTGTGCTCCTTCCCTTCTGCAGCCTGCTGCTCTTCGTGGACGAGGCCGACGCCTTCCTGAGGAAAAGGGCGACAGTAAGTCCTTGGGCTGTGTCTGCTCTGCCCCTGCTGCAGGGCCAGCCTGCTGCACTCTCATTTTCTGCCTTCAGTGGGCAAAAAAATCAAAGCTGGCAGCTGCTCAGTGCCCACCTGATGGACTGATGGCAGAGGGAAGAAATCAGAGTTGTGGAGAATGGAACGAGCGCCTCGAAATGGAGAATTCCTGGTGGTGATGCCATGATAATTTCTGTCTTTTCTTTGAAATATCTCATATGTAGTCTCAATACTCATAGCATACATGTAATTCCTTAAATCTAGTATCTTGATATAGTACTAATATTTTATTAGGCCAAAAAAACCCAAACATCCTAAAAGCCTCGCCATTAAAAAACAAAAAACCCTACACTACCTTAAAAAACCAAATCTTCTCTAAAACACATCCTATAAACTGAAATTACACATCCTATAAACTGAAATTAAACCCATCTAAGGGAAAATACTTCAGAATAAAGAATTATCATGCTATTCATTCAAACCTCTCAATAAAACATCTTTTTAAATATGCTAATTTACAAATTCTGTAAGATTGTAGATGCTTTTTACCATGAATGTGCATTTCAGCATATTCCACCTTAACAAATTGCTGCACCATAAAAATCCTTATTAAATACCAAGATAAAAACCCTTTATCCTGTGTTTAACTTAATTTTAAGACCAAGGAAAAGGCATCAGTGGCCCAGTCTTGTTGGGGGTTTTGCAGCAGGAAATTAGGAAGGAAAGAGGAATTTATTGAAGGTTGTTCATGCTGGTACCTTGCAGGGTTTGGGCTTTGTCCCCTCAGATATTTATCTCTGAAAGTTTTCATTACAAAACTGCTTTTTGCTACATGAACAAAGTTACAGCAGCATTTTCCCCCTGTGGGAATAATTTGTGTTTCCAAAGTCAGTCACCACATTGTGCATCCAGTCTGGTTTGACAATAAATTGTCAAATAACAGAATTCCCTTTGTCCATAATGCTGATTAAAGCTCTGGCCTGTCTGCAGTCCTCAGCAGCTGATCCTCCTTTGGGGTTTTTTTTTGCAGGAGAAAATAAGTGAAGATCTCAGAGCAACTTTAAATGCATTTCTGCACAGAACTGGGCAGCACAGCAACAAGTGAGTATCCAGTTCCAGCAGCTGATATTTCCCTGGGTTGAGGGAAGTCTTTAAAGGGTCTCTGATGTACAAATGGAAGTTGGGAATTGTCTGTGCTGCTGGGGGATTGAACAAAATCTGCAGAGAATATTCCCCTTTCAGTCTGTGTGCTGAATGTAGCTTGGTCCTCCTTCAACTTTTCCTGGCACTTGGAAATCAGAACAGAAGGAAATTTTTTTTCCCTGAAACTGGGGTGGTGTTTGGACATTTTGAGTGTCTTGATGTTTATATTTTCTTTCTTGGCAAATTGCTGTTTATACAAGAGCCCAGGAAAATCACTACCACAAAAATTCAGAGTTATCCTGGCTGGGTGCTTCGTGTTCCCTGGAAAAACACTTCAGTGGTGCTTGTTCCTCTCCAGTGACCTCTTCCCATCTTGTGCTTGTGTGGGCAGGAGCTCTGAGGCAGATGAGTTTCCATCTGACTCCATTTGTTCCCATCTGACTCCGTGAGGGATCCCAGAGCTGTTCCCTCCTTGCTGAGCACAGAGGGGTGTAGGATACAAGATGTGAGACTCCAGGAGCTCTTTAAAATGCTGTTTATTGTATAAATGATTTTACAGCAGTCCTGGGTGACAGAGCCCAGCCTAAAGCTGTCAGCCTCAGCTTAAAGGCAAGCCTGAATTCTCCTTTAATTCTGGTTACAATACATTATATACATTTTCTTTTTGAGCATCTTAATACATAACAACCAATCAATATTTTACTATCACCTACAGCCCACCCTAACTACTCTCATTGCCATATTCATGTTACTATTCTCCAATCACATCAGTCAGTGTGTCACAGTTTAAGCTTGAAGTTGTTTTTCATTTTTCTTGCAGTGGAAAATTCTCAAACCTTTTTTCTCCTTGCCACATCAGCATGTTTGTTTACCTATGGAATCTTTCTGCTTTTCCTAAAACCTATTTCTGCTTGGTAAAAACAGCTTTTTGTTTGTGATCAACATATCCTTTGCTCTAAGTCAAAATCTCTTTCCAACCCAACTCAACCTTTGCTTTCTTAGTTTTCCAGTAAGACTGGCTCAACAATCCTGCTTACTTCAGACATCCATTATTATTCTGCTGTATCAAAACTTGCTTTCATCTCCATTTCAGATTCTACCTTCAGAAATCTTTCTGCCAAGCATAAAACTTTCTTGTCAAACTTTGATCTTTCCCAACAGAGTGGGAATGTCACTGTCCCCCAGCCCTGCTCACTTTGTCACCTGGATGGGAACTCCCTGCACAGCTCTGCTCACTTTACCAAAGCCATTTCCTGGCTATCATAATAGAGATGTGACCTTTCCTCCACCTTTCTCAAATTATATTTGATTTTTTTGATGTGAACTTTACTTAGTTGTTAAAATTTCTCCTTTCACAATTGAGCCAACAAGAAAAGTTGTCTCTGGCTTTATGTGGGGAAGTGAGGTTTTTAATGATGAACTCCCCTCACTGAGGCTGGAATGAAAGACTTTTTAATTAACCTCATGACATTGAAATAAATATCCTGGAAGGTCACTGTTCCAGGACATTTTCTATCCTTGAGGTCTCTTGAACTTGTTGGAACCAGTGCAGCTGTAACTGATAATTGTGTGTAGCTTCTCTGTCCCAGAGGTGCCTGGGAAGAGATGTTTTTCTAAAATAAATAAACTGCTAGAAAGCCAGGTGTTGATCCTGCAAGAACCTTGGTTTTCCCTTTGGGAATAAAACAAATCTCTTCTGAAATGACCTGTGGAGTTGCTCTATAAAGCTGTGTTCAGTATAATTGTTATTATTAAATGATATTTGCAGGAATAAACACCATAAATATTTGTCCTGCAAATCAAGGACAGGCAGGGGATGGTTCTTTCTTTCCCCTGATGTTAAATTGCCTTGCAAGAGCTCTGGGGGTGCTTTTTTGGGTGCTTTTTGGGTGCCTTTTGAGCTGCCTCCCCTCAGAACAGCTGAGCTCTAGTTTGCAGTGATCTCCCACAATGAATTCAGCCCTGATTTCAACCGTGAGCCATTTGAGGACACTGAACATGCCCTGGTGATTCATGCACTGCTTTTTACTCCTGAGCAGCCTCATTGCTGCTCTGGGCAAGGAGCAGCCCTGCATCCCTGAGTGGGAGGGAGCTCCCTGGAATGGGGGAAATGGAGCATGAAAATGGGGAGTTGGAGACCCTGAGGAGAGCTCTTCCTTCAGCAGGGAGTTGTCACCAGCACTGGGAATTGCTGCTTTAAACTCCCCAAAATCATCTTGACTGTCTGAATATCAGGCTGCATGGCAGTCTTTAATCCAGGCTTGTATTTCTGCAAGGCTTTGTTGGGAGAAAAGCCAGAGTCTTGTCTTGGCCAAGTTATCTCCAGAAATGACAGCAGAGAACACAGCCCCTTGTAGCCAATGATTCAACCAGACAGCAAGGACATCAATATTCCAATAGCTGTGCTTAAAAGCCCATTTCAAATTATTAGGCACTGTTAAACTGGTGACATCAATTAAAGCATTAAAGTATTGGCACAGGGAAGAAGCATCATTACAAAGCAATAAAAAAAAAAGGGTTTCCAACTCCAAAATGCTGCAGGACCTGGAGCAGCACATCTGTAGCTTGGTGAGCACACATCAAACAGCCCAAAACACATTTTAGTGTGCTGCTTGAGATGCTGTTAAAGCTATCTCTAAGAAATCCAGGGTTTTTTTTTCAGGTGATGAAACATTTTTGATCCCAACCACGGCATCTCTCGATGTTCACACTTAGCTCATTGATTTTTATTTTTATGTCTTTGTCAGTCTATCCATTTTTTTTTTTCCCTAATTCCAGGTTTATGCTTGTTTTAGCAAGCAACCAGCCTGAGCAGTTTGACTGGGCCATCAATGACAGGATAGATGAGATGGTGAACTTCGACCTGCCCCAGCTGGAGGAGCGCGAGCGGCTCGTCAGGATGTATTTCGACCAGCACGTCCTGAAGCCAGCCACAGAGGGCAAACAGTGAGTGCTCCTCAAAACTCCCCCACCTGTGAGAATTCTCTTGCTTTTCCTCTTTTTCCTCATCCCCTTTCCTGTGTGTTCTGTGTATAAACCCACTTAAACAAGCAGCACAAGAGTTGGGAGATGCCCCTGGCTGTCTCGATGCGATGCCACCCCAGATTTTTTGTTGTGCCCTTAAAATTCAGGAGGCAGGAATCTGTAGGAACTCCTGTGGTGTGGCTACACATCAACCAGAAGGTTGTTCTGCCTTTCAGGAGGTTGAAGCTGGCCCAGTTTGATTATGGCAAGAAGTGCTCAGAGATTGCCAGGCTGACCGAGGGCATGTCGGGCCGGGAGATCTCCCAGATTGCTGTGGCATGGCAGGTGAGTGGGGCTTTCCCTTTCCCTTTCCCTTTCCCTTTCCCTTTCCTTTCCCTTCCCCTTTCCTTCCCCTTCCCCTCCCTTCCTTTTCCCCTCCTGGGAGGTTTGGGTGTTTCATTCTGGACTCTCAGATCATCCCTCCCTGTGAAAGTTCCATTTGTCCATAGGGTGGAACCAGAGCACTGCTGGCTCTGGGGTGGGTGCTGGAATATCAGCATCACTCCTCATCCCATAAATAGGAACACTTTTGATAATCCCTGATGGGAGATCCCTTGTGGAATTTAGGTGAAGCAGGTGAGTTTGGGGTCACTCTGGGCAGCCATGCTGGCCACACTCCTGGTCCAGCTCAGGAAGCTCAGCAGAGGAGCTGCCTGATGTTGTTGTTGCCCTCATGAGGGCACTGAACCATCCTCCTCTCCTTTGTTCCCAACCCTTTCACTGCACCTGGAGCTATTAAAGAAACAAAACTGACTGGAATTAGAGCTGAAAAAAAAAATTCTTCCATACACAAAAATAAGAAATGCAGTCACTTGGAGTACAATTATCCACATGCTTAGCAAGCTTTAGTGTTGTTTTTTTTTAATCAGGTTTTCACCTTATTTTGTCACAGCTGCCAGTTTCTTACTGGATTGTGTATTTTCATAAACTAACCTAGAAATATCAGCTAGAGGAATGTGCTCCAATTTGTGTGTCATGTAACCTACTCATGTCAGCTTCCTTTCAGGGATTGTAAAAACAAAGTGGCTTTTTGTTTAGTTCTTAAATTTTTAATTTAGTTTAGCAGCTCACAAACATCTTACAAAGTTTGTGCATTTCATTCCTTCTACTACTGGTTTTTAACCTTTTAAGGGACAGAAATATTTATCCTTTGTATTATAAATTAATTTTAATTGCAGCAGTCATGAGCTGAGGTCCAATTGGAGTGCTGTTAGTTCTCATTTAATCCTTTGGTAGCACACAGCTGGTTAATTTTCCTGTATAATCTTTGTGATATTGAATCATATTTCAAAATGTGTGCTGTCATCTGCCCCACGTATGTGGAAGGCTTTGCTGCCAACTATTTCCTGTAATAAGAAGTTGTGATAAATGATCCTTTGCTTTTTATCACCCCTTATCAGCAAGTTTGTCATTTCTCCCCAGGAATGACCTCAGCTTTTATCATTTATCCTTTAAGTGCTGGTGAAGGAAGGAGAAAGGTGGGGGTGACTAATTTTCCCTGACAGCTTTTTAAAATGTTCCTCGTGCTGCCAGCACTATTAACAAGGTTTGATGTAAAATTGCAGCAGGAAGTTGTGCTCCTCTCTGCTCTCATAAAACACTCAAAGGGCTTTAAAAAAACCACCCAGCAGAGGGTGGGGAGAAACATTTGAGTTGGTTGGATGTAGAAAAATCAAAGTTAAAATCATTTCTTGTTGGTCAGGAAGGGGAGTGGGATGTGCCAGGGTCAGGGGCTGGGCTGTGGGCATGAGGGCATCCAGGTGGGGTAGGAATTGTCCTGGGAGCTGCCTGCCAGAGCTCTTGATGCTCTGGGGGCTCTTTTTCACTCATTTGTGGTGCCTGAGGATTTTAGGTTTTTTATTTCTCATCTATTTGTGATCCTGCAGTTCTGTAGTGTAGAACTCTAAACTCCGTGTACACTGTGAGCTACTCTCTTCACATTTTATTTTCAGACAAAAAAATTCCTCTCCAGGCCTGGCAATCAAGGACACCTCACTGCCAGAAATGTAAAACAAAAGGGAGTTGGGGGCAGCAAACTTGGGGTGAATTCCTTCATTATCTGCAGCTGTAATTGGCAGATTAACCCCCCATATGCAAATGCACCAAACTTAAGAAAATAAGAAAACCTGTGACCTGTGGTCCATTTTTGGAGGAGGAATTTGGAGCTGTGACCAACTGGAGCTGCTGTTCCTGCCAGGAACTTTGGCAGGACGTGTCCCCCTGCCTTTGGGTTTGCCTCAGTGTTTTTTACTCACCCCAGCTGCTCTCCTGGGTGCTGTTGGTATTTTAGGCCCTGTTTTAGGCCTGGATCAGGGAAAGTTTAAGGCTGCAGCTCCCAAGCCTTTCTGGCAGTGTTTTCCTGCCTTCCTGCTCTCCTTCCCGTGCTGCTGGTGCACCCCTGTGGATGGCTGTGCTCTGAACTGGGTCAGGGAGCTGAGCAGAGTTAAAAATAGCTTGGCAAGATGAGTTAACTGCATAGCTACAGTGTGCAGGGTAGGTAGGGCTGGAGGAACCAGGAACTGACTCCAAAAATTCCTCACCAGGCTGGATGCAGCAGCTGTAGGGTGCTTATGGACCACAGCCACTCTATTTCTTATATCTCACATCAATATGTCATTTTTGGTCTTTTAATTCCCTTCTAATTCACAGTGCTGGCTGCCAAAGGTGGGAAATAATCTGATTACAGAATATGATGACCCCCAGGGATCATCCAGGTCCTTCTCTGGGCCCTGCAGGGGTCAAACCCCACAATTTCCCCTGAGCCTGTGTGAGCAGCCCCTCTCTGGGTGCACACCTGAGCCTCACCCCTGGGCACAGCAAGGTGTGTGTGGCCCTGATGGAGTTTGGAGCCTCTGGGATCATCTTCCCTTCCCACAACTGGATCCCAGAGATGGTTTTGGGGGAGTTTTGAAGCTTTAGAGGGTGAAAGCATCAGTGGCCACTCTGTCCTGTGCCCTTGCAGTCAGTTCCCACGAGGATTCTTCTGCCAAAATTGCCTTTAAAAAACCATTTCAGTCAAACTGAGCAGTAGCTGCAGCTCTCAGAGGTTTAACTCCACCATAAAGTGCATTTCAGATGGATTTGCTGTCGTGTACATGAAGTTTCAGCCCACTGCTGTTTCAGTCTGGCTCTGTCTGTCCTGAATTTACCAACAGGAGAAAAAAAATAAGATGCAGAAAAGCCAAAAGTGTAACCTCTAACACTGGGAAAAATATTGCTGTCTGGCACAGCTGAGAGTGTGCGTGCTAGAAATCCATTTTCATCTCTTCTGCAGGAGCCTGAGCATTCCCTTTTGTCCTTGTGCTTTTCCATTGCCCTTTCTGGCTCCAGCATGGACTCCGTGCATTTTCACCTTAAAAATTCCCCTCAGCTCTGTCTCTGCTTGTGTGCAGACTTCCCAGCTCCACTCAAACCTGCTGATGTGCTTTAGATAAAATGTCAAAAGCAAAAACCTTTCACCATTCCAAGCTGTAATCTTGGAAAATTGTTTTGGCAGCACTTCAGGAGAATTCCCAGGAGTTTTATGTCCCAGTGTGAGCTTCCTGTCATTTCCTTTATGCCACTGACATAAATGCCTTTTTTTTTCCTCAATGAACCTTGTTTATATTTTAAAAATAGCTGTTGTGTTTTTGTGGGGGAATTTTTTTTCTTTTTCATTATAAATGGGATTCAGATGATACAGATGAGTCTGGCCAGGTTAAAATAAACCACAAATCTTGGCTGAAATGAAACATGAGGTCATTTAGGCTGGACTTGTCATCTGTTCCATCCTCACTAAACAAAATTATTTCATAATTGGGTTTGAGGAATAAAACAGAAATTGCTGCACTGGAGAAAATGAGTTAAAATGTGCCCATGCAGGAGGCAGAGGTATGAATATAAATGAAGCTTGGTACCATTTTTGTGTGTGTGCAAGCTACTCCCAGAAGGGGCAGCTGCTTCTCCCATTTGCTTTCTTGACAGCAAGGGCCTGAGGCTTTCTAAAAATAGAAAGTCATTGAGAAAATCACCAGAGCATGAACTGCACAGCTTTGCAGGAGTTCCACACCGGGCTGTGCAGGGGCAGGGAGGGGGGCAGGCAAGGCATCCTTCCTCTCTGAGCTCTGGAAGCACAAAAATGCACCCCAGGAAAGCAATTTTTCCATTTTAAAACCCTCCACCAGAGCTGCATTGAGAGCTCTGTGATCAAAAATATATATTTTATTTAAAAAAATAAAAATGTAAAGGGGGTGAGTGAGGTCTGAACAAAACCTTTCCAGTGTTGCCCTTCTGCAGAGAGGACAGGGGGGTTGGGAGAGGTGCTGTGGGAATTTTTGGCAGCTCAGGGAGGCAGAAGTGGCAGCCTCAGTGCACAAGAACCTTTGTGCAGAGAGAATTCTCTGTTTACAGACCTGCTCCTTGTCTGCACTCCCTCCTGGAGGCCAGGCTTTACTCCTGGTTTTAAGTAGGACTGACTTAGTGCTGCCTGGAGGAAGGATTGCAAAAGGTTTGCACAGGGAAAGGATTTGATGCTGCTGGCAGGAAAAACCAAGCCCTGCCAGCTCTGGGGGGTTGTGCACTGAGACCTTTTGTGGTCTAACCAATCCCCAAAAATAAAAAAAAAGGGTTGTAAAGTAGGTTAGAGGAGCCTGAGAAGCAGCCTGGGTAACCTTTTGCTGATTATAAATAATTATTTCTCCTTCCATCTCCTCCTTGGTGTAACAGCAGCTCTAACCCACAGCCATGGAATTTCTGTGCAGCCATGGAATTCCTGTACAGCCAAGGGATTTCTGTCCAGCCAGGGAATTTCTGTCCAGCCAGAGAATTTCTGTGCAGCCATGGAATTCCTGTACAGCCAAGGGATCTCTGTGTGCAGCCCATGGAATTTCTGTGCAGCCATAGAATTTCTGTACAGCCAAGGAATTTCTGTACAGCCCATGGAATTTCTGTGCAGCCATGGAATTCCTGTACAGCCAAGGGATTTCTGTACAGCCAAGGGATCTCTGTGTGCAGCCCATGGAATTTCTGTCCAAACAAGGAATTTCTGTCCAGCCAGGGAATTTCTGTACAGCCAAGGGATCTCTGTACAGCCATGGAATTCCTGTACAGCCAAGGGATCTCTGCAAAACCAAGGGATCTCTGTGTGCAGCCCATGGAATTTCTGTGCAGCCATGGAATTCCTGTACAGCCAAGGGAATTTGTACAACCAAGGGATCTCTGTGCAGCCATGGAATTCCTGTACAGCCAAGGGATCTCTGTAAAACCAAGGGATCTCTGTGTGCAGCCCATGGAATTTCTGTGCAGCCATGGAATCTCTGTACAACCAAGGGATCTCTGTGCAGCCATGGAATCTCTGTACAACCAAGGGAATTTGTACAGCCAAGGGATCTCTGTCCAGCCAGGGAATGTCTGTGCATCCAAGCTCCCTCATTCCCTGAGCTGCTCACAGGAGCCCTTGCAGAGGGAGGAACCAGATTTAGAATTCTGCAGCTCGGGGGCTGCTCTGTTACCTTGGAGATGGGTGCAGCTGACAGCACAGGCATCCTTCCCCTGTGTGCTGTGCTGGCACCTGCAGGCTGAGCCCGGGCTGTCCTGGGTGTCCCCTGCACAAGGGACAGTCCCCCTGGGTGGCAGGAGTTGCCAGCCCTGTCCCAAGGAGCTGTGGCCACCTTTGTGCTGCCTCTCCCAGGTCCTGTGGGCATTGAGTGCAGGCTGGGAGCTGTCCCAGCACAGAAGGGGAGGTTCCTGAGGGAGTGCCTGAGGATCAGTGCACATTAAACATCATTTTGGAGGCAGCATGTCCCCCTGCACCCATGTTTGTTCTGCTGTGCAAGTGTTGAAAGCATTTTCTGCTGCCTTGGATGGAGTTGTTCCATCACCCCCCTGCACCCACCTCTCTTCACCTTATTGGCTTCACACCTGCAGCTCTTTTAGAGCAGGAGAGGGAATTTAAAGGAGCCAAGTGTGGGGAATTTAAAGGAGCCTTTTCTCCTGGAAACAAGGGAAATTCCCAGGAAATTCCAGCTCCTCACTGGGCACTAGGAACAATTGTGGGGGAAATCACCCCTGGGGAGGAGAACAACCCAGAGGGAGCAGTCTGAGGTGTCCCTGCAGCTGGGAAATGCCACCCCTGAGGTGTCTGAGGTGTCCTTGTCCCCACAGGCAGCAGCCTATGCCTCAGAGGACGGGGTGCTGACCGAGGCCATGCTGGACACCCGCGTGGCCGACGCCGTGCAGCAGCACCGCCAGAAGATGGAGTGGCTGAAAAAAGAAGGTGCTGAAGCCAACAAAGGGACTGACAGGAACCCCCTGCTGCCTTTCCACAAAGGGACAGCCGTGTGAGAAACCTGCAGGCTTCACCTGAGGAGAGGAGAAAGGCAAAGGTTTGGTGGAATCAGCCCTGGAGAGCAGGGAGGGGCTGCTGCCTCAGCCTGCCCTGGGTCTCGTGGTTTGAAACTGCACCAGAAAAACAAAATGGTTTCAATAAGGCAGAAGCAGCTGGATTTATTAAAGGACCCCTTGGTGAAATTCCACTGGCTGTGTTGGTCTCTCCTGACCCCAAATCCTTCTGAGCCATGGCCCAGCACCGAGGGGCTGTGGGAACCTGGGGCTTGTCCAAGCCTGGCACTCCCACCCAGGGAAATTTGGAGGGTTTGTGCTCCAGCAGAGACATTTCTCACCCTTTTCCCCCCAGATCCTGCCCATGACACAGCTCCTTGCTCACTTGAGTTGCCCTTCAGAGTAAATCTTTCTTACAAAAGTGGATTTGGGGGGGATTCACTGGTTGAGTTGGAGTCAACACAGGAGCTCTGACAGCTTTTCCCCCCAAGTAAATCACTTTTCTCCCTGGAGAGATGAGTTTGGGGCACAGTTCCAGCGTGGTCTGAGGGGAGATGAGTGGGGCTGTTTGCTCCCACTGCTGCCATCAAGCTGCTGTTGCCACAAGAGTTTCCTGCTGCATTTCTGGAACAGCTGAGAAGATGTGCCAGTGTCAAGCCCTGAACACGAGCCTGTCTTGATGAGATGACATTTGTTCTTCTGTGCATATGACAGACAGGTTAGAAAATCTCCTGGTTTTTTTTTTCTGTGTTTGAACTGGATTTGAACTCTGTGCTCTGCTCTGAGGCCTCTTCTGTAGCTACACAGCTCAAACACGTTGGCCTGACCTAAATCTGTGCCCTTGAGTACCCTGCTGAGCTGTTCTCCTCACCCAGGAGCTGCCACCAGCCCCACTCTGTCCATCCCAGGGCTGCCTGAGCTCTGAGCTGTCCCTGGCAGGAGCTGCTGAGCTCAGGAGCACCTTTTGGGACACCCTGAAATGATTCCTGAGGCTGCAAACCTGCCCTGCCTGGGCTGCCAGCATCCCCCACATAATTCCCTGCTATTTCCCCCGGCTGAATGTGCAGAGGAACTTCAGAAGCTGCTCCTTGTGTGGCCCTGGGACACTCACCTGCTGCCAGGTGCATTGCTGGGGGGGAATCTCTACAACCAAGCCACACATTTGATGTCCAGAATGACTAAAATCCTCTCAAACCCCTCTTTTCCCCCTTCCCTTTCAGCCTCTAGTTGTCCTTCACTGCTCAGGATTAGTTATTCCAAGCTTTCCCTTCCCAATGAAGATTTTTCTGGAATTATTTCTGTGCAGCCCCAGGAGATGGGAGCTGAGCAGAGCCACTAAACCCCCAGCTAAGGGATGATGTGAGGGATGATTCCAATCCCTGATTGTGCCATAAACCTGCAATTCCTTCCCTGGGCATCTCCAGGGGGAGGAAAAGGTGCTTTGCCCTGTCCTGCTGCTGCTGCCAGGGGCTGGAATGCCCAGGGAATTCATCCTCCCCATTCCCTGTGGAGAAATCCCTGTTTTTCCAGGCTCTGGAGTGCCCAGGGAATTCATCCTCCTCCCCAGAGATCTTGGTTGTCATATCCTCCCCATTCCCTGTGGAGAAATCCCAGTTTTCCAGGCTCTGGAGTGCCCAGGGAATTCATCCTCCTCCCCAGAGATGTTGGTTGGCACATCCTCCCCATTCCATGTGGAGAAATCCCTGTTTTCCAGGCTCTGGAGTGCCCAGGGAATTCATCCTCCCCATTCCCTGTGCAGAAATCCCAATTTTTCCAGGCTCTGGAGTGCCCAGCCACTCTGTGAGCCCCGGGGCTGTGGATCCAGCATTTCTCCAGCTCCTCCATCTTTCCCACCCCCTGGGCAGCACAGGGGGAGGTGGAGCAGGGCACGCAGAGGCTGAGGAGGCTCAGGGTGCTCCGTGTGCCACTGAGGCAGGGCAGGGGTGCTGTGGCCAGCTCCTTTTCCTTGGATTCACAATTCCAGCCCTGTTCTTCACCTCTTCCCAGTGCAGGGGAAGAAAGGCACAGACCTTGCCATTTGTCCTTGGTGACACTTTTTATTTCCACAGGAAATACAATTCTCCACCCACTGCCACACATTTCCTTCCTCCACACTTTGTGCTGATATTTCATCCCAGCTCCTCTGCTCCCAACTCTCCCAAGCCATTCCTTGGAGTGGAGAAAAACCACCCAGAACCTTTTAGAAGCCCTTGGTTTGCCTGCTGGGGTTTCTTTTCTGCTCTGCTTTGTCTGCACCGAGCCTGGAGGAGCCCAGGTGTGCCCAGGTGTGCCCAGATGTGCCCAAGCTCATGGAACAAAGTCCTGCAGCAACATTTTTGTGCAGGGCTGGAGCCCCAGGCAGGGCCAGAGCTGCTCTGGGTGGGAGCAGATGTTGGACAACTGGTGCCCACTGGCAGAGTTCAGTCCTGCTGGAATGGGAAATGATCCCACTTTTCCTTCTCCATGCAAAGCCTTGGGATTCCTCTGCTTTTCCTGCATTTTTCCTGCTTTTTTCCTACTTTTTTCCTACTTTTTTCAAGCTTTTTTCTTGATTTTTTCCAGTTTTTTTTCCTGCCTTTCTCCTGCGTTTTTCTTGCTTTTTTTCCTGCCTTTTTCTTACTTTTTTCCAGTTTTTTCTCTGCCTTTTTCCTGTTTTTCCTGCCCCTCCAGGCAATGGGCACCAGAGGCTCCTCTCTGCAGCCAGCTTTCACCCAGAATTGAACACTGAAATATTTTATCTCACTTCAAAATCGGTTTTGGCTCTCAGAGCTTCCCTGTTACCCCACCCAGCAGGAGCCAAGAGGGTGAAAATCTGTCCCAGAGCCTGGGGGGATCACACAGCCCTTCCTCAGAGGGGGGACAGCTCTCCCCACTCCTTCCCAGCCTTGTTTGCATCTCCTCCTGCCCAAACCTGGGGAGCTGCTGCTCTGGGGTGCACAGGGAATGGGGAATCAAAGGCTTGGAAAAACCACTCAGATGCAAAACATGCAAAAAACTATTTTACTGACAAACAGCAAAGGATGGGCTTAGTTCCAGGAGCTGAACTGGTTCTCTATTATACAAACATCTTCTTGAAAGGGAAGGAATGGCTGGAATACACTCACTTGTTGACCCAAAATAAATCACAGTGTGCTTTTTTTCTATTGCCTCCCCCACCCCAAGCTCTCTGCACCTTCAGCTGCTCCCCAGAGCCCCAGCACAGGCTGTCACCCCTCCAGCACTGGAGAGCACTGGGTGAAATCTGCCTGTGCAAGTGGATTTAATAAAAAAAAATTAGCCATTATTGCTTTTCAACCAGAGTAGAGATTATTCTGTGATTAGACTCAGAGCAGAGTTTAATCTCTCTCTCTCTCTGGTAGTCTGGGCTGTGCCTCTCCCTGCCTGATGCATGCAGAGGTGGTTTGGGTGCAGGAAATGAAGAAAAGAAGGGTTAACAGCAGGGAATTTCACAGGTGAAAAACCTCCCTGGAGGGAGTGCAGGGCTTCCTCTGCCCGGGGTGGGCTGGGACTGAGCCACCCTGGGGTGACCCTGCTGGGACTGAGTTGGGAACAGAAATGGGGGCAAATGGCTGGGGGAGGGACAGGCTCCATGCAGGGACACGGTGACACACGGAGCTCTGGACACACGGACACACAGCAGGGTCCCCACAGCCCAGCGGGGCTGAGCAGCTCCTCCTGGCCCTGCCACAGCTTCCCTGTCCTCTGCTTCCCTCTCTGCTGGAGGATGGATGGATTCATGGATGGATGGATTCATGGATTCATGGATGGAATCACAGGAGACACCTGCCCAAACTGCTCCTCAAAGAGGAAGAGCCCTTCTCACTCTTCATTGTTTCTGTTGGCAGAGCTGAATAAAATGGAATTGAGGATTTGAGTTGAAGAAGGAGCTTCTGGGTGATGCAATGGATTTCTCAATCCCCTGCTTTTCCACACCTCTCCTTCCCAACCATTCCCCAGAGCTCCTCACCCCAAAACCACAGGAGAACATTCCCACCAGTGCTCCTCACCCCAAAACACCAGGAGAACATCCCCAGCAGGGCTCCTCACCCCAAAAGCACAGGAGAATGTTCCCACCAGAGCTCCTCACCCCAAAACACCAGGAGAACATTCCCAGCAGGGCTCCTCACCCCAAAAGCACAGGAGAATGTTCCCACCAGAGCTCCTCACCCCAAAACACCAGGAGAACATTCCCAGCAGGGCTCCTCACCCCAAAAGCACAGGAGAATGTTCCCACCAGAGCTCCTCACCCCAAAACACCAGGAGAACATTCCCAGCAGGGCTCCTCACCCCAAAAGCACAGGAGAATGTTCCCACCAGAGCTCCTCACCCCAAAACACCAGGAGAACATTCCCAGCAGGGCTCCTCACCCCAAAAGCACAGGAGAATGTTCCCACCAGAGCTCCTCACCCCAAAACACCAGGAGAACATTCCCAGCAGGGCTCCTCACCCCAAAAGCACAGGAGAATGTTCCCACCAGAGCTCCTCACCCCAAAACACCAGGAGAACATTCCCAGCAGGGCTCCTCACCCCAAAAGCACAGGAGAATATTCCCACCAGAGCTCCTCACCCCAAAACACCAGGAGAACATTCCCAGCAGGGCTCCTCACCCCAAAAGCACAGGAGAATGTTCCCACCAGAGCTCCTCACCCCAAAACACCAGGAGAACATTCCCAGCAGGGCTCCTCACCCCAAAAAACCAGGAGAACATCCCCAGCAGGGCTCCTCGCCCCAAAACCACAGGAGAACGTCCCCAGCATCAACCCCAGCTCTGCAGAACTGCCACATGGAACCTTGAGCTGCGTCTCTGCTCCAAAAATCGCCCCCAAAAATCTCCCCCACCACCAGCAGAGCCGGGACCCTCCCCTGGAGCACCTGGCAGGTGAATTCTGAGATCTCCCCTCACTCCCCACTCCTCTGTCCTGCCCTTCCCACACTCTGCTTCCCTCCTTCTCCAGGCCCTGACCTGCTCCTGGCCCAGCCCTGACCTTGCTGTGCCAAATTTGCTCCCAGCTGAGCCCTCTTTGGGTTGTGGCTGGGTTCAGGTGTTGGTGCTGTTTTATTGTTGTTTCCATCTGCAGTTGGAATTTTTTTTTTTTTGGTTTTGGTTCCATCTGCAGTTGGATTATTTTGGGGTTTTTCTGGCTTGTTATTATTTTTTTGGGGTGTGCATGTTTGGAGATTGGATCAGAGGCAGGAGAACAAACAAACCAACAGGAGGGCAGCTGGGACAGCTCAAGGAGGAGAAGACACCCCAGGAGCAGAGAGGAACCAAACAAGAGCACGGAGGGAAGGGGACACTGCCAGGGCTGGAGGTGACAGCAGCGACCCCGCTGGGACACAGGGATGGGACAGGGGACAGGGCTGGGAAGGCTCAGCCTGGAGCAGGATTGGCTCAGGAGGTGGGACAGGGACAGGAGGGGTGCTGGCAGCAGGGGAGAAGGGGCTGGCAGCTGTAATACCCAAAAAACACCTGTAATACCCCCAAAAAACACCTGTAATACCCCAAAAACACCTCTAACACCCCAAAACCAACTGTAACACCCCAAAAACAAATGCAACACCCCAAAACCATCTTTAATACCCCCAAACCAGCTGTAACACCCCAAAAACAAATGCAACACCCCAAAACCATCTTTAATACCCCCAAAACCAGCTGCAACACCCCAAAGCCAGTTGTAATACCCCCAAACCAGCTGTAATACCCCCAAACCGTCTTTAACACCCCAAAAATATCTTTAACACCCCCAAACCATCTTTAACACCCCAAAACCAGCTGTAGCACGCCAAAACCATCTTTAACATGCCCAAAAACAGCTGTAATGCCCCCAAACCATCTTTAACACCCCCAAACCATCCATAACACCCCAAACCATCCACAACACCCCAAACCATNAAAACCAACTGTAACACCCCAAAAACAAATGCAACACCCCAAAACCATCTTTAATACCCCCAAACCAGCTGTAACACCCCAAAAACAAATGCAACACCCCAAAACCATCTTTAATACCCCCAAAACCAGCTGCAACACCCCAAAGCCAGTTGTAATACCCCCAAACCAGCTGTAATACCCCCAAACCGTCTTTAACACCCCAAAAATATCTTTAACACCCCCAAACCATCTTTAACACCCCAAAACACCCCGTACCCCGCCAAAACCCACCTTAACATGCCAAAAAAAC
>WEZZ01016772.1:119330-139602 GCA_013400585.1 Chloropsis cyanopogon | reverse complement strand
CCCCTCGGCGCCTCCTCCGCCGGCTCTGCCCGCCCGCACCGCGGGCACCGTGCGGGGGTCCCGGAGCCTCCTGGAGCGCAAATCCGCCCCGGCTCGGCCCCCCCGGAGAGCCGCGGTCACTCTGTGCCACAACTTTGTCCCCGCGGCCGAGGGAAGGGTCGTGCTCGGTCCCCACGGCTTTGTTCCGCCGTGCGGGCGGTCAGCACAGCTCCGGCCACGCTCAGGAGCTGCTGGGGAAACGAACAGAAGTGGCCAGGTGGTAACTTTTCGCTTGTTTGGGGGTTGTTCCTTTTCCAGAGGTGCGGGAGCGGGAGGATCGCGGCCAGCACGTGGGGAATGCGTGGCAGCCCGGCTTGATGTCCTGCAGTGCCTTCCCCTCCCACCCTCAGCCTTCCTCGGGGGGAGTTTCTCCTCGCTAGAACCCAGCCGTTCATTTTTTTGGGCTTCTCAGGGTGGCCACAGCATAGTTTGCCGGTGCTGGGTTTGGCATTTTTGCATATTTGTTTCCCTCCTGCTCCTCAGGCCACAATCAGCCTTCTTATGTAATGACTTGTGTTATATAAACTCCATTCTTCAAGGAACAGTCATTAACCTACTAGTGGGTATTGAAAATACCAAAATACTGTCACACAATTAAAATCACTAAATGGTGTCCTCAAATTAGAGCACAGATTGCATTGCAGATTTTTTTTTAATTTTTTTTTTTTTTTTTTTAAATTGAACCACACACATGAAACATTTGACAAGCCAGGCTCTTCATACAAAGGAGCAGCAGGGCTGGGAAGGCACCTCTTGCTTTATCCTGCACAACTCTCTGCCCTGAGTTTTTTCCACTTCTTCCTGAGCTCAGAAGAGAATTCTGCCATGGAAATGCAGAGCTCAGAGAGGATGCAGCTGGTTAGAAAACAAAAGCGTTTCTAAAGTCACAGCTGAATAAAACCACGGGAGGGAACAGTCTGAAGGCAAGTCTCAGGGAACTTGGTGGAACTGAAGTTTCCCCAGTCGGGGCTCCTGAGCTCCCAGCCCTCCAAACCAGGCTGGGTCAGCTCTCAGCTGCGCTCGAGACACTGAGGGGAGATTTTGTCATTGCCCTGGGTAAAGCCATTTCCCTCACTGAGCTTCTGGAGCACAAATCCCCCCAAACACCCCTGTCCCATTCAATCCTGGCTCCTGGGATCCCAAACACCCCTGTCCCATTCACTCCTGGCTGTGGGGCCTCCAAAACACCCCGGCCCCGTTCAAGCGTNCCCAAACACCCCTGTCCCATTCAATCCTGGCTGTGGGGATCCCAAACACCCCTGTCCCATTCAATCCTGGCTCCTGGGGATCCCAAACACCCCTGTCCCATTCAATCCTGGCTGTGGGGATCCCAAACACCCCTGTCCCATTCAATCCTGGCTGTGGGGATCCCAAACACCCCTGTCCCATTCAATCCTGGCTCCTGGGGATCCCAAACACCCCTGTCCCATTCAATCCTGGCTGTGGGGATCCCAAACACCCCTGTCCCATTCAATCCTGGCTGTGGGGATCCCAAACACCCCTGTCCCATTCAATCCTGGCTCCTGGGGATCCCAAACACCCCTGTCCCATTCACTCCTGGCTCCTGGGATCCCAGCAGGACAGGGATGAGATGCAGTGTCCCATTTGGCCAGGGGCCAGGACAGGGTTGAGCTGAGTTTAACCACAGAGCAGGGGACAGAGCTCAGGTAAGCCCAGCTCCCCGGAGTGCAGAGGTGTGAGGTGTTGGACTCAGAGAATTCTTCTGCCAAGAATAATTTTCCAGTGTGGACTTGCAGTTTTCAGGTGTGGAACTGAAACGATTCCCTTGGAGAGGAATGACAGGTTTGTCCTTACAAACAGGTTCTGGAAGGATTCCACTGATTGATGAAGGGAAAAAAAAAGATATTTGCCTTTATAAACAAACTGTAAGTTTCTGGTAAATGGAATTGGATATTGGAAGATGAAAGGAACAATGGGGAAAACCATAAATCCCATAAAAATGAAGAATTGAAAGGGAGGGTTGTACATTAAAAAAGAATCTTAAGTATCACAGCCAAAGGGGAGAGAGGGAAATTGGGATAAAAAGGAGGCTGTGTCCTCCAAAAATCTGAGATAAAAGAAACAATGGGAATTGTTTCTCCTCCAAATCATTCCCAGGTGCCTTCAAAAAAACAACTTTCAAAATTTCTCTTACCTGAAAGCAGCAGCACTTCACCAGTCCCACTCTGCAAGTGGAGTAATTTGGTTTGTTTTCACTTTTATCAGTCTGAGCAGACAGAACTCTGAGCTTTTAATTATGATTATATATGTTATTATAATTACACATTATAATTTATATCTATAATATATAAATACATTATATTACATATATATTATAATTATTATCATTAGAATCACTATTATCACAATTAATTATTGTGATTAACTGTGGTGATAATCACAATTATTATTGTGATCCCACCTAATCAACACTTTAAATGATTTCTGTTGACTGGAGTTTGCCCCCAAATTCCCAAAATCCAGTTCAAGCCTCAGAGTCTCACTGACCTCACACAAATATTCCATGTTTTACCTCAAAAAGAACAGCCACACTTCCTCTATTTTCTATTTTGAAAACAGACAAACTTACAGGTTTTTTCATTTTTATTGGATGCTTCCAACTTTAGAGCTAATAATATACAGATACTCAGTTTTTCATTGTTCCATTCACATCCTCACAGAATTCAGCCATTCTGTCACATTAAAATTAAAAAAAAAAAAAAAAAAGCACAACTGAAATAAAATAAATCCATAAGCTGGAAAAATACAATATAAACTTATATTCAAGAAACATTCTCTTTATAATTAAAAACCTACTTGTAATAATTAAAGTAGGATTTAAAGAAAAAACTTGATTTGAATTTTTAAATAGGTGGCCTTTGTGAATACTTTTAATTATTTCATATGTACAAGCCCAACCAGTATCTCTGCCTACCTGTGACAGAATACCTGAAAACAAAAAAAAAAATAAAGACACTGAAAAGGAGTTTTTAAACAAACAAACAAACAAAAAAAGATCAATATTCATTTTCCAGGAAAATACAGTATAATCAGAACTTTGAACACATGCTTCTCTCATCTGGATTAAGGCCTAAGAGACAGATGTGCTTTAATAAAAGCAGACAGTATGAAGAAAAGTCCTTCCACTTTTCTCTTCAAATTCCTGTAACAGCTCATCTATTTCATTTTCCATGTCTTCTGTGTGCTGTATCTGCAAGAGAAAAAAAGTCTGAGTGACCAAGCTGCAAGGATTTGCTGGTTAGAAAAGTGAAATAATCCAATTTTTTTTTGGTTTACTGGGAAATCTAACTGGGCAGGCTGTTCCCAGCTGCACTGTGCTGGGATTGCCAGCACTCCCAAAGGCACAGAAATCCTGGGCTGGGTTTATCTGCAGAGCCCAGCCCAGCCTGGTGGCATTTCAGGAGGACTTGGTGGAGCAGGCACCATCCCTCCTCCCCAGCTATCCAGCAGAATGGCTCCAGAACAGCTCCAGGGAACAGATGGCTGAAATTCCAACTCCTTGAACCCTCTGGAGGCTTCTTGGATCTGGAAAGGACTTGAGAGCAGAATAAATCCCCCAGGCTGGGGTTAGAACCAGCCTGGGATGGTGAGCTCAGCTTGGAGTGTAAAACAACACAGGACCTCCCTCTGCTCTCATCCCATCGAGCACAGCTCATTTTAATTCCAGTTTTTACTTTAGTGTGGTACAATAATAAACCACAGGGCGTTTTTGAGGGTATTTGGATTCAGAAGGCACAAATTCAAACCCCTCCTAATCACAACTGGTTTGGAGTGAGTTCACTCTGCAAACCACGAGCTCAGTAAAATTCACCCATTTGCCCAACAGCTCCAAAAATAAGCAGGAAAACGTGGAAATTTGCATCTTGACATGGATTTTACTGGAACAACTTCAAAATGCAGGAGCTTTACGGAGCAGCAAGCAAAGCCCAGCCCCTGAGCAGGCAGGACTGCTGATTTTGCTCTTCACTTACACACTGGCAGAGCTCACAGATGAGGAAAGCACCCAGCGTTGCCTCCTCGTGGTTGTCCTGGATGTCCACGTTGATCACATGCACTGGCTGACACGTCTCCTGCTCCCTGGAGTTTAAATCTGTTTCAAACAGAGCACAACAGCAAAACTTGGGGTGGGATGGGGTTCTATTTGACACAAAGTAGTAAGAAGATTTTTAAAGATGCATAGGTGTTGTCACATTCAAATTTTCCAGAGTATTTTTGAGAATTTATTTCATATTGTCTTGCTAATATATTTTATATTATATATTTATATTATTTTATATTCTATTTTCTATTTTATGTATTTTATATATTATTGTCTTAATAATACTTTTTATAGTATATATTTTATAATATTTTTACATTATATTTTATATATCTTTTTATATATTAAATTTTATATTATTTTTACATTCTATTTTACATAATATATATAGCTAGCAAAGATCAATCATTTTGATTAGAGCTTAACAAGGGAATTAATTGATACCAGGTGGTATCAAGGTTAGGAATGACAAGGGATACATAAAGTATTGAAAAAAAGCAGGAACCATAAATACAACTGAGAAAAATCAAAATATGAGGGGAGGTTTGGGCTGTGAGCAGGTCAGAGGGAGGTTTGGGCTGTGCCAACTTGACCTGACTGAAGAGTTCACCATGAGGAAGATGATTTACTTCCTCTTCAAGAACCCACTGACCCATTCAGAGCCCACCCACCCCATTAAAGAGGAGAATTGCACAGCCATAATTGACATTTAGCTAATTATAATGTGGAGCAGGGACAGATAATAATTCTGTGTTAACTGTCCTGGAAACCATCTGAATATGTAAAATCTTTTTGGATAAACAGAGAGGAGGAGCCTGTGACTCCTCACACATGCCTTTGAATAATATTCCACATGTCCTGTGCTGTAATAAATGCACCCTTTTCAATTTTAATTAGTTGAAAAGTCCTCTGTCCATGCTTCACCCCACCTGCCCAGGTGTATAATGGGGATAAACTGCTTGGGGGCTCACAGGAAACCTGAGGAAAGGCAGCTCAAATTTGTTTTTCCATCAGCTCATCCCCATTTGTTCCGTTTTTGAGATCCATCAGCATTTCCAAAGCACACATGGAGTTTCTCTGGATCTCCTCATGGCAGCTTTGCTGTGCACACACACTCTGAGTAGCTGCCAGCACATTTTGGGGACAAATACTCAGCCACCACTTCTCTGGTGCACAAATCTCCATCAAGAACTGCAAACTCTTCTCCTCACTGGTGTTCCAGTAGTTGGAGGAGACAAAGATTTCCAGATTTGTGGAGGACTTCAGAGAGGAGGGAAAAAACCCACTCAAATTAATTTGATTTATCAGTTCAAGCTCCTTACCTTCTACTACTTGATCATAGACTCGTTCTTCACACGTCAGGATCAAATCAAAAACGTCTTTGCAGTTCTGGAATCTTTCTGGTCGTGGCTTGATTCTCTTATTTCTGTCCAACATGTGTAAAATTCCATTCTGTGTGTATCTGAGGTTGCTTGAGTTAAGTATCTTTACTTGAAGGAAAGTCATGGGTTTTGAGCAAATGACCAGCACGAGGTAAATTATTAAAGTATCTTTAAAATAAAAATATTCTGTTTGCAAATCTAAAAATCAGTGACCACTACAGAGATTCCTCAGGTGAGTGTGACCCCATCATGCAGCTGCTTTTCACAGACCTGTCACTGCCACCACAGCTTTCAGAGGCCCTCAGAAGAAGAACTTTTCTTGGGCAACTATTTTTAAACCCATAAATACTCCGAGCCAGCCTGTGCTGTTCTGTGAGCAGCATGTCCTACATTCCTTTCAGCCACTGCTCCTCACTCTTCAAAGGCCACCCCGAGGTGTTTCAGGTACCACCTGCACAAAGCCCTACCTGGAAATGTGGATTTATGCAACTGAAACTCCAAAGGAAGCCAAAGAAACCACAAAAATACCCTGAGATGCATAAATGGGGAGGAATGAAGAAAAACAGACTTTGTGCCTGTCAGAGCTCCATCACTGTGTGAAAGGATCTATGATGCTGCTTGGGAGCTATATTTATGCTGCTGCTGTCACCTTGAGGCTCTGATTTTACATCCTGGAGCCCCTTTCCAGGCAGGATTCTCTAACCCCACTGCTCCCCACCCTTCTGAGATGTGAATTTCATCGGGAGCACTCCAGGATCGACTGGCACATCAATCTGCTGGCTTGAGTAAAACCAAACAGCTCTGAAGGGAAAGTTTTAGGGGGAAATTTTTGGATTTAGAAAAGGTTTGGATTGAGGAAAGCTGGGAGGGGATGCCTCTCTTCCTGACTTCACCACAGCTGTATTTTTAACCACTCAAGTTGATATTTTTACAATGTAACAGTAAGGATAACAGCCTGTAATTTCTTGAGCTAGCAATTCTGGGAATAAAACAATTTCCATCATTTGTAGCAGTACATAAGAGGTCATCTGGGCTTATTTCCTTGCTGAAGAGGTGACAGGTACTTATTTCTTTTCAGAAAACACTCCTGCTACTTTTGTAACATAAGACAAACAATTCCCTGCCTACCTTTTAGCAGGAACTCAAATTCCACTGCCCAGGTGTGCACCTGTGTGCTGCTGATCAAACAAACAGCCTCCAAAGCTTAACTTTAACTGATATTAAAATTTAAACCCAGCTTTCTACCTCCTTCATGTTGGAAATAGATTCAGTTCTTCTGTGTCTGCATCACTGCACTTCAACTCCTTGGAATTTCAATTTTGCACCACGAACTGAGTGATAGGGGGTCTATCACAATTAAATGTTGTCAATTAGCCTGACTTCTGCTGCATTTCTTTTCTCCACATCATTCCCAAGCCTTTTTTACTCTTCATTCCCAAAAGGTTTCTCCCTGTATTATTAAGGAATTGTCCTTTACAGCCCAAAGCTCTTGCACAGCAGCACCCCTGTGAACTCTCCTGAGGTTTGTTGTGTTTGGGGAAAAAAAAAAAAACAAACCCACTTGGATGGAGCCATCTCATCCCTCTGGTTATTTTTAGAGCAGGAAAATGACTGCATTTTC
Organism: Chloropsis cyanopogon; assembly: GCA_013400585.1. Classification (NCBI taxonomy): domain Eukaryota; kingdom Metazoa; phylum Chordata; class Aves; order Passeriformes; family Irenidae; genus Chloropsis; species Chloropsis cyanopogon. The sequence continues at coordinate 132,500 of WEZZ01016772.1, read as the reverse complement.
AAAATACCATTTCCAAACGATCTGCCATTTCCAAAAGATGCCAACATCTGCTTTGCTCAGTTGGAAGGGGAGCCCTCCCCGGGCTCTGCACTCCTCATTTCTACACCACACAGTTCAAGAGGGGGAAAAAAAAAAAAAACTCCACAACATCCCACACACTTTTTTTGGGTTCTCTTTTTTCCCTTTCTAGGATAAAATGTTGCTGGCATCTGTCCCCTCGCTTTCCTGAGTGAGCCTGGAGACAGAATTACGCAGATTCCCAAACCCACACAAGATTTCTGCTTCACAGCCCAGCTCTCTGCTGCCAACTTACAGCTCTATTTTTTATTTTTCCAAGGGTCCATCTGCCTATAAAAGGAGACTGAGAGAAGCACTGAAGATTTATGGTGCTTTCCTATTTGGTTGCCTGGAATTTTTTTCACCTGGAAAAAGCCAGGAAGGGGGTGTGCTCTGCACATTATTATAATTATTATTATTATAATAACCCAGCTTTTTGCTCTTTGGGAGCTCAGGTGAATGCAGATATTACAACTTACGAATGGTTTCCACCACACTGGATCATTTAAGTCAGGCTCTGCTGTCCTTCCAGCAGATTTTAACTGTCCTGTGCATCCCTGCTCTCTTTTCAGGACAGAATTCCCCCTGGTTTTCTGTGCTGTCACATCTTTGTGGCCCTACCAAGCTCAGGAGGACACCAGAACTTTCCTACATTTCCCTTCACCTACTGCAAACTCTTGGCAGAGCAAATCCACCACATTTTTACAGAGTCCAACTCAGATTTCACCTTTATTAGAGTAACTGTGCTGAACAGGTCCACAGTGGGATGGAATTTAGGCAGGACAATTCAGCAGTGGGAAGGCTGGATAGAAAAAGGAGATGTTGCAGCACAAACTTGGGTTTTTCCAACAGGCACAGCATTGTTGCTCATTCTCATGGAGAATTTCTATTATTAACTGTGCATTCTCTCCTTTTAGCTAAGGATATCCCATACTAGTGATGAAGATTTATTAAAAAATAAAAATGTGTTTAGCTAAACCCCTAAAGCTGTCACTGCTTTTGCTACCTAAAGTTAAAATTCCTGTCAAGGACACCAGAAATGCCTTTTACCATCCAATGGATGGGTCTGGGCTCCAGACATCTGGGAAACCATCCCTCCAAACATCTCCTACCCTCCAAACATCCCTCACCCTCCAAACTTTTCTCATTATTTGTCACTGACAGGACCCAAAAACCACTTTTAGCCACGAGCACCAACCTAGAGATGGCCAAGAGAGTCAAGTCTCTACCCTGTATGATAAAAATGATTTTACTGATCCAAATATTTAGTAAGTTTCCTTTTAACTCCCATGTGAAGCTGAAGCTCACAAGTGATTTGGGCTGGAAGTGTTGGGGTATAGAAATTAATTATACAGATCTAAAATTCCCATCCCTGAGCTGTCCAAGGGCAGGCTGGGTGAAGCTCTGAGCAAGCTGCTCTGTGCCAGGTGTTCCTGCCATGGACAGGGGTGGAATGAGATGATATTCAATGTCCATTCCTGAAAATATAAAAGCCAATTTATTAAACCTAACTGGGCAAATTTTACTTGCTAAAATGTACACACCCATTTTAGGGGAAAAAAATAAATCTTTACAGCAATGGCTGGCACCCAAAGCTTCTACATTTTAAAATAAATCTGCTGATTATTCCCTTTGGTGCAGCTGACACCATCCTCAAACACTGCATTTCTTCTTTGGGAAAACCAGGAACAGAGCAGAGTCCTTCTCACCCAAGCACGAATCTGCAGGTCCATATAATCCTTATTTATTTTTTAGTATCTGCATTATAAACAGATATTTTCACTGTGGTAAAGTTTGTCTAGGAACTGGGCATGTCCTCAAATGAAATGTGTGAGGGGGGTGAGGCTGCTCAACCTTCTTCCACCTTCAGAATCAGCTCCTTTTAGAGGGAATGAAAGATTGGGAATGGGCAGAGGCACCACAAATTCCACTGCCAAGCACAGTGGGAATGGCTGCAGCAGCTGCCTGCACTGCACACCCAGAGAACTCAGTGCCTGTCCTTTGGAAGGGAAACTGGGCAGCTTAGAACAACCCAGAGATTGTGCAAAGTCTTCTGTTGGTCCCTAAAATAAAGTCTGAATGCTGAACCATGCTACTGGATTCAAATGGAAACAGGGTGAGATGGGACATTAGAAAAAAATTCCCAATACAATGCCTGTCCTTTGGAAGGGAAACTGGGCAGCTTAGAACAACCCAGAGATTGTGCAAAGTCTTCTGTTGGTCCCTAAAATAAAGTCTGAATGCTGAACCATGCTACTGGATTCAAATGGAAACAGAGCAGGGTGAGATGGGATATCTGGAAAAAATTCCTCCCTGTGAGGGTGGGGAGGCCCTGCACAGGGTGCCCAGAGAAGCTGTGGCTGCCCTGGAAGTGTTCCAGGCCAGGCCGGATGAGGCTTGGAGCACCCTGGGACAGTGGAGGAGGTTCCGGCCCACGGCAGGGGGTGGCACAGGACGAGCTTAAAGGTTCCTTCCAACCCAAACCAGCCTGGGATTCTAAAATCTGCCATCCAAAATGATCAGGAAGATGCTAAGCTGGCCTCCTTGACATTTCTGCAACATTTGTGCCTGCATGAATGACCTGCAGAACACCTGAACTTGTTTTTTCTAGTGAAGGACAAGCACCCAGCATCTGCAAGCCACAAGAGCTGCAAGGATAAATCCAACTGCTCCTAGGAGCTGGTCAAATATAAATAACCACTGGTCAAATATAAATAACCACTGGTCAAATATAAATAACCACAAGCCAGCCCTGCTCAGTTCCTGAAGCCCGGCTGAGCCCAAAGCTGAGGGCTCTGTACCCACACATCAGTGAGGGCAGCAAACACCTTGAGCTCAAGTGCCAGACAAGAATTTATCAGTGCTGAGCAGCTCAAGCTGTATTTGGGGTGAGAACTGAGAGATCCAGAGGGGAAAAGAGAGGGAGCAATGGCAAAGCCCAGTGCCAAAGAGGTGGAGAAGGGATGTCAGAGATTTGCTGGGGGGACCACCAGAACAAGGGCGCCAAGATGACTCGAGGATGTGGCATCAAAGAGCTGAGCCTGCACTTCATCCAGGAGTGAACTCCAAGAGGAGTTTGGTTTGGATTGCTGGAATCCAGAGTGTTGGATCAGCTGGCAGTAGGTGACACCGAGATGTCACTGCTGCTGTCACTCCAGGGAGCAGCAGGAGAGCGAGGGGGTCACAGGGGAATCCAGGGTGCTCCCCTCAGGTGTGGGAAGCAGAGCCAGGTTCCAGAGATGAGCAGCAAATGCAGGACTGGGAGGGGGAAGTGCTTTGAGGAGAGAGGGCTGTGGGGAAGATGAATCATCCCCTTGCCCAGGGAAACAGGGGCTGCAGCAGCCATTCCCAAACCCTGCTGCTGCTGTGACGCTCAGAATTTCCAGTCACTGCTGAAGCCACCTCAGACAGAGCACACCACAAGCACTGCAAACCCTAACTGGATTAAACCATTTCATTCAGCACCTTTGGGAAAGCTGAGAACACAATCAGAGACAGCAGGGGACACTTGGCACCAGGAGCCTGCAGAGAAAGCAGCACGCTGGATCAGGTCTGCAGGAAACATCGCTGGCCTGCAACCAAAGCCAGTTTAAGGAATTACAGTTGCTACCATGAAAATGGGAATTGGTTTGGAACAAAGCAAAAAGAAGTATAAACATCCCTAATGTTGGCACAGAAGTTTTGTGTTGATGGGAGGTAACTTCAAGGCAAGAAGCACTGTCACTTTGCTCTCCTCCTTCAAACTGAGATCAAAGTGCCAAAAAATGAAATCACTGCAGCTCTGAATGGATTTTACAAGAGCTCACAATGGATTTTACAATGGATTTCATCAGCCTCACACTGGATCCTGCAGTCAGAATTCCTGAGAGTTTGGGACTCACCTTGGGTAAGGAAATAAACCTATCACACTACCCAGAAGAGACAAAATGGCAGAAGGTGTTTAATGCTGTTGAAAAGCATTTGCTATTAGAGTTGTAGCTTCTACCATGTCCCACAGCTCAAACACAGGGGATAAAATATTTAAATAATATATATCCAGCTCATATATTTTTAATAATTTGATGTATTTCCTTTTTCATGTGAATGAAGCCAAGATTAAAGGCAGTGTGATCAGAAGGCAGATGAAGAAGTACTGAAAATTTGCTGCCTTTGAAAGCCCCAAGATTTTGTGAAGCATTTTGGTCTTAACAATCCTTCATGGAGAAAAAGGGATTAGAATGCAGCCTGTGGCTGGAAGTGTGTTGATTTGCAGAAATGTGCCTCTTAGAAGCCTGTTTAAATCCTGTTTAAACACTTCTTTCCATCCTCATCCCTTCTCTCTATTTCTAGGAGCACTGAAGGGCTTTGTAAGACACGGCAAGAAAGAAAATGAGACTTGTACTGCTCTGCTTTTGGAAGAAGTTTTGCCACTGACACACAGGCCATGATTTCAACTATTTTTAGCTCTTGCAAGGTTAGGCTTCAAAAAAATGGAGAAGAAAATACCCAAATCAAGGCAAGAAGCAAAAAAAAAAGCCTCAACATATCTAAATGAAACATTAAGTGGCTTCCAGAGACACAGCTCTCCTGCTGAACACTGGAATGACAGCTCAGCAGAGAAGCTGAGAAGTGCTTAGCAGCTCAAAATCCATGAAGAAAAACCAGATGAAAATGTAAGAGAAATACATGCATGAAGAGCTTACCTGAAGTAGAATTAAGGGCAGTTACTCCACAAGACTGAGCTACATATAAAATATCACATGGGCATCCAACTTCAATATGGAGTTCACAGAGTTAAAGCTAGATCCCACCACCAAGATTATCACTACCTCTTTTTGTTTGACAGAAAAGAAACAATGTCTTCAAGGGAGATGAACCGAGTTCTTCTTCATTTCTGGAATTTTCCTTCTAACTGAAGCAGCTTTAGGAATTTCTTGAGGACATGTTTTCCACTCTCCCCATAATTTTATAACCTCATGGAGCTAAGGAGCTAAAACTGGAATCCTATCTGAAGTTAGGGAGGTCAAATTCAAAGAGGTAAAAAATGTCAGGAACAGAGCAGGAGGCCAAGCTTGCAGGGTAGGTGCAGGCTGCCTAGAAATCCTAATTAAAAATACCCCCCTATCTGTGAAAATCATCTTTAATGTGAGGGTCACAGACACATCAGTGTTGAGGGAAGGAAGAAATAATCAGCCATGGAATTACTCACACTGGTAAAGAACCCAGGAGCAATTCCTGCAGAATTTTGGCCAAATTTCCATTTGAACAGCTCCTATCCCTGGGCGTAACAGCAATTGCTGATGAAGATTTAAATTGGGTTTAAATTGAAATTGTTTAGCAAGTTTCACCCTTGACTAGTTTTTGCCTTCACTCGAAGGCAAGGCTCACCAGCAGTTTTGCTCTATTTTTGTTTCAGCTTTAAGGTCACCACCACAGAATTAGAATTTAAGTCCTCAAACCTCTTCACAGAGTTGTAAGGGGCAAGTAATGGTAAGGACAAATAATCCCAATGTTGGAAAGGTGGATTAAATACGCAAATACAAGGTGGTGTGTGGGAACTACAGACCATGGCTGTGTCTTCCTCAAATTAGGAGCAGAATTCTCTACTGTTGTCCTAGAAATAACAGAGGAATCTTTTAAAAAGCAACAGTCAGAACATTGTTAAATGGTTTTGGGGCAGTCCTTGATTGGGGCTCAGGGAATTTAAATGCTACATTCTAAAAATTCAATGGGAAATGCTGATACTTATTTTAACTCTAAGTTTTAACTGCCACATCTTAAAAGGCTTTGAAGTACTTCCATTTTAGATCTACTGTAACCACCTACTCAACCAAATCTGTATTCCTGGCTCCATTAATCCCCTATTCCTGTGCTGCTGAAATTCAACATATGCCTTCAAGGTATGAGAGCCTGTGCTCTATATTTCACTAATTAACTGCAATGAAGGTGCTTTTAATCTCTGCAGAGTGGGTTTTTAATAGTTGTTCCCCCTCTTCTCAAGTGAACAGTAGAGGTTCAGTGCATCTCTTCTCTCTAACACAATTTACCCTTGCTCTGAGTGAGGTCCAGCAGTGCAGCAGCTCATTTTTGGTTGAGGCCGCTGCTTTCTGAACCTGGGGGTTGTTTATTTGGGCACAGGATGTTCCCTGACAGCCACAGTGTCACTGAGGATCTGGTGTCCACAGTGCCTGCAAGGAGAGCACCCAAACCTCGGGGGTCTCCTCACTGGAACGTGGGAACGAGCAGGGTGTTGGCAGCAAGACTCAAAATTTCAGACTAAGAGATGATGAAAGCAAGGCTGGGAAACAGAATAAGCAGCTCAATCATATGGAACCACCCCTCCTTTGGTACCCCCATCCCAAAACCACACCCGAGCCCATGAGGAGAGCAGCCCCTCCCACCCCACAGGTCATTCCCACCCCCTGTCTGAAGTTATGCTCACCCAACAGAACTGAGAGCCCCCGGGACCCTGGGTCACAAAAAAAACTATTCCACAACTCGCTGATGAGAGCAGGTCTGCTTTTGGTTCAAGTCTTTACCCTCAAAACCCACTTCTGGAAATGGAGTTGCTTTCTGTGCTGCCAGTCTTCAGTCTGAAAACCTTAAATTATCTGAGAATCAAAAAAGCAAAGTCACAGAGGCATTTGCTGTTGCCCTATTTCCCTTGCAGTGGCTGTTGTTTAAACCTCCTTTAGCTGGAAAAAAGGTTTAACTGTTACACTGCAAATATATTTGGGGAACACAGCAAAGCATGGAGCAGAACCACAGTGGTGACTCCAAAACATGCTGAGGGGGGGGAACAGCTTGGCTTTCTGTTTTTTTTTTTTTTTTTTAAGTACTGCCATATTCAGCACAGCAGCAGTGAAGAATTCAAAAAGGAAATCTCAAGTCGTTGGTGCTTGTTAAAATTAATTCTCAGTTCAAGGAATTTTCTTTTAAGCAGTTCTTTTAATCAGGATATGGATATGGCATACCTCATTAAGATGGGTTTGCAAGATTCTCCTTTTCTCTATAGGCAGAGGGATAAAAAAAAATATCAAATAAACCAGCACATCACATGTGACATACTAAGACTACATCCTACATTTTGAACTTTTTTTAAAAAAAGGATCCTGGTTGAAAAAAAATCTAGAATGAGTTCCCCAAGTTTTGTTTGTGGGTTTTCTTATTAAAAAAAAAAAATCAACTTTAAATACAGGTATTTTAAAATAATGCAGCTGGGACATTTTTAGTAGTGTGCCTAACCCTGATCACCTTTGCTCTCCAGGATTAAATGGTACTGGGCTCTCCTCTGTCCATTCTTTATAACAAACTACAGGGTTATTTTCTCTCGGTGCACAGAGCAAATCACATATCACAAAATCCTCAGTGAGAAGGGTGAGCTCTTTAATGAAAGGCATCCTCTCTCCCAGAGAAAGTATTCTGTAAGCCTTACCTGGCAGTTTGTCTGAGCTAAATACAACATTAAAGTCGAGGTGGCCGCTCTTCCCAAATCCACACTCAGGACAGTCTTTGCACTGAGCAGGATCCACAGTGCAGGGGAGGCAATGGACAATCTGAGATATTGATGTGTTCATTCAAGAGCTAAACATGGTAACACACTACAAAAGAGCATTTGGAATGTGTGCATTGGAACTGGGTAACAATTTACAAGGGAGCATTAGAGGCCCACTGTTAAAAAAAAAAAACCTCCTATAAACTTAAATCATTTAAAGTTCTCCAGCCAAGCAACTCTATAGATTCTTAATGCCAAATAATGAATTACACCTTTCAAGGATGAACCACAGTGGATTTTTTAAAGAGGCCATGCCACAGGGATACAGTTCTTTGTCTTTCCTAAGCAGATCATTGTACATCTGATCATATGTTGTTTTGAAGTCATAAACATTTGGCTTGTCCGGGGCTGGTCCTGGCAGTTTCACGTGAGTCCCCGTGCCAAAGGAGCGGACGCTGAATCCTCGTTTGCTGAAAGACACAAGGGAAAGGCAGAGAGCACAATTAGACTGGGTGGACTTGAAAAATTAAAGTGCTGAAGAACTAAGAAGGAATTTTAAAAACACCAGTTGAGCAGCCAAATTGCCGAAGTACCCAGCGTGTATTTTCCTTCCAATCTAAACTCACACACCATTCCAAGGGAAGCACCTCAATCTGACAGGAATTTTCTTTCAATTATGGTACACAGCTAGCTGGAAATGTCATTTGTGCTTTCAGACACCCTGGACCTGCACAAACACCTTCTGTATTCCTGACAACACAGGCAGAGATGGTTTTCTCTTGGCACAAATAAGTAACTGTACTGACTGATCAATGCCTGAGTGCCCTGCTGAGACTGCTGGCCTAACTGCATTATTCTCCTCACTTTGTGCCCAAAGTGCCTCTGGTGTAATTTAATTAGCCCAGGACAAACATTTGTGTGCCTGCCACTGAAAACCACACAGTGCAAGTACCTTTACACAAGATGTTCTGCTCTCTAAAACTCTTGGCTAAATCAGGGATTACTTCATTCCATTCTTATGAACAACTACTTGTTTAATAGTTATAATTAAAAAAAAATAAAGAGGCAGGAGCCTGCTTGTCTTTAGGAGTAATGCCAAAATGTTCTTGCTGATTAACTGAGAGACTCTAACCTCAATACCTCCTTCAGTAATACTAAAAAATACACCAACCTATTGAAAAATTGGACAAAAAAGAGATTTTCTGGTGGTCTGAAGGACAAAGTTACATGGTAAATTACTGCTGAAGGCTGAAACATTTGGGTCTGTAATGACAATATAACTTGAAACAGCAAGACCAGGACTTAATCTGTTTTTTTAAGGACTCACATTTCAGCTTGAATGGCTTTAGCAGAGAGTGAATGGAGTGAACAACGTTGAAACAAAAAGCAAATGAACACCCCAGGGCCCCCAGAAATAACCCCAGAGCTGCAGTGCTTTCCTCTGAGGGGGTGAGCAGAACTGGGACCCAGTGCCAGATCACTCCTTGCTCTGCCCACCCAAGGAAATTCAGCAAAAGAAACCAACTCAAATTGTGTTTGCCTTCCAGGGTGTCCTCAGGGGATCCCAAACGCTTCTGGGCAGAGCCCGTGATCACCTCCTGCCCCAAACCCAGCTCTGAAACCACCAACACTTATCTCCTCAGCTCCTCCTACTGGAACACAGCCCCTCCTCTCTCTCTTTCCTTGCTTCCCCACACTTTTTCCTCCAGCAACTATTTATAGGTGCCTATTTCTGTAAACAGACAAGATACGTGAGGATTTTTTTGCTTCCTTCTGCAGGACTGATGACTGGAAAGGGATACAAGTGGAAACAAGTGCAATTCTTTGTCCCTCCCAGCCCTCCATCACATGGAACTGGTGCAGTTATGAGTCACTGTTCATTTATTTTCCCTGCAATACTTGCAGATCCGAGTTTTGATTCTGCTGCTTCTACTGGACAGGAAGAAAGATATAATATGTACAGAAGAAATTGCAGTGCTAAAAAATTCATGTTTCAATTTGATCTTTTCTTCTGTGGTTTCCTCCTAACTTTTATTTTCTTTAACATTATTTTTGAAACAGGTCTGCTTGGATCACACACATTAAAACCTCCACCTCTTAACTGCTGTAGATGTCCCTGAAGTTTGCATGATTTCATATAAAGCCAATCTGAAATCTTTGACATCAAAAATTTGTACCTCCAAGGCCCATGACCAATCCAAAATTACTTCCTTTAATACCTGGAATTTGAGTTCCTCACATGGAATTTCATGCTTTGTACCTTGGTGAGCAGCAGTGTCAATTTTTACACTATTTATGCCCCAGGTACAATAAAATATTCTAAAAACATTTCAACACATTTCTTGCAACAACTGGAACACAAGAGAAGGAAAATGCCTGCAGAGAGCCATTAGTCAGGAGCTTTTATTAAATATTATTCAGCTTTTATTAAATAGCTGGACATATCCAGTGAAGGGAATCATCAGGTGTCTGTGGAAATGTGGCACATTTGTAAAAATGAACAATTCCTACAAGGAAATGGGTTTGGTTTTGGTCTGGTAAAACCGCCCAGAAGATGGGAAAAAATGAGCTTTGGCACAAGAAGTAAAGAATAAGACAGACTAACAAATTATCTTCTGAAAAAGTGGAGCTCAAACTTTAACAGACTGATGATGACCACGTGTCAGGAAGCTGTTTCTGTTAATACCATCAAGGCTGATGCAGGTGAACTACCAAAGTGCTGAGGACAAAGTGAGTCAGTGCCCAGATCCCATCCTCAGCACTCTGCTCACCTCTCAGTCCAGAGCTCATCACCAAGGGTCACCCAGGAGCCCTGAGCAGATCTCAGAGCTGACTGAAAACACTTCTGACACCAGAGACCAACCTGGACTGCACTGACACTGGGAACGCTCAGCTCCAGGCACTGGCAGGAGAAATAATAATTATCTGTGCAGCTTGAGATATCAACTTGTGCCCACACCTTTCTTTTATTTCACTGATATTTGGGGATCTCACACATTCTTATTAAATTGGTTTGTGGTTTATTGTATGTTCATAACAGCACAGCCTCTCTTCACAATGGTTGTAGGAAATATTAATAAACATTAAAGAAAATGCAATAAATCCTGCACTGAGAGTGGTGAGGGATTTCAGGGGACAAATCATTAATTTTACCACATCCCTTTCCACAAGAGGTAGCAGGAAAATAACCAGCAACCCTTGTAGGCTACTTCGAAAATATTTTATGCCACCCAATCAATATAAGAAAAAAATCACCCCCCAAAACAAGCCCACGCTGCTGAACAGCAGGAAAAAAACATTGTTAACTCACTTTGAATACAAAAACTTGTAATTTGCATTATCACTACTAAGCTGTAAAAAGAAAGCGTGCTTTAATAAAAAAAAATGTGAGACTATCTCCTTCTTGGGGGGTAATTAATTTAGGATTTCTTAAATGAGGCAACACAGCTGTCAATACCTCCCTGCATTTTGGTGCTGACAGATCCCAGGAGAGAAGCTGTGAGTAACAACTTGTGGAAACAGCACAGGTGCAACTTCAGTTCTCTTACACCTCAACGCTGAGCTACAAGTCTTAACATCAACTGAAAACTAAATTTTTGCTACAGGGGTTGCAATAATTGAATTTCCCTGATGTCATAAGATCTCATGTTCATACTCCTAACTTCCTAAAAGTTAGCCATTTAAAACAAGGAATATGTGGGAGAAGTGTGTATCAGCATTTGAGAAATTTTTATTGCCAGTAAGTGAGAAAACTTGAACTCAGTAACTTCCTCCCAAAGCCATCGGGGTACTACCAAGCAAACAGAAATGTGGAAGTTGCTGCATCAAAAAGTTTGGCTGAAAGAGATTTAACCTCTGCCTTCCTCCTCTGAGGGAGAACCATGGCCTGAGTCTGCATGCTCTATGACAAAATATAAAATAAAAAGATAAAAACACCTACAGGACGTGCCGGTTTTGGCTGGGGTAGAGTTAATTTTTGTCCCAGCAGCTGTGGGGTGGATTTGTGTTTTTGTTATTGCTGTGCAGGGCTTACACAGAGCCTGCTCTGCTGCTCACCTCGCCCCACCCCAGCAGAGCCTGCAGGAGCAAACAATGCAGGGTGAGTGAGACCTGACCGAGGGCGGGGTGACACACAGCCAGCCTGGCAGTTTAAGGAGGGCCCGTGTTGTTCTGCACTGCTCCTCCTGCTCCCCTCTGCTTCCTCGGCCCTGTGGTGATGGCTCTTATCCTACCAACAAACTTCAGACACACCTTCAGCCTGACTGCTGTTAAAAAATTAGAACAAAGCGTTTAAAACTTGGTTAATTACAGAATACTTAAGCACGCGCTGAGTGCTGGACCCCAGACTTTTGTTTTCCAGCAGCACACGGAGTTTGTGTCTTTTAAAGTCTTGTCATCCACTACCAAAATACCTTAAAGTTTCGTAATTCCTCAGCTTCTTCCTCTTTTAATCATGTGTTCTTTCCAGCTGCATTGCAACACACTGGCCTGAGCTGGTGAGGCAGGCTGGCTGGGAGCCAACACAGACATTTTCCTGAAGTTTACTGGCACATGAGCTGTTATTTCTTTAAAAAAAGCTCTGTTTTGCCATTTATGCTGCTGCTGCTACAACTACAAAAGATGTTAATGAAATGAAATGTTTCCTAAATGTGGTTTTGTTACTTTTAAATTAGAATCTTAAGGGAGAGCAGACTTTAAAAACAAAAAACCACCCCTGCCACATTTGGCAAACATCAGTCACACCGGAAGTGATTTATTTCTGCAGAAACACGGGGGAAAGAAAAGGCCAGGCACCAGAAGTAAATTTAACTTTATCCTTAACACTCAGCTTTAAATTAAAACTCAGTCCCAGCGTTATTAGAGGAAGAACAATGTCATGTTTTCACAGAACTGCCAGAGGTAACATCCGATGCCAAGAGTGAGCGTGAAGTGCATGAAATGCTGTCACAGTAAGATGGCTGCCAGACCCAACGCTTCTATTATTTATTCCTTTCCAAGCTTTTATTTTTATTTACATGTAGCACACACCTTAGCACACTTGTTTTGCTTACTATGCCATCAACGTGTATGTCTAATGTGAATGTTTATTTGTGTAACTTAAATAAAATAAACTCGACCATCTTTATGTTCCTGCAGTGCAAAAGAAGATTTAAGGACACGATTTCAGGCAGATCAGGTCTCTCCTGTCCCTCAGTCTATCCCAAGTCTCCCAGCCAAGCTGAGAGCACTCAGAGTGCTAAACAGATTAACACTTATAATCTCAAAGACATTTAGCATTGTGAACTGAATGTTCTCGTTCTCCTGTGAGAGGAAAGGGCTCTCTTTCAGGGCACAGTCTTCACAGAATATTAAAGGGTCGGAAGGGACCTTAAAACCCAACCCATGGGCATCTTCCACCATCCCAGGCTGCTCCAAGCCCCATCTAACCTGACCTGGGACACTTCCAGCGATGGGACAGCCACAGTCTCCCTGTGCCAGCCTCTCACCACCTTTTTTACCACACTAAAAAAATTTCTTCCTAACATCTAACCTAAATTTCCTCTCTTTCCCTCTGTACCCACTTCGCCTTGTCCCATCACTCCAGCTCCTGACGAAGAGCTTCCCTGTGGGCCCGTTTCAGATGCACTCGGGATTAAAAA
>WEZZ01016772.1:95978-112433 GCA_013400585.1 Chloropsis cyanopogon | reverse complement strand
CGGGCTGCGGAGCACCCGCCCGCTGCGGCCGCTGGTGGCCGCCCGGACGCGGCTCTCGGGGCTCTCTCCGCGTGGGGAAGGGAGAGCGGAGAGCCCGCGGGGGCGGTGCTGGGCGTGCGGGGACCCCGCAAGGACCGGCACGGGGGATGCTCAGACCCCACAAGGATCAGTACAGGGATGCCCAGACCCCACAAGGGTTGGCACAGGGATGCTCAGATCCCGCAAGGGTTGGCACAGGGGGATGCTCAGACCCCAGAGGGGTCGGTACAGAGATGCCCAGACCCCACAAGGGTCGGTACAGAGATGTTCAGACCCTACAAGGGTCGGTACAGGAGGATGCCCAGACGCCACAAGGGCTGGCACAGGAGCTGTGCAGCCCCCACCGTGCCTCCCCCGGGCTCTGCTGTGCCCACCCGGGTCGCGTCCCCCAGGGCTTGGGGGCTGCTCAGTCCTGTCTTGGTCGAATTCCACATTTCATCCCACACCAAACAATGTTTGTTTTGTTTTTTTTAATTTGTCCGTGGTTTTGATCTGCTTTTACATAAGATCCTGGTTTAGTTTTTATAGCAGAACATAAGCATTTGTCTATATTTAACCTGTAAAATACAGCAATTCTCACGTTACAGGGTTAAATCCCCCAAAAACGAGCCTGGGGATGGCCGGGAGGTGCCTCTGTCCCGGGGGCTGACACCAGCAGGGCTGGGGAAGGTGACAGAGCTCCCCTTCAGCCGATGCAAACCTTGTTCAGAGAATCGGAGCTCACGCGGGTTTTATTTTCTTTTTAACCCGTTGATAACCGCACACCCCGGCTGCTTCAACCTCTCAGCTTTGAGAATTTAAACAAACTCGGCAAGGATGTGATAAAGACACGAGACCCTCCCAGGAGGGCAGCTGGGGGCAGGGAGAACTCAGGGTCTCAGAAGGAACGAGGACATTGCCCTTCCTGCCTTCCCCAAATTCCATTTACTCTGTCCAGCCCTGGAGCCGGAGCCAGGAGCTGATTTTGCAGCACAGGAGGTCCCAGCAGTGCTCCATCACACCGTAATTAATGTTCTCTGAACGACCTTCAGGGAGGTACACCAGAGTACTGACTTGGCTAAATGTGGAAAGAAAAGAGCTCTAGGGAAACAACAATAAAAGCTGTTAAATTCAAGCTGTTAAATTGGTAAAAGTTGCTTTAAGTCCTTTCTTTTCTGAACAGCAGGAAAAAAAAGCAACATTCTTTTGTTTGTTTTGATCAGGTTTTACACAGAGTTGTGTCCCAGATTTTACAGCACAACAGAAGCATTTGTCTATATTTAACTCATAAAATAGAATAATTAACATATTTTGTTAAAACTCTCAGAAATGTGCCTGAACACATTGCTGTAGTTCTTCACTGTGTTACCTATTTAGAAACACACTGCAGTTTGCTGTGTATGTTTTCTTTAAAAACAAAATTTGAATGATGTAAGTTGAAAATACAACAACAACAAAAAAAAAATATCCTGAAGCCTATTTTTATTTCATAGCCTGAACAAAACCAAACCCAAATCAGACCTGGAAGGTGGTGCTTGCATATACACAAAGTGTAATTTGCAGCAGAGTGGAATTTGTTGAAATAATTTTGCTTTCTGATGCATTGAACATGACTGGTCTGACATCAGGACACCTTTTCCTGTTGGAAAGACTGGATTTTTCAAGTGTATGGTTCCTAAGGGAATCTTTCATTTAATATCAAGTATTTCAAGTTATTTCCACATCTAGTTTTCACCAGATTTAATGGGGGTGTCTTCTAGCCTATGGAAAGTTGCCAAAAATCTCTTTTGATACTAAGAGGGACCAATGGGAATCAATAAAAAAATAAGATCAGCATAGAAAAGGCTGCTGAAGGTGCAGTTATGGCTTGGAAAACACTCAGATATTGGAGCAGGAAGAGGTGCTGCGCTGCTGAAGGCACTTCTTGGCAAATTTACCTGTGGAATTGCAGCCAGGATGCAAAAACTGGGGATCTGACAGCCCTTCCTGAGAAACGTGAGCGTGTTCAGCAAGTGGCTGGAGCCAATCCAAGCAAGTTTTTCCTCCCTCAAACTTTGTGTCCTTCTCCTGAGAGCGGTGAAGGGCGGATTGTTCTCCAGAGCTGTCATTGCTGCCGTGTCCAGGAAAGAAATCTGGCACCAACCTCAGTTTGCTTGTGATTTACAACTCACTCTGAGTTCTGGTGGGAGATCCAAGGGTCTGGAGTTTGGTGCAGGCAGGGAAAATTGTTGGCACAGCACTGAAGGCCCTGAACCCACCAAAAAATGTGTAACAGCACAGGTTAACTCCACCCTCTGCACTTTTTTTGGCCTTGCACTGTGTCTGAGCAAAAACCCCAATTATTTCTGCCAGAGCCAAGCAGACCCACAAGGCTTGGCTTGGTCAGCCTGGCTGTGCTGGCTCTCTGTGAATCCTTTGTCTCATTTTTTCCTCTCTTGGCTCTCATCTGTTCCCTGAGACCTTGCAGTAAAACCCAGCCTGGGCTTTTCATGGCATGGCTTCAGCATCCTGCTGCTCTGTGATCTGCTCTGAGCTGTGGAGCCCCAGCAGCACCCCAGATTGCTCTCCAGCCCTCCAGGCAGAGCCAGCACCGCGGGGGTTTGGCTTTCCTGCTTCTCCTCCACTGGGTTCATTGTCTCTTCTTAAGGAAACAGTGAACCAGAACTCGCCGTGGGCCAGGCAGTGAAGCACCGACAACCCACAGCTCACAATTTATGCAGCACTCTGCTAATTTTAGTCTCAGATAGGGCCAGGGCAGACAATCCCCAGGGCAGAGATGTTTGCTCTCAGCTGAGGGCAGCACATGACATATGGTTCCTAAAGCATCCTCCAAGCTGGGAGCTCTGCATTCAGTTCAGTTGCTACAGCTCCCTCCCAGTCATAACTTTGAGGATTACTCACCCTAGACATGCAAACACGCAGAATCTGCCTCCTAATTTAGATTATCCTGCAGCCTGAATCCCTGAGCAGCCTCACCCCCACTGGGCTTCTATTTCCAGAGCTTGATTCGCTTCCAGTCAGGGCTGAACCTGCAGTGCCAGTCAGGGAGAGCTGGGAGTGAGTGGAGCAGGCAGAGCTGAGCTGGCACAGCTGGGGCAGTTTGGGCATGGAGCTGGGCACAGGGGGGTCAGGGGTGCTGCTCTGACCTGGGAATGAGGGGCAGCTGTGATCAGGATGGTCTGAAACAGAATTGCAGCCTCAGCTGGAGCAGTTTGGGCACAGAGCTGAGGGCCAGGGGGGCTGCTCTGAAATGGGAATGGGAGGCAGCTGTGATCAGGATGGTCTGAAACAGAATTGCAGCCTCAGCTGGAGCAGTTTGGGCACAGAGCTGGGCTCTGGGGGGTCAGGGAATGGGAGGCAGGTTTGATCAGGATACTCTGCAGCAGAACTGCAGCCTCAGCTGGGGCAGTTTGGGCTCAGAGCTGGGCACTGGGGCTGTGGGCTGAAGGTCAGGGGTGCTGCTCTGAAATGGGAATGGGAGGCAGCTGTGATCAGGATGCTCTAAAACAGAATTACAGCCTCAGCTGGGGCAGTTTGGGCACTGGGGCTGTGGGCTGAAGGTCAGGGGTGCTGCTCTGACCTGGGAATGAGGGGCAGCTGTGATCAGGATGCTCTAAAACAGAATTACAGCCTCAGCTGGGGCAGTTTGGGCACAGAGCTGAGGGTCAGGGGTGCTGCACTGCNCACCCCCACTGGGCTTCTATTTCCAGAGCTTGATTCGCTTCCAGTCAGGGCTGAACCTGCAGTGCCAGTCAGGGAGAGCTGGGAGTGAGTGGAGCAGGCAGAGCTGAGCTGGCACAGCTGGGGCAGTTTGGGCATGGAGCTGGGCACAGGGGGGTCAGGGGTGCTGCTCTGACCTGGGAATGAGGGGCAGCTGTGATCAGGATGCTCTAAAACAGAATTGCAGCCTCAGCTGGGGCAGTTTGGGCACTGGGGCTGTGGGCTGAAGGTCAGGGGTGCTGCTCTGACCTGGGAATGAGGGGCAGGTTTGATCAGGATGGTCTGAAACAGAATTACAGCCTCAGCTGGGGCAGTTTGGGCACAGAGCTGGGCACTGGGGCTCTGGGAGGTCAGGGAATCAGAGGCAGGTTTGATCAGGATGCTCTGCAGCAGAACTGCAGCCTCAGCTGGTCTGCTGGGAGCGTTCTATTCATAGAGCAGCAGCCTTGCATCACAGCAGGGCTGGCAAGATGGACCAGCACAGCTTTAACCATCTCAGGGCATTCTGGAGATCTTAAACCCCCACTTGAGTTTTGTAGTGAGCTCCTCACTGGGCTCCATGAGCAGCTCTGGTGCATGGCTAAAGGATAATTTCCTAAAATTGTCCCTTTCCTTGTTCTGCTCCCCTCTGTGCCAGAGCTGGGCTTGCCCAGCTGATTGTACTGGTAAGAAACACAAGCAGAATCAAAACAGAGAACCAAAAACTCCTATGAAATGTAAATTTCAAGCTCCATTACAACCAGTGGAAGAAAAAAAAATAATCAATGCTGTCAGAATGAAAAAAGCTGAGCTTGTTGGGAAATAAATATTGTTTTCCCTAGTGTCTAAAAGCGCTTGCAAAATATGCCACAAACAAGGGATTAAAAAGAGCTCAACTAATTCAAATGGAGAACAAAGCTGCTCTGATTTTTTACCAGGTGGTGACATTCAGCCCCAAGCTGTGTTTGATGACTGAGATCCCAGAGTCTGGGATTCCCAGTGTGGTGATGAGGCAGCAGGAGGCAGCTCTGCCCTGTTCTTATCCCTTAAACCAGGTTCTGGGCTTTGAGATTTCATGGTTAAGCCCATTCTCCTTCCATTGAAATTCCAGGGGTTCCAGCTGACTGCTCCTTCTTTGTCCCTGAGGTCAGCTCAGATGTGTTTGGAGGCCAAGTCCCACAGGATTGGATCTACTGCATCAACAACACCCAGCTTGCTGATTAAACCTGTCTGGAAGAAGCAAAATTCACCTCAGCTCCCTGTCAAGTGTTGGGAGACTGGAAATGACCCAAACAGGTTGGAACTGCATTAGTTGGGCTGCAAATATTCCTTTTTTTTCCCCTTTTCTTGGTGTGGCTGTCCCTGTCCCCATGGGGAGGAGCCTCTCTCAGCTCAGGGAAGGTGCACAGCATTCCATGGGGACGCTCCCAGCCCAGCAGGAATGTCACAGCTCCGAGGCAGGCAGGGCAAGAACTCTGCAAGGATCTGCTCCACACACTCTGCTGGCCACGGTTGGTGCTCCTGCACAAAGCTCCGGACAAAGAACAGGAAATTTCCTCTGATTCCCTCCCCACCCTGCTCGGAGGGTGTGTCAAAGAAACACGACTGAGCAAAACCATTTATGAAGGCAGATTCCTTTGTATTAGGGATCAGTCGAGTGAGGGAGCAGCTCAGGCACCCCTCTGCTGCCCAGGGGGGTAAAAAACACCCCCAAAACCAAGCAAAAAAACCCCTCTCCAGCTTCCCAAGGGGATGTGAAAAACAAGAGGGCGAAGAACACCGTAAATCAGAAAGTGCTTCCAGGAAAAGCAGCAGGATAAGATCATCCCCAGTCTGAGATCTCTGAGGGGCAGCAGTGGCCCCACACCGAGGTGGAATTTTCATCTGCAAACCCCCTGCAAGGGCCTGCAGAGAGTTCCCTGCTCCTGCCTTTGCTCCGGGCAGTGTTGAATTCAGGAGCCAGCTGCCAGGAGGAGTTGCCATCCCCTGATTCCTGCAGGATCCCGTTTTTTCCAGCAGCTCTCAGAAGTAGTCATCCTTCTTGCCACCAGGGTCCTTCTGCTCTTGGACAAGCTCCAGGTCATCGTTGTCATCCACCTCCCCTCCACGATCCTCCTGGGGGCACAGGGAACAGCCAGCAAGGAAAAATCAGCCAAAAGGAAATCCTGGAAAAGGATACCCTAAAGCTGTCCCTGAGCAGAACTGTTCCACCAAACCAGCCCAGCTTTGGAAACCTGGGAAAACAGGGAAGGGCCCACCCTGGCAGGACCCAGAGGTGTTGCCAGGACCAGCCAGGGGGCTTTAAACACATTTAACACCCTGGTAGTGCAACTTTGGCACCTCAGCCTCGCCCCTGCTGCAGGAGGAGCAGAGTGAGGGGCAGAGGTAAGGAGCAGATGTGAAGAGCTGACATTTTACACCCACCACGTTTCAAACTGTGTCACAAACCCCTGCCAGCACAGCCTCCAAGGATGATTTTAGCTCCAACCATCCACTGCAGACACCTACAGGAAGCCTGGATTCACTCAGGGGAAGGAGATCTGACACCAGCTCTGCTCTGCCCACCCCGATTTCCCCACTCCCTTCATTCCCAAACCCTCAGCTCCTCTGCAACCCTGGAGGAACTGCAGAAAAACCCTCAGGAGCCACCCACAGAGGGCAGGGAGAGAATGAATGAGAGGATTCATGTCTGTCTCTCTGAGCCAGAAGGCACCAGAAGGGTGATCCTCTCTAGCTCATGCTTGAAAAACATTGATCTGGCCTTGCTGCACTGGCACAGCCTGTGATGGCACACTCCTGTGATTGATAATTCATCCTGTGATTGATAATTCCTATAATTCCTCATCTGATTCCTCCCATGATTCCCCCCTCCTGTGATTCCTCCTATAATTCTTATAATTCCTCCTATAATTCTTAAAATTCTAATAATTCCTCCTAAAATTCTTATAATAATTCTTATAATCTCATATAATGTTATTCCTTCTATGATTCCTCCTGTGATTGATAATTCATCCTGTGATTGATAATTCCTATAATTCCTCCTATAATTCCTCCTCTGATTTCTCCTATAATTCCTCCTATAATTCTTCATGGGATTCCTCCTGTGATTTCTTCTATAATTCTTCATGTGATTCCTCCTCTGATTCCTCCTCTCCTGTGATTCCTCCTATAATTCTTTCTATGATTCCTCCTGTAATTCCTCCCATGATTCCCCCTATAATTCCTCCTGTGATTCCCCCTATAATTCTTTCTATGATTCCTCCTGTAATTCCTCCTCTGATTTCTTCTATAATTCTTCATGTAATTCCTCCTGTGATTTCTCCTATAATTCCTCCTGTGATTTCTCCTATAATTCCTCCTGTGATTCCTCCCAGTTGCTCTTTGGGAAGCACCCCACAGCTCAGGTGGGTGCAGACAGAAAGGAGGACGGGACAAAGAGCACAAAGGGTGCTCTGAACACCTGGAAAAGGCAGCAGTGGGCTCCAGGTTTGTTCTGGAGACCTCACTGAGCAGGCAGAGGCACACCTGGAGTCCCTGCTCACACCCCAAAATCTGAGTCCTGGCTGCCAGCACCCCCAGGTGACCCCACAGCAGAGAGGGAAAGAGGAAGAACCTTGGTGTCGTACAATTTCTTGCTCCTGATCTTCTTGGTAGTCCTCCAGTGGCTCTTCCCTGGGCTTGGCAGGTCTGGCAGCATCCTGAAAAACACATCCAGGCAGGGCTGAGCGAGCCCAGCCTGCTCCCAGCCTCCCTGCCAGGGACACAGCAGAGCCCCAGGGCTGGCTCAGCACTCGGGGACTATCAGACAACACAAATTCCATTGATTTTTTTTCCATCCAGCCTCTTTTCCCACCTGCTGGCAGCTCCTCTGGAGGGCCCCAGGGCTGTTGCCTCAAGGCCCAGGACTCTGGAAAACTTGGAGTTATTTAGGGTGGAGCTTTAGGGAGCACAGCCCAGGCAGATCTGGAAGCCAGATATTTATGTCACTAATTCTTTCCACATTTTCACTGAAATGAAATCACTGAAATCCCTTCCTTGAGATTTTCACTAATGCTGGCTCTGCTGGTGCCAGCATCTCTCTCTTATTTGATTTCATTGGTCTGGATTTCTTTTTTTTCCTTTCTTAATCCCATTATTAATCATGATTTTAGAGCCTGACAGATAAAACACTCCTTTTTTAAAACAAGCAATGTTCAGCTGCTTGTCAAAACAAAGGAACATTTCCCTGATGCAGAGTCTGGCTTCAGGCAGCAAGAAACACTTTGTGAAACAAAAAATTCATTTAAAATTTCATTAATTTAAAGGGTTTTTTTGTTAATATACTAATGAGCGTGGTGGGTTTTGGTGTTGGTTATTTATTAATTTTTTTTTGTTGTTGTTGTGAGATAGGATTAGGAGAAAGGTAAAGGTTTAAAACTTTAAAAGGGTATAAAGAAAATTTTATTAACAGTGACTAATAGAAAAAAGTAGGAATCACTATTAGTAAATTTAGTAATTAGTAAAAGTTATTAGCAATTAGTAAAATTTTATTAGTAGTATTTATTATTAGTAAAAGCATTAGTAATTACTAATTAGTAAATTAGTAATTAGTAATTTAGTAATTAGTAAAAGTTTTCCTACTTTTCCTAAAAGTAGGAAACACAAATTATTTAGAATATTTTTTTCACTTTATAACTTTTTTTCCTTATTCATAATGCAAAGAAATAAAACTTAAAATTTTTAATTACTTTATTATTTTTAAAATAGGTGTTTTTAAAAGTTTATTTAGGGAGAGGAGGGTTTTTAAAAAAAAACAAAACTTTTTAATAAGACTGGAGACTTTTTTTAAATGGAGACTTTTTAATAAGAGGAAAAAAAAGAGGATTTTTTGTGGTTTTTAATTTTTTAACATTGCAGCCAGTGGAAGAAAAAATAATTTGGTTTTGACCAACCTGCCAAAGAGCCTGGCACATCCTCTCAGTGGAATCATGGATCCATCCAGGAATTTGATGTTCCCCTCTCTGCCACCCATCCCCAGCTGGGATCCCTCCCTGTCACCTTCGGTGGCTTCTCCTTGGACTCTTCTTTAGTGCTGGGCTCCTTCAGCTTCTCCTCAAAGCCAGGTCTCTCCAGCTCAGCCTCCTCAAACTCATCCTCCCCTTGGTTATTGGGGTCCTGGGCAGGATCTGCGGCATCATCTGGCACCTGGACAAGAAAACCTCCTATAAATAACAAATAATTACAGGATGTTCCCTCAGGAGGCACAAACCTGGAGCTCTTGGTTGCACCTCTCCCAGCCTGTCAGTGGTTGTTAAAAACCCCAAAACTGTTTTTGGTATCCCTCCAGACCCAAGGAATTGCAGTTTACAGAAACTTCTGGGTAATTATTGCTTTATTGGACTCCTGTTCTGAGCCAGAGTTGCATCCAGATGGAACAGGGCAGGATGGAAAGATGAAAACTTCTCCCAGCCAGGCTGGGCAGGGGAAGGTGTCTGTCCTGGATAAATGTGTATTTAATTCCCATCTGTTACAGCTGGGGCAGTTATCTTCTGTTAATTGGGCACTTCTCTTTATCTCTTCCACAACCCATCCTCCCTCCAGGAGATATCTTCTGTTAATGGGCCATTAATTATTAATTATTTTCTGTTAATGAGCCATTGCTGATAATGACATCATCCCAGTGGGAGATGCCCCGCCCAGGGGGAGGAGCCAAGCATTCCCACCTGGATAGAATCCGACACCTGGTCATTTAATTAACACCCCTCATCTGACTGGCTAATTAAGAAAACACCCTTTGGTAAACGGCTGATGAGAAAACAACACTTCAAAACAACCAGCTGCAAGATTGATTTAATTCCTTCTCTCAGCCTTCTCCAAACTGCCCAGAACAATTCCTGGGAAAGTTTATCTGTTTTTTTCTCTCTGTCACATCCACACCTTCCAACCTGTGAAAAATGCATATTTTATGATTGGCTTTTTGCAAATATTAAGATGAATACTATATGTGTTATGTTGGAAAGTTATGCTGTATTAATCTCTTTTAAGTAGTGCTGTATTATTCTCTTTTAAGTAGTGTGGCAAATATAGCTTTTTCTATGTGATATAAGATTTTTTTTGTAGCTAACTCAAGGAGTGGAAAAGACAATCAAAAAATTCTTCACACTATCTCATCTGGATAGAGATAACAATAACAGACACTAAGATCCCAAGGGAAGAATTATTTCTTCATTGTGGGGAAAGCTCAGACTTGGAGGAACCAAGAAAACTGATTTACAAGATGGGGAGAAGAGCTGAAATGAAGCAGAAACACCCAAATTTGATATGCAACAAGCTATTGTTTTTAAGAGTTAATCTTTTGTTAGCAAGGTGTGCCTGGCGATGGAATTGCTTTTCATTGTCTCTTATTTATTGTCTCCTAATTCTTTATCACTGTTTTCATTCCTATTAAACTTCTGTGATTTTAAAACAAGTGAGTGGTGTTTTTCACACAATCCTTGGAGGGTTTGGTGCTGCTGAGGTCACTCACCAGGGGCTCCTGCACCACGGGCTCTCTCTGGGAGTGCACGTTCTGCTCGCTGTGGATCACTGTTGCATCTGCCAGGACAGGGATGGGGACAAGACAAGGACAGGGACAAGACAGGGACAGTCAGTGGGGTCTCCTTGCAGCCACTGCCACCACTCTGGTGGTTTATCTCAATTATCTCACGGCCAACGCTCTCTGAATAATAACAATAACAATAATAATAATAACAACAATAATAATAATTATTATTATTATTATTGGTGGCTCCAAGATAACAAAATTCCACAAAGAAAACGTTTCCCTACCCATTTCCAGCTCCTCCTTGTCGTCCCTCTCCTGCTCTGCCCCTCTCCTGGGGCTGGGGGGCTGGGGGCTGCCTCCCTGCACCCTGGGGGCAAGCTGAATGTTCTTGGGGTAGCCACGGGCTTGTTCCTGGTCCAGCTGGGTGTTCACCTTGCCAACGAGGTCATTCCAGCTGCAACCAAACAGAGCCCCCCTCCCTCAGTAAATATTCCATAAAACTGTTTCATATGGCAAGCAGAGAGAAAAAAAATACTCATACATGCAGGAGTTTGGCCTAATTTAATTTTTTTTTTTTTGGTCAAAACTAGCAGGTTGTATTAATTACTGTGATATCTGCTTGAAAAAGTTTATTTAATATGCTACAGAGTAGCATTAAAAAATAAGTTTATTATTATAATATTTATGCCACATAGTTTGAAGTAATTTCTACTTTGTAAATACAATTTATTGTAGAGCTCCCTTAATATTATTCATATGACAATGACATCCACGTAGCTAGCATCTCCAATTCTAAATAGGTTCTTACTCATGCCTCACACATACCCAAACACAGACAAGAACAGGGATGTTGTTTTGGGGATTTTCACCCCAAACACTGAGAGCAGAAGAGTTTTGTGTGAGTTTTTTGTGTCACCAACCTTTGGCTGTGGCCCTGGCTGCTCCCTGCTGCCACGGGAGGTTTTTCTGCAGGGGAGGGCTGGCCTGGGGCAGGCAGGGACAGCCCAGGGGTTTGGCTTTCCTCGTGGCTCCTCACCTGGATGTGCATCCTCACATCCTGCAGAGGAAATCCCATCTCAGATACCCCAAATCTGGGCAGATTTATAGGGCAGAAAATCCTTTATCACAGAACAAACAGCCTGAATGCTCCAGGAGAAATCTGCAGTCCTGCCCACCCTGCAGGAGAAGACTCCTCCTTTCATGGAGCTGTTATAAATAATAAATACAGTTATTGGCTTTCCCATTTATGTATTAACTTTTGTTTTGCAAGTTGTAATTGGTCACAAGAATCCTGATGTAGTACAATTTGTAATTATTGCTTTAGATACAGTATAATCTGTCAGTTTATGTATGCACCATTATTTATGAATATGCAGCAGAAATGGTAAATAAAGGGTGTTTCCAAAACTGCAGTGTGCTCTTGGCTGAGTTTAATCTTTGCCTTCTTGTCCTTTATTAAACTTTTTAAACTTTCCCAGCTGAGCGAAGGCGTTTTTCACACAGAGAAGAACCCACTGCCCTGAGCCTGGCCTCGAAAAGCCAGGTTTAACCACCCCATCAGCATGTTAAACCTGAGCCCACAAACCCAGCACCACCAGCACCCCAATCTGAGCTCCCACAAGCCCAGCCTAACTAAAACCAGAGCGGGACCTTACCGGGCTGGGCAGGCTGTTCATGGTGCGGGTGAAGCGGGCCAGGTGGCCGCGTGCTGGCCAGGGTGGCACGGGCCCTGGCAGCCAGCTGGCCCCCTGGGCTGGGGCCCCCTGGGCTGGGGCTGGCTGCCTGGAGGGCACCTGTGGCTGTGGCCCGTGGCCAGCGTGGCTGGAGGATCCCTGGGCTGGCACGGGCAGAGCGCCGGGCAGCGCCGAGGGGGGCACGGGGGCGTTCTCCTGGAAAGCCTGGGAGGGAGAGAGGGAGAGAGGATTCCAGGGAGGATTCCAGGATGGATTCCAGGAAGGAAGGATTCCAGGAAAGAAGGATTCCAGGAAAGAAGGATTCCAGGAAAGAAGGATTCCAGGAAAGAAGGATTCCAGGAAAGAAGGATTCCAGGAAAGAAGGATTCCAGGAAAGAAGGATTCCAGGAAAGAAGGATTCCAGGAAAGAAGGATTCCAGGAAAGAAGGATTCCAGGAAAGAAGGATTCCAGGAAAGAAGGATTCCAGGAAAGAAGGATTCCAGGAAAGAAGGATTCCAGGAAAGAAGGATTCCAGGAAAGAAGGATTCCAGGAAAGAAGGATTCCAGGAAAGAAGGATTCCAGGAAAGAAGGATTCCAGGAAAGAAGGATTCCAGGAAAGAAGGATTCCAGGAAAGAAGGATTCCAGGAAAGAAGGATTCCAGGAAAGAAGGATTCCAGGAAAGAAGGATTCCAGGAAAGAAGGATTCCAGGAAAGAAGGATTCCAGGAAAGAAGGATTCCAGGAAAGAAGGATTCCAGGAAAGAAGGATTCCAGGAAAGAAGGATTCCAGGAAAGAAGGATTCCAGGAAAGAAGGATTCCAGGAAAGAAGGATTCCAGGAAAGAAGGATTCCAGGAAAGAAGGATTCCAGGAAAGAAGGATTCCAGGAAAGAAGGATTCCAGGAAAGAAGGATTCCAGGAAAGAAGGATTCCAGGAAAGAAGGATTCCAGGAAAGAAGGATTCCAGGAAAGAAGGATTCCAGGAAGGAAGAATTNAGGATTCCAGGAAGGAAGGGTTCCAGGAAGGAAGGAAGGATTCAATGAAGGAAGGAAGGAAGGAAGGAAGGATTCAAGGAAGGAAGAATTGATTGAAGGAAGCATTCCAGGAAGGAAGGAAGGAAGGATCCCAGGAAGGAAGGAAGGAAGGATTCCAGGAAGGAAGGACAAGAGCAAACTCTGAGTTTTGTTGTTTTAAAGCAGCAGGAGCCTTGCAGAATGATCACCCCAGGGTTTTCCTGGGAATTCCACACCTTCTGCCTCCCTGGGTGCAGCTGGATGCTGGCTGGCACCAGGGGTTGCTGCACCTTCCCAGCTCCTCCTCCTCCTCCTCCTCTCAAGCCTGGCATCTTCTGGAGAGCTTCCTTGAGCTGCCTGAACTCTTCCATCTGGGCCTGAGGGGAGGAGAAGCACACAGAGACACCTCACAAAGGGTTAAACCTCTCCCTGCTGGCAGCAGCCACTCCTGATTTGCTGGGCAGAGGGACATTTTAAAGGAAATATGTGTTTTATACATAGGAAAGTTGGAGAAAATTCACAACCATCAACGGCTGTGGGAACTTTGAGTGAATTAGAGATGGAACCTCTGAGTTTTTTAGGTGATGGGATTTATTTTTTTAATCTTCTGCATAGGCAGGAAGGGTGAGTTGGGCTCATATCTTCAGCACATGGCTCAGAGGGTCACAAGACCCTTAGTTACAAGACTTTTTAAGGATTTATTGACCAATAAAACACTGCCAACAAGGATATTTATGTTTTTTGGCCCAATCCTTAAATATTTCATCTTATGAACCCATGCTACAGTGCAAGTTTCTTAGCCAGTCATGTTATGTCACACAAACCCACAGTGCTGCATTCTAAACTCCTTGTTCATACTTTTATTTTCATATCTTAAACTCTAAACCTTCCTCTTCTTAGCTTAACATGTCTCTGCTTTAAACTACAAATCCACATTCTCACTTCTAGCACCTCAGTTTGGAAGTTCCCAAGGTCTCAGATCAAATCCTGGGTTTAATTCTAAGCTTTGGCTTGCAGGCCCAGCTGCTGAAAATTTTAAATTTTCTGTACTAATAAACTCAAACCCTCAAGAAAACACTGCATTTAACTAAAGCTGTAAAAAAAAGCTTCCAAAAACTTCTTTCTTTTATCTCCAACCCTGAAAATTAGAGCTTGAAAAAGCCACTCAGGAAAAGCTCCTCATTTCCACCCTGGTTATTTATAGGAAATTGAGGGGGGAGACCTTTTCATTTGCTTGCCTGGAAATGAACCAAATTTTAAGGACTGGGCAGAGGAGGAAAACTTCCAAGCAGCAAGAAAAATTTAGCAGGAAATTAATCCCTGAGCAGGCTCTGTTGATATCAGTTCCTCCCCTTGAAATGTGACCTTAAAATTAACATTAAAAATAAAACAAACACCAACAAAACCCCTCAGCAAAGGAAACATAAAAGGAAGGAGGAAAAGGCAGCCAGGAAGAGTTCCTGGGATATGAATTTCTTGGAAGATTCCAATCAGGACAAACCAGATGGATGCAGAACTTGTACCCATCAATCCAGCATCACCTGGAAATATTTGGAATATTTGGAACATGCCCGGGTTGGGAATTCAGGGAGTTTGTGGAGCAAATCTGTATTTTCCAGCTGCTGGGACAGATTCCAGGCTGGAGAATTTTACAGACTGGATTTACAGTACAAAGACCATTTTAGGCAGCTCAGCAGCCTGGAATAGAGCTGGGAACTGGGTTTATTATTTAGAGAATATTTGGGTTACCTGGGCACTGAGGAGCTGGGAGTGAACCTCCTGGTGGGCTTTCCTGAGGAGCTTGCTCTCTTCTCTGAGTTTAAACACTGTGTCTGCAGGAGAAGAAGAAATTTATTTTAAAGAGATTTTTTTTTGGTTAAACTTTAAACTTAAAATTTGTTTAAAAGAGATTTTTTTTTTGTTAAAACTTTAAACTTAGATTTTGTTTAAAAGGCATTTTTTTTCATTAAACTTTAAACTTAGAATTTGTTTAAAAGGGATTTTTTTTTCATTAAACTTTAAACTTAAAATTTGTTTAAAGGAGTTTGTTTTTTTTTTTCAACTTTCTCACCACAAATCCCTCCTGACCTCACAGATCTCTCCAAGCCCAGGAATCACAAACCTGCTCCCCATTCCTTCCAGCACTCCCAGCAATTCCAGACTTTCCCAACTCCTGCTCTCAGCTCAGGCTCTGGCTGGATTTGCCACAGGACTCAGATAATTTGATTTTTATTTCTGTGAAAGATGCACTGTAGGACCCACGAGGGGTAATTTTAAATTATTAACTTTAAGGCATTTACAGCATGGTGGGGCTAAAGCTGATGGAATAAGTTCTGCAGAGGATAAGTCCTGAGGAGAAATCACCCCAAAATCTGCTTTTTATCCCAGTGCTCCTGGGGAGAAATCACTCAGAAATCTGCTTTTTATCCCAGTGCTCCTGGGGAGAAATCACCCAGAAATCTGCTTTTTATCCCAGTGCTCCTGGGGAGGGTCAGGTCCCTGCTGCCCAAAGGATTTCCCACCTGCAGGTTGGGAAATGCCAGCACAGGTAAAAATTGGGGTTGCTTGTGGGAAATGGATTTGTAGAATATTCTTGAAGTTTGATAGAAGGTTTTACTGTGTGAATTTGGATGTGAACTTTGAGATCAGAAATGTTGATTTAGAAATGCCATGGAATAGCACAGACCTTGCTGAGAGAGAACCAGAACCAGAAACAAGTTTTGTAAATAAAACNCCCACCTGCAGGTTGGGAAATGCCAGCACAGGTAAAAATTGGGGTTGCTTGTGGGAAATGGATTTGTAGAATATTCTTGAAGTTTGATAGAAGGTTTTACTGTGTGAATTTGGATGTGAACTTTGAGATCAGAAATGTTGATTTAGAAATGCCATGGAATAGCACAGACCTTGCTGAGAGAGAACCAGAACCAGAAACAAGTTTTGTAAATAAAACTGGATAATTTGGAGAAATAGAACTGTGAAAGATGCACTGTAGGACCCATGAGGGGTAATTTTAGATTATTAACTTTAAGGCATTTACAGCATGGTGTGGCTAAAGCTGATAGGCCAAGAAACACTTATAGTGCACTGTAATTAGGAAATAATTAACTTCTAATGGCGATGGTGCGAATTATAACACCTGTATTGCCTCACCCTTCACACGAGACCCAAAATAGAATAAAAATCGTTAAAACCCCTCTCAGTTACCCCACCCCTGGGCCAGAAAAGGGTTAAACCCAACAACTCCAGCTCCCGGTGCTTCCCCAGGCTGGTGTTTTGTGCGTTTGTCACCTCACCCTGCAGGTGGGACACCTCGCTGTCCCTCTCCTGCTGCAGCTGGGCCAGTTTCTGGCCCTGGCTCTCCAGGCTCTTTCGGTGCTCCAGCCTGAGGCTGTTGTGCTGCAGCTGCAGGTCCAGGAGCTGCTTCTTGACATCGTCGTGCTGGTTCTGAGGGAAAGGGAAGGGTCAGGGTGAGGCCTTGAGGCTGGGCAGAGTTAAATAAATAAAGAATAAAGCAGGGATTTATTAAA